>CM018693.1:58609620-59062509 GCA_009363875.1 Mikania micrantha
AAATTATATTCGTGTGAATCGTCACTCACGCGAATACACTTATTAAGTTATATTTCTGAAATAATATTCGCGTTTAATTTGTGTTCGTAACATCACCATCGTGTGATCAATTCCAATTATACCTCCGTTATTTTATTAACTTAATATTATAATTACCATCCAACCATCACTAACCCAAGTCACTGACACATCCGTGATAAACCAAAATATGCATATGTATAGGGCATATGTAGGGTCAGTCGCAACTGCCCCAGCCACCGTCTCACCGTTATTTCGATAAACCATGACCATGGGTCCTTGACTATGTTTAACAATCAAACCATAACCAACTGCCAATTTCTGTCCAGTTTAACCAATAAACTATTATCTGTGTTTTCATCTGCGATAAACTCTCTCGTCCTGTTTAGTTGGGTTTCAACTAAACTTCCATGGTTTACGCGTATAATAATATGTTATGAATATGTATACCAATAACAGTGATAATCATCAAATAATACATCATTATTAATAATTACAATTCTCAGGTCGTAATAGTAAATATAATGATTATACAGCACATAATGGTTAGCAACATATAAAGTAATTACTAACCCATCATGATGAGGATCCATGATATTTTCTCGATCTTGTTCTTCAAAGGATATCACAAAATCCTTAGTTATTGTTGAAGTTTTTGTGGGCTTTTCTCCATTCTCCATTTTAGCCTCTTTAGCATATCTCCTTGCTGCAGAATATGAAGTACCACATATGTCAGATCCACCAGAGATAAAGTTTATTACCTTGGCATCCTTTGGTGGGGATGCAACTCTTTTTGGGAATCCGTCAGGATCCTGTCTCCTTTCTTTCTTTTTACCAAGCAGTTCGTTGAGATGGCCTTTGATAAGTAAGTAGCTTATTTCTTTCCTCAAGGAAATGCAATCTTTGGTTATATGTCCAAAATCTTCATGGAATGCGCACCATTTGGATTTATCTTTCTCGGAAAACTTCTTATCCTTAGGAGGCCATCTAGCCTTTTCACCTAAATCCTGCATGGCACACATTAGTTTGGAGATATCTACAGAAAACAGTAATCAAATATCCTGGGATAGTCTTCATCATCCTCATCGTCATCCATAGAATTGATCCTATGGTTCTCAGACTTGTAGTATGGCTTGGGTTTGAATGATTTGTTGGTGGGTGAATCCAACTTCCTTTTGCCTTGGTCATTGGAGGGAGTTGTAGTAATCCTCTTCTGGATCTCTTTATCATCTTCCAATCTTATGAACCTTAATGCTCGATTTCGAATTTCGTCCATGTTCCTGCAAGGATTCATAACTAGATCATCATAAAAAGGTGAGTTTTTCTATAACCCCATTTTGAAAGCTTGAACGGCCGTAGTGATATCGAGATTAGGGATATCCAAGGATTCTCTGCCAAACTTGTTCACATAACTCCTTAGAGTCTCATCCGATCCCTGAGTTATCCTTTAGAGATCACTAGTTAATATTTCAAATGTCCTGCTACATGAAAATTGATTATTAAATAAGTTAATCAAGTGAGCAAATGATGTAATCGAATAAGGAGGAACATTGAGAAGCCATTTCAAGACTGCTCCTGTCAAAGTTGAACCGAATCCTTTGCATAAGCAAGCCTCTTTTAGATGTGGGGGAATAGGATTTGTCTCCATTCTTTCCCTATATTGGGCTACATGCTCTTCGGGATCCGTGGTCCCATCATACAACTTCATGGTGGGAGTTTGGAATCTCTTTGGGATTTCGGCATCACATATTGGTGGAGCAAATCTGGATATCCTGTGGGTGATTGCTGGTACTTCCGGGATAGGCTTGACTACTCCTGGTACACTTGAGATCATATCCCGAAGTTTCTGAATTTTCTTGGCCACTTGAGGAGACATTCCTATTTCCTGTGATGAAACAAGGTTAGTAGTATCTAATGGAGAAAAATTATAAGTGTTGCCAGTGAATGGTGTTGGGAGTGATGTTCTAGGGATAAGGATATTGTCCCGAGATATTCCCAAATCTTGGGATCCTGAAGAAGTTACGATACTTGTCTGCATAGGGATAAAGTCTCCAGAATGGTTTCCGGTCATCCCTGATATTCCAAAATCAAGGACCCTTGGAACTATTGGAGTGGTGGCTTCCGCTTGTTTGTTCTTATCAGCCTTTAAGTTCTCCATTTCCCTGAGAAGTCTTTGATTCATTCGTCGTTGATCCATCATTTGTTGTTGTACCTGTTGAAACATACTCAATATATCGTTATTAGAGATAAGTACGGGAGTAGAGGTGGTCGTCTTTGTTGATAGAATGGCTGCCTATCAGCAAAAGATAGCCAAATCCTACAATAAGAATATAAGGATCAGAAGATTCCAAGTAGGAGATTTGGTTTTAAGAAAAGCATTCCAGAATACCACTAACCCAATGGATGGAAAGCTTGCCCCAAAATGGAAGGACCTTATAAAATTCGACTCCGAAGATGGAAAGGGGGCATATAGATTAATTACTACAGACGGTGAACCTCTTCCAAGGGCATGGATTGCCATTCATCTTAAGACTTATTTTATTTGACATTTACCTTTACCCGCATGATTATCTTATAAATATACTCATATTCTTAAAATATACCTACATTTATATCCTGACATACTCTCAAAATACCTTGATACTAACTTAAGCATTGGAAAGGCTTAGGGATCCCTAATGCCTACCTTTGCAAAAATATTTTGTGTTTTTGCAGGAATAGCTGGAGAAGATACGAGGCTATATGTCTCAGCCCAAGTTTTGACCTGAAATCAAAACTTGATCAAGACCCCCGCAGAGACTATATGTCTGGTTGCAAAGTTTTGACCTCAAATCAAAACTCAAGAGACTTTTGTTTCTCATGAAAACTTAGGGTTCATACCCTCGCCACTAGCGCACGTATATCCTGCTATAATCCTAGCTAATGGGACCAGCAGACGCTTGAGTGGCTGACAATTTTATTATCAAAGATTATAACTATGGATCCTCCGTAATATCCTGGTATAGTTGGAGATTTTGGGACTAGTACACACATGATTGGCTAACAATTTCATTTTCAAAGACTATAACCAGGGATCTACCAAATTCCTGCTTAGTCGCCAGTATCCCGGCCTTAGTCGCCAGTATATTTTGTGTCACACCCCCAATTTTCAACTAACGGAATCATACCGTTTGGGAACGTGACAAACCAGGATCTCAGATCATTAGACATAACGAAGACCTCTATATGAATTTCAAAACATACTTTGGTCTTTAAAACATAATATCAGAGTTTTCAAAATTTGCGGAAGCGTTATAAAACTAGTAACGGTTGTAAATTGTAAAATACAATACAAAGTTTCAAATGTTCAAATCCAAATATCTAGAATGTTTAAAATGCATGCGACTCTATCTCCTAGTCCATGCCAGTCTTTACTGCGCGCCTTAGCGTCCTGAGAAGACATGTAAATCAAGTCAACACAAAGGTTGGTGCATAACACAGGTTTTAAGCATTCACAGTGTTCAAAACAACAGTTTGAATAACAAGTTTGTAGATAACATAATCACACATGCACAGTCATGATAGCTAGTCATATAACTATTTACATAAGTGGTCGACACCGAAGCTGACGAATTGCCATGCTATAGCATGTTTTTGCCTTGCCACTATTGTCTAGCACAACAATAGTAAATTGTGTTTGGTCAGTCAAACACCTGCGTAGATCCCATCTACCAGGTGAGGTTTGTCAAACCTAATAAATCTATTTCCAACTACCACGCTTTGCTCTACGGCAAACTAAACGGTTCGAGGTGTGTAAGGACTTTCAAGTTGCTATGTTGTCACATAATGTAAACAGCTAACTCATGCAAGTGATATGTATCTAAAAAGAGTTTGTTGCACATGTTTTCTCCCCCAAAACAGTTTAAAATAAGAAAGGGGCCGTGTACGCACCTTTGGTGATTGCAGAATGATCAAACACTTGTGAACTCGCGTAGAAATCCTCTACGAAGAATCTGTGGTTTAATAATAACTCAGTGTTATTCGAGATGTCGTTTTGTGCTTGTAATCACATACGTGTCAACACACGTATGTTAGAGTGTTAAGAATGTGCATACGTATGTACGCGGGCCTTTGAAATCGTTTAAATAAAATCATAATTGATTTTATTTAAATAACCGTAATTATACGCGATTTCGCTTTCGGATTAAAATATAAATTTTATTATTCTAATACGTCCGTATTCTCGTTACGGTTCCAACGCAACTTGAACGGATCGAATCGGAGTTAGAACGAAGAAGTTATGAGTAAAAATCAAAAATAGTTTTAATTCTTCAAAAATGGTGGAACCCGGAATCGAACCCGCGACCACCAATTCAACACACACACAAGCTACCATCTAATCTATCCCATATTTTGTTAACTCAATCAATTCAAAATTCTTTTGAACATCACTGGACCGGTTCCCCCAATTCAATCGAACCTACCAACTTTCGATTTGCCCACGATTCGACCCAAATTGAACCTAGAACCATAGGGCTATGGTTCTACAAATCCAACCGAACTTAAAGATGGTCTCAATTTGATAAATCATCATTTTAAAGTTCCAATTTATGACATTCAAAGTTTCAAACGTGAACCCCCAAACACATCATCTAATCTTGATAAATTCGATACTATCATTCGAAATTAACCTAGGGCTATCCTAAATCGCTCCCTTCTGAAACTACAGAGGTCCTTTAATTCGATTTTTATAACCGATTGCATAAAAATCCCAAAACAGTTTTTCTATCACAAACCCTAGAATCGAACCCCAACAATTCGTTGTTGTTTGATTCAATTAACTTAGGAGTTTCGTTCTATGGGACATCACGACACCATCTGTATAACCCAATTTGATTTTCCATTTCATTTTTAGTAAAACCCCCAAAACCGATTTGTGTTTAAACTCTAGAACTCGAAATCTAACAATTCGTAGTTGTAATATGAAATTAACCTATGCATAATCTCAATCGGCCTTCTCTGAAACTACATACATACTTTAATTCGATTCTTAAACTCTTTAAGATCAAAACCCCCAAAACCGTTCTTAGTATAAACCCTAGAATCAAAAACCATATGATTCGATGTTAAATCACGAATTTGTTATATGGTTTAGTTTAGTCGAGATCTTCTGAGACTACCCATGTACATTAATTTGAATATTAAACTCATTTCAATCAAAATCCCTAAAACCGTTTATGCTATGAACCCTAATTATTGAATTCATACAATTCGATGTTTTGAGCCGAAATTGACTTAAAATTAATCCTATTCGGCAGGTTTAGAAAGTTTAGGAGTGAAAACTTACGTGTTTTAGGGTCCAATTGAACGAGTTAGTCTTGAGAGTTGATGCCCGGCCCCTCCACGATCAAGTCTCCTTCCCGCGGCTTCTCAGATCAAATTGTTGTGTGAGAAATACTCTAAAGATACCGATTAGCAGTTCTGGAAACTCAATTGTGTGAATTTCGTTCGGTTTATATGATCTCGACATTAATTGCAACGGTTTCAACTCTTGAGTACCATTGGAGTTTAATTCGATCCTCTCAAGAGTTGTAACAGATGGTTAACGGCTAAAAATCATCAACATGAGTGATATGGACAATTAATTCGATAATTAACAATGATTTAATGAGAATTCCAACTTCAATTTACCCCAAAACCGAATTTTGACTCAAAAAGTCAAAATTGAACCTTATCATTCAATTGCACGTCTAATCTTGACCTTTTAACACTCCAGAACTTATTTTGACCAATGATAATCCTTCACTTATGATTTCGTATCGTTTCGGGATATTTTTCACAAATTTTTGTTAACGAGATTAACCCGAAATAACGAATTGTCACTAATTAGACAATTGAAACATTATTGGGCTTTGATTAACCCAATTGGGCCTTGTAAATGCAATTGGGTCTCATTGGGCCTTCCTTGGCCTTATTGGGCCTTCCCTGTGCCTACTTTCTTTTCATTGGGCCTCACTTGACTCTATTGGGCCTTACTGAGCCTCCCTTGGCTTATTGGGCCTACATTGGCTCTGTTGGGCCTGTGATCTCACCATCTTCAGTTAACAAGGTTAATCCGAAAAGTCGGATTGTCACATCATCCCCTTGTTGAAGAAATTTTCGTCCCGAAAATTAGTAAATGTTAGGAGTAGTTAGGAAACTACTTACGAGTTTAAATCGTACGTGTTAGTGTGATTTGATCATTCTGTGTGCTTGTGTGTACTCACACACAAAGTCTAATGCTTGCGACATCACAACTCAATGTGATCGTTCAATGTGACTGTTTGCGTGTACACTAGTTAGTTCACCTAACTGTGACTGTTTGTGTTTGATCATACTGTGTTGTGTAACCTCACACATAGTGAGTGTCTATAACTGTTTGTACTATGCAACTCCGCACATAGCAAAATGTGTGTAACTAATCATGCATGTACTACCATAACATGTAACATATGAAATGTAGCACATAAAATGTATAAAATGTAATGTAGCACAAATGTTTATAACAAAACCAATTGAATAAAGTGTTTGTGCTTACAGTTTGAGATTTGCAGTGTTGATGTGTGAAGCATCACGTCATCCCCTTGTTGAAGGAAATTTCGTCCCGAAATTTAACGTGCGCTCTCAGTGTTAGCAGTAGCTGTTTTGAATAGATGAGGATATTTCTTCATCATTTGGTCTTCCCGTTCCCATGTGAATTCAGGACCACGTCTTGAATTCCATCGAACTTTGACTATCGGAATCTTGCTTTGCTTCAGTTGTTTGACCTCCCGGCCCATGATTTCAGCTGGTTCTTCAATGAATCGCAACTGTTCATCTACTTGTATTTCTTCCAACGGTACAATCAATGTCTCATCAGAAAGACATTTCTTTAAGTTCGATACGTGAAAGACATCATGAACTCCACTGAGTTCATCCGGTAATTTGAGTTGATACGCCACCGGACCAATCCTTTTCAGGATCTCAAAAGGTCCTACGTACCGTGGACTAAGCTTCCCGCGCTTGCCGAATCGTATCACACCTTTCCAAGGTGATACTTTTAGAAGAACTCGGTCTCCTACTTGAAATTCCAACGGCTTGCGACGTTTGTCTGCATAACTCTTCTGTCGATCCCGAGCCGCTGCCATACGGTTCCGAATTTGAACTATCTTCTCTGTTGTCTCGTGCACCAGTTCAGGACCTGTTATCTGGCTGTCACCAATTTCAGCCCAGCAAACTGGTGAACGACATTTGCGACCATACAAAGCTTCAAACGGTGCTGCTTGAATACTTGTATGATAACTATTATTGTAAGAGAATTCCACTAACGGTAAATGATTCTCCCAGCTGTCACCAAAGTCAATTACACAAGCTCGTAACATATCCTCGAGCGTTTGAATCGTACGTTCACTTTGACCGTCAGTCTGTGGATGATAGGCGGTACTCATATCCAAGCGAGTCCCCAATGACTTATGAAGAGATTTCCAAAAGTTGGAAGTAAATCGGGCATCCCGATCTGATATGATAGAGATTGGCACGCCATGCCGTGCTACCACTTCTTTGATGTAAATGCGAGTCAGTTTCTCCATTTTATCAGTTTCCTTGATTGCTAAGAAGTGTGCAGATTTCGTTAATCGATCGACAATTACCCATATCGTATCACAACCAGTCGGTGTACGGGGTAACTTAGTAATGAAGTCCATTGAAATCTGTTCCCATTTCCACATCGGTATCTCTGGTTGTTGCAGTAAACCAGATGGCTTCTGATATTCAACTTTGACTTTCTAACAAGTCAAACATTTGCTAACGTACTTAGCAATATCAGCTTTCATGTGAGGCCACCAATACAGTGCCTTCAAATCATGATACATCTTGTCTGATCCCGGATGGACTGAATATCTGGACTTGTGTGCTTCATCCATCACGAGTTCCCTTAAACCTCCATACAAAGGTATCCACATTCGATTAATGAAATAACGAATCCCATCAGGTTTAACATCCAATTGTTCTTCCATTCCTCGTAAGGATTCTGGTACTAAGTTTTCCTTTTTCAAGGCCTCAATCTGAGCACTGTGCACCTTGTCAGGTAAGTCAGTATGTATTGTCATCATAAGTGCGCGAACCCGTCTTGTTCCCGTTGTATCTTTTCTGCTCAAAGCGTCAGCTACCACATTAGCTTTTCCCGGGTGATACTTAATCGCACACTCATAATCGTTCAACAACTCAACCCATCGTCGTTGCCTCATATTAAGCTCCTTCTGATCAAAGATATGTTGCAAACTCTTATGATCAGTGTAAATAGTACACTTAGTTCCATACAAGTAATGCCTCCAAATCTTCAAAGCAAAAACTACTGCTCCTAACTCCAAGTCATGAGTAGTGTAATTCTTTTCGTGCGTTCTTAGTTGTCTGGAAGCATAAGCAATCACTTTATCACGTTGCATCAACACACATCCCAAACCTTGTGCAGATGCATCACAATACACCACAAAGTCTTCTGTTCCTTCCGGTAAGGACAAAATCGGTGCGCTGCAAAGCTTCTGTTTCAATAACTGGAACGCAGTTTCCTGTTTTTCCGTCCAGTTATACTTCGTTCCCTTGTGCGTAAGAGCTGTAAGTGGTTGAGCGATCTTTGAGAAACCCTCAATGAATCGTCGGTAGTAACCTGCCAAACCAAGGAATTGTCGTACCTCGGGTCTTTGGTGCTTCCCAATTCTTAATCGCTTCAATCTTCGCTGGATCAACATGTATGCCCTTTTCATTGACTATATGACCCAAGAATTGTACTTCTCGCATCCAGAAATCACATTTCAAGAACTTAGCGTACAATTGTTCATGTTTCAATAATTCCAATAGTAATCGAAGATGTTCAGCGTGTTCCTCCTCAGACTGTGAATAGATGAGAATGTCATCAATGAAAACAATGACAAACATATCAAGATATGGTTTACAAACACGATTTATGAGATCCATGAATACAGCTGGAGCGTTTGTCAACCCAAATGGCATGACCAAGAACTCATAATGGCCATAGCGCGTTCTGAATGCTGTCTTCGGGATATCCTCCTCCTGGACTCTTAGTTGATGATAACCAGACCTGAGATCAATCTTCGAGTAGTAACTCGAACCTTGTAACTGATCGAACAGATCGTCAATTCTGGGTAACGGATACCGGTTCTTGATAGTAACCTTGTTCAATTCCCGGTAGTCTATACACATACGGAAAGTCCCGTCCTTTTTCTTGACAAATAAAACTGGAGCTCCCCACGGTGAAAAACTAGGTCGTATAAAGCCCTTATCCAACAACTCTTGCAGTTGTGTAGATAACTCTTGCATCTCTGACGGTGCAAGTCGATAAGGTGCCCTAGCTATCGGTGCTACATCTGGTGTAAGGTCGATTCGAAATTCCACCTGTCTGATAGGCGGTAATCCCGGCAAGTCTTCTGGAAACACCTCCGGAAATTCACAAACTACAGGTATATCTTCAATCTTCTTCTCAACTACCGGCTTTTCAGTTATAAGTGCTATAACTGTCGTATGACCTTTACGCAGACACTTGTGTGCTTTCATACAAGATATGAGACGCAGTGGCGTACTGCTCTTCTCGCCTTGTACATACAATGTCTCTCCCTGCGGAAGAGGTATGCGAACAATCTTTTCATGGCATACAATTTCAGCCTGGTTTTTGGACAACCAGTCCATGCCAATAACTACATCAAAACTGCCTAAGGCAATAGGCATAAGATCAATCTCTAATGTTTGACCCATCAAATCAAGGATACATCCCTTAAAGATTTGTTCAACTACTATTAACTTACCATCAGCTAATTCCACAGTGTATGGACTATCTAAGGCAGTGGGACTAACATTTAGCAACTTAGCAAGTGAACTAGATACAAAACTCCGATCGGCACCAGTGTCAAATAACATAGAGGCATAGTGATTATTTAAGAGGAACGTACCCGTAACGATGTTGGGATCCTCCCGTGCCTGACGTCCTCCAATCACAAACGCCCTGCCTCTAGCACCATTGTTGTTGTTATTATTGTTGTTGTTGGTGCCATTACCATTACCATTGCCGTTGTCGTTGCATGTTGCATTATTATTCTCCCCACTTTTCTTGAGTTGTGGGCAATCCTTCTTGAAGTGTCCCATCTTGCCACACTCATAACAACCCTTCTGTGCGTTGTTCTGGTTATTATTCTGGTTGTTGTGGTTGTTCTGTAGCTCCCCGCGACAATCCTTAGCCGCATGTCCAATCTTGCCACACCTCTGGCACTTAGCTCTCTCACATTGATTACCTGCATGATGATACCCACACCTGTTGCACTTGGGGTGTTTACCAACATAACCCCCCGATGATAATGATTGCTGACCATTGTTGGAATTATGATAAGACTTGTTTGAGTCTTGCCTCCTGTTTTGCTGATATGATTGTTGGTTGTTGCCCTTTGAGTTGTTACCTTCCCACTTTCTTTTATGATCTCCCACCTTGGTAGCAGATGTTCGTTTGGGCAGAGTCCCCTGTAACACTGCCTGATCAGTAAGCTGATGTGCTAAACGAACAGCTTGTTGGATGGTGGTGGGATTTGCTGAAGTAACCAACCCCTGAATCTGAGGCACTAGTCCTCCAATGTATCTTTCAATCCACTTACTGGCTGGAGTAGCCATGTGTGGTAGCAGTCTGGCCAGTTCATGCGACCTGGTCGTGTACTCTTCAATATTTGACCCCTCCATCTTGAGGTGCCAATATTCTTCTTCCAGCTTCTGCATCTCACTGCGAGGACAATACTCCTCTTGCAGTAAAATTTTGAAGTTGTTCCATGTCAAGGCATTTGCCTCACCCAACCCCAGAGTCTGAACATTTGAGTTCCACCAGGTTAATGCTGGACCCTCCAATGTTCCCGTTGCAAACTTCACTTTGCTCTCGTCAGGGCAGTTGCACATTTCAAACACAGACTCCGCCTTTTCAATCCACCGAAGGAGTCCAATGGCCCCCTCCGACCCTTTGAAATTGTGTGGTTTACAGTCCAAGAACATCTTGAACGTGCAGACTTGTGGGTTAACCAATCCCCCAGCTGGACCCTGTGGTCCTGTGTTGTGTGTCTGAGCATAATGTGCGATTGCCTCAGCGACTCTGTTGTTAATTAGCTCGTTGAGCTCAGCGACTGTCATATGAACGTTTCCCTCAGCCATTAGTTTCCTATTTACAAAAAGTGTTAGCATGCTTGCAAAGTCTAATGTAACATGTGTAAGTAAAACAACAAACACAACATATAATATAAATCAACACAACTGTTGGGAATAAATAATAGTTCTTCAATAGATAAAGATTTGATTTGAGTACAATACTTTGGAAATAAAACATAACTTTCCAAACTACTAATATAGGAACACAACCCGTTCCTAATAAGTTTAAACAAAACAAACAAAGAGAAAGAAAAACAATCAATCATCCTCAACGGTGGATTCAGGATCGGAATCAACAACTGGTGCTGGTTCCTCCCCTTCTTCCTCTTCCTCCTCTTCCTCATTCTCAGAGGCCACTAAATCCTCTAAGGCTTCTATCCTACCCTCTAAGAACTCAGCTCGGTTCTCTGAAGCTTCGAGACGATCAATCAAGTTAATCATCTCATTCCGCTTATCATGAACCAGATGGGCAAGTTCCTCTTGCCTCTCATTAGCATCCCATTGTTCCTGAGAGTGCTGTGCAATCCTATCTTCTGCCTCGTACAAATCCTCGCGCAGTTTGGCGATTTCCTCAGCGTCAGTCCTTTGCCTCTTAGGCTCAGGAGCATCTAGTACTGGTGGTGGATGTGCAGAAGGTCCCTCAGCAGGGATCTGCTGAGTGCCCTCCTCTGGCTCCTCTTCCGGATCCTCATCCGGGTCCTCATCTGGATCCTCTTCTGGATCCTCGTCTGGGTCCTCGTCTGGATCCTCCTCCGGATCCTCGTCTGGATCTGAGTCATCCATCTCATATGGTGGAGGTGATGGAATAGGTGGTGGTGGTGATGACGGTGGTGCTGGAACTATCGGTTCCTCGTCCTCAGAGTCATCAATATAAATGTACGGTACTGATGATGATGCCATGCCTGTTACATAATACCATATGTAAGTGCAGTGCCATGGAATGTGTAAACAAGTCAATTACATAATGTCATATGTAATTTCTAGGTAATATGTGTAAACATAGGTGTCTAATGTCTAACAGTCATAGTCCAAATCTACAAATGCAAACCTAGTTCGCTATAACCAATGTCTCTGATACCAATCTGTCACACCCCCAATTTTCAACTAACGGAATCATACCGTTTGGGAACGTGACAAACCAGGATCTCAGATCATTAGACATAACGAACACCTCTATATGAATTTCAAAACATACTTTGGTCTTTAAAACATAATATCAGAGTTTTCAAAATTTGCGGAAGCGTTATAAAACTAGTAACGGTTGTAAATTGTAAAATACAATACAAAGTTTCAAATGTTCAAATCCAAATATCTAGAATGTTTAAAATGCATGCGACTCTATCTCCTAGTCCATGCCAGTCTTTACTGCGCGCCTTAGCGTCCTGAGAAGACATGTAAATCAAGTCAACACAAAGGTTGGTGCATAACACAGGTTTTAAGCATTCACAGTGTTCAAAACAACAGTTTGAATAACAAGTTTGTAGATAACATAATCACACATGCACAGTCATGATAGCTAGTCATATAACTATTTACATAAGTGGTCGACACCGAAGCTGACGAATTGCCATGCTATAGCATGTTTTTGCCTTGCCACTATTGTCTAGCACAACAATAGTAAATTGTGTTTGGTCAGTCAAACACCTGCGTAGATCCCATCTACCAGGTGAGGTTTGTCAAACCTAATAGATCTATTTCCAACTACCACGCTTTGCTCTACGGCAAACTAAACGGTTCGAGGTGTGTAAGGACTTTCAAGTTGCTATGTTGTCACATAATGTAAACAGCTAACTCATGCAAGTGATATGTATCTAAAAAGAGTTTGTTGCACATGTTTTCTCCCCCAAAACAGTTTAAAATAAGAAAGGGGCCGTGTACGCACCTTTGGTGATTGCAGAATGATCAAACACTTGTGAACTCGCGTAGAAATCCTCTACGAAGAATCTGTGGTTTAATAATAACTCAGTGTTATTCGAGATGTCGTTTTGTGCTTGTAATCACATACGTGTCAACACACGTATGTTAGAGTGTTAAGAATGTGCATACGTATGTACGCGGGCCTTTGAAATCGTTTAAATAAAATCATATTTGATTTTATTTAAATAACCGTAATTATACGCGATTTCACTTTCGGATTAAAATATAAATTTTATTATTCTAATACGTCCGTATTCTCATTACGGTTCCAACGCAACTTGAACGGATCAAATCGGAGTTAGAACGAAGAAGTTATGAGTAAAAATCAAAAATAGTTTTAATTCTTCAAAAATGGTGGAACCCGGAATCGAACCCGCGACCACCAATTCAACACACACACAAGCTACCATCTAATCTATCCCATCTTTTGTTAACTCAATCAATTCAAAATTCTTTTGAACATCACTGGACCGGTTCCCCCAATTCAATCGAACCTACCAACTTTCGATTTGCCCACGATTCGACCCAAATTGAACCTAGAACCATAGGGCTATGGTTCTACAAATCCAACCGAACTTAAAGATGGTCTCAATTTGATAAATCATCATTTTAAAGTTCCAATTTATGACATTCAAAGTTTCAAACGTGAACCCCCAAACACATCATCTAATCTTGATAAATTCGATACTATCATTCGAAATTAACCTAGGGCTATCCTAAATCGCTCCCTTCTGAAACTACAGAGGTCCTTTAATTCGATTTTTATAACCGATTGCATAAAAATCCCAAAACAGTTTTTCTATCACAAACCCTAGAATCGAACCCCAACAATTCGTTGTTGTTTGATTCAATTAACTTAGGAGTTTCGTTCTATGGGACATCACGACACCATCTGTATAACCCAATTTGATTTTCCATTTCATTTTTAGTAAAACCCCTAAAACCGATTTGTGTTTAAACTCTAGAACTCGAAATCTAACAATTCGTAGTTGTAATATGAAATTAACCTATGCATAACCTCAATCGGCCTTCTCTGAAACTACATACATACTTTAATTCGATTCTTAAACTCTTTAAGATCAAAACCCCCAAAACCGTTCTTAGTATAAACCCTAGAATCAAAAACCATATGATTCGATGTTAAATCACGAATTTGTTATATGGTTTAGTTTAGTCGAGATCTTCTGAGACTACCCATGTACATTAATTTGAATATTAAACTCATTTCAATCAAAATCCCTAAAACCGTTTATGCTATGAACCCTAATTATTGTATTCATACAATTCGATGTTTTGAGCCGAAATTGACTTAAAATTAATCCTATTCGGCAGGTTTAGAAAGTTTAGGAGTGAAAACTTACGTGTTTTAGGGTCTAATTGAACGAGTTAGTCTTGAGAGTTGATGTTCGGCCCCTCCACGATCAAGTCTCCTTCCCGCGGCTTCTCAGATCAAATTGTTGTGTGAGAAATACTCTAAAGATACCGATTAGCAGTTCTGGAAACTCAATTGTGTGAATTTCGTTCGGTTTATATGATCTCGACATTAATTGCAACGGTTTCAACTCTTGAGTACCATTGGAGTTTAATTCGATCCTCTCAAGAGTTGTAACAGATGGTTAACGGCTAAAAATCATCAACATGAGTGATATGGACAATTAATTTGATAATTAACAATGATTTAATGAGAATTCCAACTTCAATTTACCCCAAAACCGAATTTTGACTCAAAAAGTCAAAATTGAACCTTATCATTCAATTGCACGTCTAATCTTGACCTTTTAACACTCCAGAACTTATTTTGACCAATGATAATCCTTCACTTATGATTTCGTATCGTTTCGGGATATTTTTCACAAATTTTTGTTAACGAGATTAACCCGAAATAACGAATTGTCACTAATTAGACAATTGAAACATTATTGGGCTTTGATTAACCCAATTGGGCCTTGTAAATGCAATTGGGTCTCATTGGGCCTTCCTTGGCCTTATTGGGCCTTCCCTGTGCCTACTTTCTTTTCATTGGGCCTCACTTGACTCTATTGGGCCTTACTGAGCCTCCCTTGGCTTATTGGGCCTACATTGGCTCTGTTGGGCCTGTGATCTCACCATCTTCAGTTAACAAGGTTAATCCGAAAAGTCGGATTGTCACATTTTGGCCTTGTCGCCGGTATTTTCGGCCTTAGTCGCCAGCATTCCGGCCTTACTCACCATTATCTTTCGGCCTTGTCGCCAGTATTTTCGGCCTTAGTCGCCAGTATTTTCGGCCTTGTCGCCAGTATTTTCGGCCTTGTCGCCAGTATATTGGGATTATCCCAATCTTTCTTGTTTTTTAACATGTGCAGGAACAAACTCTCAAGGATATTTCGGATATGACTTCTAGGGGTGTAAACGAACCAAGGCAGCTCGTGAAATGCTCGAGATCGGATTGGTAAAAAGCTCGAACGAGCTGAGCCTTAACGAGCCCGAGCTCGAGCTCGAGCCCAAAAGTGTGGCTCGTTTAATTATCGAGCCCGAGCTCGAGCTTTACTTAACGAGCTCGAGCCGGCTCGCGAGCCTTAACGAGCTTTTTGTTTATATAATTTTTATTTATTATATTAAGTGTTTATTTATAAAATTAATTATTTTTATATATAAAATTATGATAAATATATTTAAATTAAATATTTTATGTTAAATTTATAAAATATAGTTATAAATATAATTAAATTTGTAATTAAAGTAAATAAATTAAATAAATAAAATCTAAACGAGCCGAGCCGAGCCGAGCCGAGCTCGAGCCTAAAAATTCTTTAACGAGCCGAGCTCGAGCTCGAGCCCTAATTTCTCTTAACGAGCCGAGCTCGAGCTCGAGCCTTAATTTTTCTAAACGAGCCGAGCTCGAGCCTTAACGAGCTCGGGATCGGCTCGGCTCGTTTACACCCCTAATGACTTCTACTGGGGGCATGCCCAAGGATATTGAAGAGACAGACTCAACTCTCGAGACCATTTCAGGATATCGTACAAGTATTTTCATAACATGCCCAAGTATATAAAGGTATGTAATTTACACATTATCCTGACAGAGATAAGAAAAGCTTCAAGAATAAGTCTACTCTTTCAAGGAGTTGGTATTTATTTCTTAACTGTACAACAATCTTTATTTCTGATTATACAATTAGCTTTAGAAATATCTGATCCTGAAATAAAGCCTTGTATAAATATTTTTAAAAAATCAACCAAATAATGGAAACTATAATAATATCCTCAATCTTCTTACAATCAGTATCCTGATCAGAATAAGTCAAAACGCTTCTCAAATATATCCTGAAAGTAAAATACTTATTCGAGAAAATACTTTAAAGAATGTTTCCAAAACAGAAGTGTTTAAAATATTAAAATAGTACACTTCTACAAGAAATACGAGTACTTGAATTGCAAAGAATAATATCACACTACCCTGTATAATTAAGACAAATAACCCAAATTATCTTAAAACAAGCCTCTTATACGGAAAACTTATAATTTACAGTGGGGATAGTTTAGTTTCATCAAATATATCGTTAAATTATCTTTAAAATGTTTCACAGACACAATTAAACATAATAGCTTAAAGCATTCATTAAGATTACTAAGTCGAAAGATTAACCAAAGAAAGATCAGTATATTAGGCTTCGCCATGAAAACACATGGTTCCTCCATCCAATATACTGAGAATGTCAAAACAAAAACAAAAGGAAATTTTAGGCTTCGCCAAGTAAACACATGGTCCCTCCACCTAAAATTCCATAAATTGTCTGCCCATTTAGGGACTTAACATTGTAATATTGTTTAAAACTACAAGATATCATGAAAAGAACCACAAATATGATGGGCTTAGACCTTATCAATTATGTCTTCATCGCCCATTGTCACGTCACCTACTCCTCCATCGGCTCCGATATCCTCAACTCTTGCCACTTTGCAGGTTACCACCACGCTCGCCGTCTTGGCCGCCGCATCAGAAGTTTCTGCCATATCCCCAGTCAGCTTAGCCAAAACTTTGACCCAATCGGCTTAATCCTTGTCCCATAAGTCAGAGCCCTCCTGCTTCGACTTTTTAGCCATTTGGATCTTGGCCTTAAGTGTGACAATCCGACTTTTCACACTAACTTTGTTAAACGGGAGTTGGTGCTAACCAAGGCCCAATAAGACTAATGAAGGTCCAACAGGCCCAACAAGGACAATTAAGGCCTAATAAGGCCAATGAAGGCCCAACAAGGACAATTAAGGCCTAATAAGGCCAATGAAGGCCCAACAAGGTTAATGGAGGCCCAACAAGATCAATTAGGCCCAACATAGCCGATATAGGCCCACAAAGCCAAGAGAAGCCCAATAAGGCCCAATAAATTCAAGTGAGGCTCAATGTGAACAAAGTAGGCCCAGGGAAGATCAAGGTAGGCCCAAGAAGGCCCAGTGAGGCCCAATGGTATTTAAGAAGTCCAATTGAGTAAATTTAGTCCAACAATGAGTTTAAGGAATTAATTAGTGACAATTCGATATTGTCGGGTTAGATCCGTTAACAAGAAATTGCAGAAATGATTTTGATGATTAAAAATTCAAATTAGAAGGTTTAAGTTTGAATATAATAGAGTAGAATACACTTAGGTTATAAGAAAGTGATTTATGATTAGATAAATGATACAATTTTGACTAGGAAAGTCAAAATTCGTCTAAGAAGGTTGGGGGAGTTCGGAAATCTCATCAATAGGCAGTTGCAATCGAATTAAACCTGTATTAATCAGTATCTAAATGATTATTAACGGTTATCAAGTATTATTAACCTCATAATGATCGAATTTAAGGACTAATGGCACCCAAAAGGTTGTAACCGTAGCTCTAGTTATCAAACTCTCAGAATTCGACAACATCTCACACAATTGAGCATTCCTTCATATCAGTCGGCATCCTTAGAAGTGATTTCAAGCAACAATTCGATCGGGGAAACTTCGGTTTGAAGAATCAATCTTGAAGGGGGCCGAACATAGGGCTAAAAGCCGATCTTTATCAATTCGTCCACAAATCAAGTAAGTTTTAGTTTCTAAACTTTCTAAACATGCCGATTAAACTTAACCATATGTTAATTCGGGGCTTCAATATCGAATTGTTCAAGATCGGTAGCTAGGGTTCATCATTGTGAATGTTTTGGGGGTTTTTAACAAAACAGGTTTGCAAATCAAATTAGATTATATAGGTAGCTTCGGAATTGATTGTTAAACGAAATCCATATGTCAATTTAAACATATTATAACGAATTGATTGATTTCGGGTGTTAGGGTTCTAAGTCTAAACGATTTTGGGGGTTGTTAATTAAACCGGTTTAAAAATCAAATTAATGGGCATAGGCATTTTCAGAAACCCTCGATCAAGCTAAGGCATATTCTAATTTCATGAAACGATCACGAATCGATTGAGTTCTAGTTCTAGGTTTGCTCGGGTTAAACGAATTGGAGATTTTGATCTAATCAGATGTGATAATCAAATTGTCATATACAGAGTAAGTCGAAATCATGTGTGGAATGAAAACCCTATGATTTTAGGTTCAATCAGGTTCGAAATCGGGTTCAATTGAGTATGGGTTGCTTCGGCTATAATATCTAAGAGGAATTAGATTGAATGAATGGTTAAAACAATTTTATTCTGGGTTTCTAATGCAAATGAATGGACAGATGAGATGGTAGTGTGCGTGGATTATGAGTCGAGGGTCGCGGGTTCGAGTCCCGGCCCAACCATTTTGGGTTTTTAAAAGCATTTTTAGTATTTTTAGCATAACTTCCACATACGAACTCCGATTAAGTCCGTTCAAGTTGCGTTGGAACCGTAACGAGAATACGAACGTGTTAGGATGATAAAATTCATATTTTAATCCGAACACGAAATCGCGTATAATTACGTTTAATTAAATAAAATCAAATGTGATTTTATTTAAACGATTTCAAAAGCACGCGTACTTCCGTATGCCTAATTCTCACACTTTAACATACGTATGTTGATACGTATGTGATTTTAAGCACAAAACGATTATTCGAATAACAATAGGTTATTGTTTAAATCACAGATTCTTCGTAGAGGATTTCTACGCGAGTTCACACATACTTGATCATTCTACTCTTATCAAAGGTGCGTACACGGCCCCTTTCTTATTTTAAACTGTTTTGGGGGAGAAAACATGTGCAACAAACTGATTTTTAGATACATAACACTTGCATGAGTTATCTGTTTACATTATGTGAAAACATATCAACTTGAAAGTCCTTACACACCTCGAACCGTTTAGTTTGCTGTAATGCAAAGCGTGGTAGTTAGAAATAGATCTATTAGGTTTGACAAACCTCACCTGGTAGATGGGATCTACGCAGGTGTTTGACTGACCAAACACATTCTTTTACTATTGTTGTGATAGACAATAGTGGCAAGGCGAAAACATGCTATAGCATGGCAACTAGTCAGCTTCGGTGTCGAACACGTATGTAAATAGTTATATGACTAGCTATCATGACTGTGCAATTGTGATTATGTTATCTACAACTTGTTATTCAAACTGATGATTTGAACACTATGATTGCTTAAAACCTGTGTTATGCACCAACCTTTGTGTTGACTTGATTTGCATGTTTTCTCAGGACGCTAAGGCGCGCGTAACAGCTGGCATGGACTAGGAAGATAGAGTCTCATGCATCTCTTTCATTTTGATTATTTAAATCTGAATACTTAGTACTTTGAATTGTAATGTTTGATTTACAACTGTTTATGGTTTTTAAACGCTTCCGCACTTTTTGTAAACTCTGGTTATTATGTTTGTTTTAAAGACCAATGTATGTTTTTGAAATTCATATAGAGGTCTTCGCTATGTCTAATGATCTGAGATCCTGGTTTGTCACGCTCCCAAACGGTATGATTCCGTTAGTTGAAATTGGGGGTGTGACAGATTGGTATCAGAGCCATTGGTTATAGCGAACTAGGTTTGCATTTGTAGGCCTAGACTATGACTGTTAGACATTAGACACATCTGCTTATACACATTGCTTAGAAATTACATATGACGTTATGTAATTGACTTGCTTACGTATTCCATGGCACTGCACTTACATATGATGTTATGTAACAGGCATGGCTTCATCATCAGTTCCTTATGTTATCATTGATGATTCCGAGGACGAGGAGCCGATGGTTCCGGCACCACCATCATCACCACCACCACCCATTCCATCACCACCACCATATGAGATGGAGGACTCCGATCCAGAGGAGGATCCGGAGGAAGACCCGGAGGAGGATCCGGAGGAGGATCCAGACGAGGATCCTGATGAGGATCCAGAGGAAGATCCAGACGAGGATCCAGTTGAGGACCCGGATGAGGATCCGGTGGAGGCACCATGGGTGAATACCCAGGGACTCTATGCTGCAGGACCATCTACACATCCACCACCCGTACTGGACGCTCCTGAGCCTAAGAGGCAAAGGACGGATGCAGAGGAGATCGCCAAGTTGCGCGAGGACGTGGATACAGCAGAGGAGAAGCTCTATCAGAGATCTCAGGAGTTATGGGATGCCATTGAGAGGCAAGAGGAACTTGCCCAACTGGTTCATGACATGCGAGATGAGATGTGGAACATGATTGGTCGTTTAGAGGAGTCAGAGAACCGAGCCGAGATCTTGGAGGGCAGGATTGAAGCTTTGGAGGATTTGGTGGTAGTTGAGAATGAGGAACAGGATGAGGACGAGGATGAGGAGGAGGAACCAGCACCAGTTGCTGAGTCCGATCCTGAATCCACCGTGGAGGACGATTGATTCTCTTTCTTTTATTTCTGTTTTGTTTAAACTTATTAGGAACGGGTTGTGTTCCTACATTAGTAGTTTGAAATTTTGTATTTCATTTCAAAAGTATTGTACTCAAAGAAAGTTTCTATTTATGAAAGAACTATTGTTTGTTTCCAACAACTGTGTTGTTTATATTACATGTTGTATTTATTGTTTTTACTTACACATGTTACATTGGATTTTGACTTCGTGCTAACACTTCTTGTAAATAGGAAGGAAATGGCTGAAGGAAATGTTCATATGACTGTTGCTGAGCTCAACGAGCTAATTAACAACAGAGTCGCGGAGGCTATTGCACAGTATGCTCAGACACACAACACGGGACCACAGGGTCCAGCTGGGGGATTGGTTAATCCACAAGTTTGCACATTCAAGATGTTCTTGGACTGCAAACCTCACAACTTCAAAGGGTCGGAGGGGGCTATAGGACTTCTCCGATGGATTGAAAAAGCAGAGTCTGTGTTCGAAATGTGCAACTGCCCGGATGACAGCAAAGTGAAATTTGCTACTGGAACTTTGGAGGGTCCAGCCCTGACATGGTGGAACTCCAATGTTCAGACCCTGGGGTTGGGTGAAGCAAATGCATTGACTTGGAACAACTTCAAAACCTTGCTACAAGAGGAGTATTGTCCTCGTAGTGAAATGCAGAAGTTGGAGGAAGAGTATTGGCACCTCAAGATGGAGGGGTCAAACATTGAGGAATATACGACCAGATCGCATGAACTGGCCAGACTGCTTCCACATATGGCTACTCCAGCCAGTAAGTGGATTGAACGGTATATTGGAGGACTAGTGCCTCAGATTCAGGGGATGGTGACTTCAGCAAATCCCACCACCATCCAACAAGCTGTTCGTCTAGCGCATCAGCTTACTGATCAGGCAGTGTTACAAGGAACCCTGCCTAAGCGGACATCTGCTACTAAGGTAGGAGATCACAAGAGGAAGTGGGAAAGCAACAACTACAAGGGTAATACCCAACAGCAGAACAGGAAGCAGGACTCGAACAAGTCCTATCATAATTCAAACAGTGGTCAGCAATCATCATCGTCGGGGGGCTATATTGGTAAGCACCCCAAATGTAACAAGTGTGGTTACCATCATGCGGGTAACCAATGTGATAGAGCTAAGTGCCAGAGGTGTGGCAAGGTTGGGCATGCGGCTAAGGATTGTCGCGGAGAGCTGCAGAACCATAACAACAACCAGAACAATAATCAAAACAACGCGCAGAAAGGTTGTTTTGAGTGCGGCAAGATGGGCCATTTCAAGAAAGATTGCCCACAACTTAAGAAAGGAGGGGACAACAATGGTAATGGTAATGGGAATGGCAACGGTAATGGCACCAAACAACACCAACAACAACAACAATAATAATAACAACAATAACGGTGCTAGAGGCAGGGCGTTTGTGATCGGAGGACGTCAAGCGCGGGAGGATCCCAACATTGTTACGGGTACGTTCCTCTTAAATAATCGCTATGCTTCTATGTTATTTGACACTGGTGCCGACCGGAGTTTTGTATCTAGTTCACTTGCTAAGTCACTAGATGTTAGTTCCACTGCCTTAGATAGTCCCTATACTGTGGAGTTAGCTGATGGTAAATTGATTGTAGTAGAAAACATTTATAAGGGATGTATCCTTGATTTGATGGGTCAGACATTAGAGATTGATTTGATGCCTATTGCCTTAGGCAGTTTTGATATAGTTATTGGCATGGACTGGTTGTCCAAAAACCAGGCTGAAATTGTATGCCATGAAAAGATTGTTCGTATACCTCTTCCGCAGGGAGAGACATTATATGTACAAGGAGAGAAGAGCAGTACACCACTGCGTCTCATATCTTGTATGAAAGCACACAAATGTCTGCGGAAAGGTCATACGGCAGTTATAGCACTTATAACTGAAAAGCCGGTAGCTGAGAAGAAACTTGAAGATATACCTATAGTTTGTGAATTTCCGGAGGTATTTCCAGAAGACTTGCCGGGATTACCGCCTGTGAGACAGGTGGAATTCCGAATCGATCTTACACCAGACGCAGCACCGATAGCTAGGGCGCCTTATCGACTTGCACCGTCAGAGATGCAAGAGTTATCCACACAATTGCAAGAGTTGTTGGATAAGGGGTTCATACGACCTAGTTTTTCACCATGGGGAGCTCCAGTATTGTTTGTAAAGAAGAAGGACGGAACTTTTCGTATGTGTATCGATTACCGGGAATTGAACAAGGTTACTATCAAGAACCGGTATCCGTTACCCAGGATTGACGATTTGTTCGATCAATTGCAAGGTTCGAGTTATTATTCGAAGATTGATCTCAGGTCGGGTTATCATCAATTAAGAGTCCAGGAGGAGGATATTCCGAAGACGGCATTCAGAACGCGCTATGGCCATTATGAGTTCTTGGTCATGCCATTTGGGTTGACAAACGCTCCAGCTGTATTCATGGATCTCATGAATCGTGTTTGTAAACCTTATCTTGATAAGTTTGTCATTGTTTTCATCGATGACATTCTCATCTATTCAAAGTCTGAGGAGGAACACGCTGAACATCTTCGATTACTACTAGAGCTATTGAAACAGGAACAACTGTACGCTAAGTTCTCGAAATGTGATTTCTGGATGCGAGAAGTACAGTTCTTGGGTCATATAGTTAATGAAAAGGGCATACATGTTGATCCAGCAAAGATTGAAGCGATTAAGAATTGGGAAGCGCCAAAGACCCCTACCGAGGTACGACAATTCCTTGGTTTGGCGGGTTATTATCGACGATTCATTGAAGGTTTCTCAAAGATCGCTCAACCACTTACAGCTCTGACGCACAAGGGAACAAAGTATAACTGGACGGATAAACAGGAGGCTGCATTCCAGTTATTGAAACAGAAGCTTTGCAGCGCACCGATTCTGTCCTTACCGGAAGGGACGGAAGACTTTGCGGTGTATTGTGACGCATCTGGACAGGGTTTGGGATGTGTGTTGATGCAACGGGATAAAGTGATCGCTTATGCTTCCAGACAACTACGAACACACGAAAAGAATTACACCACTCATGACTTGGAGTTAGGAGCAGTGGTTTTTGCTTTGAAGATTTGGAGACATTACTTGTATGGAACTAAGTGTACAATTTATACTGATCACAAGAGTTTGCAACATATCTTTGATCAGAAGGAGCTTAATATGAGACAACGACGATGGGTTGAGTTGTTGAATGATTATGAGTGTGCGATTAAGTATCACCCGGGAAAGGCTAATGTAGTAGCCGATGCTTTAAGCAGAAAGGATACTTCAACAAGACGGGTTCGTGCACTTATGATGACGATACATACCGACTTACCAGACAAGGTACACAGTGCTCAGATTGAGGCTTTGAAAAAGGAAAACTTAGTACCGGAATCTTTACGAGGAATGGAAGAACAATTGAATGTTAAACCTGATGGAATTCGTTATTTCATTGATCGAATGTGGATACCTTTGTATGGAGGTTTAAGGGAACTCGTGATGGACGAAGCGCACAAGTCCAGATATTCAGTCCATCCGGGATCAGACAAGATGTACCATGATTTGAAGGCACTGTATTGGTGGCCTCATATGAAAGCTGATATTGCTAAGTACGTTAGCAAATGTTTGACTTGTTCGAAAGTCAAAGTTGAATATCAGAAACCATCTGGTTTACTGCAACAACCAGAAATACCGATGTGGAAGTGGGAACAGATTTCGATGGATTTCATTACTAAGTTACCCCGTACACCGAGCGGTTGTGATACATATGGGTAATTGTCGATCGGTTAACGAAATCTGCACACTTCTTAGCAATCAAAGAAACTGACAAGATGGAGAAGTTGACTCGCATTTACATCAAGGAAGTAGTAGCACGGCATGGTGTGCCAATATCTATCATCTCAGATCGGGATGCCCGGTTTACTTCCAATTTCTGGAAATCTCTTCATAAGTCATTGGGGACTCGCTTGGATATGAGTACCGCTTATCACCCACAGACCGACGGTCAAAGTGAACGAACGATTCAAACGCTCGAGGATATGTTACGAGCTTGTGTAATTGACTTTGGTGACAGTTGGGAGAATCATTTACCGTTGGTGGAATTCTCTTACAACAACAGTTATCATACAAGTATTCAAGCAGCACCGTTTGAAGCTTTGTATGGTCGCAAATGTCGTTCACCAGTTTGCTGGGCTGAAATTGGTGACAGTCAGTTAACAGGTCCTGAACTGGTGCACGAAACAACAGAGAAGATAGTTCAAATCCGGAACCGTATGGCAGCGGCTCGGGATCGCCAGAAGAGTTATGCAGATAAACGTCGCAAGCCGTTGGAATTTCAAGTAGGAGACCGAGTTCTTCTAAAGGTATCACCTTGGAAAGGTGTGATACGATTCGGCAAGCGCGGCAAGCTTAGTCCACGTTACGTAGGACCTTTTGAGATTCTGAAAAGGATTGGTCCGGTTGCGTACCAACTCAAACTACCGGAAGAACTCAGTGGAGTTCATGATGTCTTTCATGTGTCGAATTTAAAGAAATGTCTTTCTGATGAGACATTGATTGTACCGTTGGAAGAAATACAAGTAGATGAACAACTGCGATTCATTGAAGAACCAGCGGAAATCATGGACCGAGAGGTCAAACAACTGAAGCAAAGCAAGATTCCAATAGTTAAGGTCCGATGGAATTCAAGACGGGGTCCTGAATTCACATGGGAACGAGAAGATCAAATGATGAAGAAATATCCTCATCTATTCAAGACATCTACTGCTAACACTGAGAGCGCACGTTAAATTTCGGGACGAAATTTCCTTCAACAAGGGGATGACGTGATGCTTTCACACATCAACACTGCAAATTTCAAACTGTAAGCACAAACGTTTTATTTATTCAATTGATTTTGTTATAGATATTTGTGCTACATTACATTTTATATGTTTTATGTGCTACATTTCATATGTTACATGTTATGGTAGTACATACACGATTGGTTACATACATTTTGCTATGTGCGGGGTTGCATAGTACATTGGTTACATACACTTTGCTATGTGCGGGGTTACATAGTACAAACAGTTTCAGACACTCACTAGGTGTGAGGCTACACAACACAGTATGATCAAACACAAACAGTCACAGTTAGGTGAACTAACTAGTGTACACGCAAAACAGTTACATTGAACGATCACAATTGAGTTGTGATGTTGCAAGCATTAGACTTTGTGTGTGAGTACACACAAGCACGCAGAATGATCAAATCACACTAACACGTACGATTTAAACTCGTAAGTAGTTTCCTAACTACTCTTAACACTTGCTAATTTTCGGGACGAAAATTCCTTCAACAAGGGGATGATGTGACAATCCGACTTTTCACACTAACTTTGTTAAACGGGAGTTGGTGCTAACCAAGGCCCAATAAGACTAATGAAGGTCCAACAGGCCCAACAAGGACAATTAAGGCCTAATAAGGCCAATGAAGGCCCAACAAGGACAATTAAGGCCTAATAAGGCCAATGAAGGCCCAACAAGGTTAATGGAGGCCCAACAAGATCAATTAGGCCCAACATAGCCGATGTAGGCCCACAAAGCCAAGAGAAGCCCAATAAGGCCCAATAAATTCAAGTGAGGCTCAATGTGAACAAAGTAGGCCCAGGGAAGATCAAGGTAGGCCCAAGAAGGCCCAGTGAGGCCCAATGGTATTTAAGAAGTCCAATTGAGTAAATTTAGTCCAACAATGAGTTTAAGGAATTAATTAGTGACAATTCGATATTGTCGGGTTAGATCCGTTAACAAGAAATTGCAGAAATGATTTTGATGATTAAAAATTCAAATTAGAAGGTTTAAGTTTGAATATAATAGAGTAGAATACACTTAGGTTATAAGAAAGTGATTTATGATTAGATAAATGATACAATTTTGACTAGGAAAGTCAAAATTCGTCTAAGAAGGTTGGGGGAGTTCGGAAATCTCATCAATAGGCAGTTGCAATCGAATTAAACCTGTATTAATCAGTATCTAAATGATTATTAACGGTTATCAAGTATTATTAACCTCATAATGATCGAATTTAAGGACTAATGGCACCCAAAAGGTTGTAACCGTAGCTCTAGTTATCAAACTCTCAGAATTCGACAACATCTCACACAATTGAGCATTCCTTCATATCAGTCGGCATCCTTAGAAGTGATTTCAAGCAACAATTCGATCGGGGAAACTTCGGTTTGAAGAATCAATCTTGAAGGGGGCCGAACATAGGGCTAAAAGCCGATCTTTATCAATTCGTCCACAAATCAAGTAAGTTTTAGTTTCTAAACTTTCTAAACATGCCGATTAAACTTAACCATATGTTAATTCGGGGCTTCAATATCGAATTGTTCAAGATCGGTAGCTAGGGTTCATCATTGTGAATGTTTTGGGGGTTTTTAACAAAACAGGTTTGCAAATCAAATTAGATTATATAGGTAGCTTCGGAATTGATTGTTAAACGAAATCCATATGTCAATTTAAACATATTATAACGAATTGATTGATTTCGGGTGTTAGGGTTCTAAGTCTAAACGATTTTGGGGGTTGTTAATTAAACCGGTTTAAAAATCAAATTAATGGGCATAGGCATTTTCAGAAACCCTCGATCAAGCTAAGGCATATTCTAATTTCATGAAACGATCACGAATCGATTGAGTTCTAGTTCTAGGTTTGCTCGGGTTAAACGAATTGGAGATTTTGATCTAATCAGATGTGATAATCAAATTGTCATATACAGAGTAAGTCGAAATCATGTGTGGAATGAAAACCCTATGATTTTAGGTTCAATCAGGTTCGAAATCGGGTTCAATTGAGTATGGGTTGCTTCGGCTATAATATCTAAGAGGAATTAGATTGAATGAATGGTTAAAACAATTTTATTCTGGGTTTCTAATGCAAATGAATGGACAGATGAGATGGTAGTGTGCGTGGATTATGAGTCGAGGGTCGCGGGTTCGAGTCCCGGCCCAACCATTTTGGGTTTTTAAAAGCATTTTTAGTATTTTTAGCATAACTTCCACATACGAACTCCGATTAAGTCCGTTCAAGTTGCGTTGGAACCGTAACGAGAATACGAACGTGTTAGGATGATAAAATTCATATTTTAATCCGAACACGAAATCGCGTATAATTACGTTTAATTAAATAAAATCAAATGTGATTTTATTTAAACGATTTCAAAAGCACGCGTACTTCCGTATGCCTAATTCTCACACTTTAACATACGTATGTTGATACGTATGTGATTTTAAGCACAAAACGATTATTCGAATAACAATAGGTTATTGTTTAAATCACAGATTCTTCGTAGAGGATTTCTACGCGAGTTCACACATACTTGATCATTCTACTATTATCAAAGGTGCGTACACGGCCCCTTTCTTATTTTAAACTGTTTTGGGGGAGAAAACATGTGCAACAAACTGATTTTTAGATACATAACACTTGCATGAGTTATCTGTTTACATTATGTGAAAACATATCAACTTGAAAGTCCTTACACACCTCGAACCGTTTAGTTTGCTGTAATGCAAAGCGTGGTAGTTGGAAATAGATCTATTAGGTTTGACAAACCTCACCTGGTAGATGGGATCTACGCAGGTGTTTGACTGACCAAACACATTCTTTTACTATTGTTGTGATAGACAATAGTGGCAAGGCGAAAACATGCTATAGCATGGCAACTAGTCAGCTTCGGTGTCGAACACGTATGTAAATAGTTATATGACTAGCTATCATGACTGTGCAATTGTGATTATGTTATCTACAACTTGTTATTCAAACTGATGTTTTGAACACTATGATTACTTAAAACCTGTGTTATGCACCAACCTTTGTGTTGACTTGATTTGCATGTTTTCTCAGGACGCTAAGGCGCGCGTAACAGCTGGCATGGACTAGGAAGATAGAGTCTCATGCATTTCTTTCATTTTGATTATTTAAATCTGAATACTTAGTACTTTGAATTGTAATGTTTGATTTACAACTGTTTATGGTTTTTAAACGCTTCCGCACTTTTTGTAAACTCTGGTTATTATGTTTGTTTTAAAGACCAATGTATGTTTTTGAAATTCATATAGAGGTCTTCGCTATGTCTAATGATCTGAGATCCTGGTTTGTCACGCTCCCAAACGGTATGATTCCGTTAGTTGAAATTGGGGGTGTGACAGATTGGTATCAGAGCCATTGGTTATAGCGAACTAGGTTTGCATTTGTAGGCCTAGACTATGACTGTTAGACATTAGACACATCTGCTTATACACATTGCTTAGAAATTACATATGACGTTATGTAATTGACTTGCTTACGTATTCCATGGCACTGCACTTACATATGATGTTATGTAACAGGCATGGCTTCATCATCAGTTCCTTATGTTATCATTGATGATTCCGAGGACGAGGAGCCGATGGTTCCGGCACCACCATCATCACCACCACCACCCATTCCATCACCACCACCATATGAGATGGAGGACTCCGATCCAGAGGAGGATCCGGAGGAAGACCCGGAGGAGGATCCGGAGGAGGATCCAGACGAGGATCCTGATGAGGATCCAGAGGAGGATCCAGACGAGGATCCAGTTGAGGACCCGGATGAGGATCCGGTGGAGGCACCATGGGTGAATACCCAGGGACTCTATGCTGCAGGACCATCTACACATCCACCACCCGTACTGGACGCTCCTGAGCCTAAGAGGCAAAGGACGGATGCAGAGGAGATCGCCAAGTTGCGCGAGGACGTGGATACAGCAGAGGAGAAGCTCTATCAGAGATCTCAGGAGTTATGGGATGCCATTGAGAGGCAAGAGGAACTTGCCCAACTGGTTCATGACATGCGAGATGAGATGTGGAACATGATTGGTCGTTTAGAGGAGTCAGAGAACCGAGCCGAGATCTTGGAGGGCAGGATTGAAGCTTTGGAGGATTTGGTGGTAGTTGAGAATGAGGAACAGGATGAGGACGAGGATGAGGAGGAGGAACCAGCACCAGTTGCTGAGTCCGATCCTGAATCCACCGTGGAGGACGATTGATTCTCTTTCTTTTATTTCTGTTTTGTTTAAACTTATTAGGAACGGGTTGTGTTCCTACATTAGTAGTTTGAAATTTTGTATTTCATTTCAAAAGTATTGTACTCAAAGAAAGTTTCTATTTATGAAAGAACTATTGTTTGTTTCCAACAACTGTGTTGTTTATATTACATGTTGTATTTATTGTTTTTACTTACACATGTTACATTGGATTTTGACTTCGTGCTAACACTTCTTGTAAATAGGAAGGAAATGGCTGAAGGAAATGTTCATATGACTGTTGCTGAGCTCAACGAGCTAATTAACAACAGAGTCGCGGAGGCTATTGCACAGTATGCTCAGACACACAACACGGGACCACAGGGTCCAGCTGGGGGATTGGTTAATCCACAAGTTTGCACATTCAAGATGTTCTTGGACTGCAAACCTCACAACTTCAAAGGGTCGGAGGGGGCTATAGGACTTCTCCGATGGATTGAAAAAGCAGAGTCTGTGTTCGAAATGTGCAACTGCCCGGATGACAGCAAAGTGAAATTTGCTACTGGAACTTTGGAGGGTCCAGCCCTGACATGGTGGAACTCCAATGTTCAGACCCTGGGGTTGGGTGAAGCAAATGCATTGACTTGGAACAACTTCAAAACCTTGCTACAAGAGGAGTATTGTCCTCGTAGTGAAATGCAGAAGTTGGAGGAAGAGTATTGGCACCTCAAGATGGAGGGGTCAAACATTGAGGAATATACGACCAGATCGCATGAACTGGCCAGACTGCTTCCACATATGGCTACTCCAGCCAGTAAGTGGATTGAACGGTATATTGGAGGACTAGTGCCTCAGATTCAGGGGATGGTGACTTCAGCAAATCCCACCACCATCCAACAAGCTGTTCGTCTAGCGCATCAGCTTACTGATCAGGCAGTGTTACAAGGAACCCTGCCTAAGCGGACATCTGCTACTAAGGTAGGAGATCACAAGAGGAAGTGGGAAAGCAACAACTACAAGGGTAATACCCAACAGCAGAACAGGAAGCAGGACTCGAACAAGTCCTATCATAATTCAAACAGTGGTCAGCAATCATCATCGTCGGGGGGCTATATTGGTAAGCACCCCAAATGTAACAAGTGTGGTTACCATCATGCGGGTAACCAATGTGATAGAGCTAAGTGCCAGAGGTGTGGCAAGGTTGGGCATGCGGCTAAGGATTGTCGCGGAGAGCTGCAGAACCATAACAACAACCAGAACAATAATCAAAACAACGCGCAGAAAGGTTGTTTTGAGTGCGGCAAGATGGGCCATTTCAAGAAAGATTGCCCACAACTTAAGAAAGGAGGGGACAACAATGGTAATGGTAATGGGAATGGCAACGGTAATGGCACCAACAACAACACCAACAACAACAACAATAATAATAACAACAATAACGGTGCTAGAGGCAGGGCGTTTGTGATCGGAGGACGTCAAGCGCGGGAGGATCCCAACATTGTTACGGGTACGTTCCTCTTAAATAATCACTATGCCTCTATGTTATTTGACACTGGTGCCGACCGGAGTTTTGTATCTAGTTCACTTGCTAAGTCACTAGATGTTAGTTCCACTGCCTTAGATAGTCCCTATACTGTGGAGTTAGCTGATGGTAAATTGATTGTAGTAGAAAACATTTATAAGGGATGTATCCTTGATTTGATGGGTCAGACATTAGAGATTGATTTGATGCCTATTGCCTTAGGCAGTTTTGATATAGTTATTGGCATGGACTGGTTGTCCAAAAACCAGGCTGAAATTGTATGCCATGAAAAGATTGTTCGTATACCTCTTCCGCAGGGAGAGACATTATATGTACAAGGAGAGAAGAGCAGTACACCACTGCGTCTCATATCTTGTATGAAAGCACACAAATGTCTGCGGAAAGGTCATACGGCAGTTATAGCACTTATAACTGAAAAGCCGGTAGCTGAGAAGAAACTTGAAGATATACCTATAGTTTGTGAATTTCCGGAGGTATTTCCAGAAGACTTGCCGGGATTACCGCCTGTGAGACAGGTGGAATTCCGAATCGATCTTACACCAGACGCAGCACCGATAGCTAGGGCGCCTTATCGACTTGCACCGTCAGAGATGCAAGAGTTATCCACACAATTGCAAGAGTTGTTGGATAAGGGGTTCATACGACCTAGTTTTTCACCATGGGGAGCTCCAGTATTGTTTGTAAAGAAGAAGGACGGAACTTTTCGTATGTGTATCGATTACCGGGAATTGAACAAGGTTACTATCAAGAACCGGTATCCGTTACCCAGGATTGACGATTTGTTCGATCAATTGCAAGGTTCGAGTTATTATTCGAAGATTGATCTCAGGTCGGGTTATCATCAATTAAGAGTCCAGGAGGAGGATATTCCGAAGACGGCATTCAGAACGCGCTATGGCCATTATGAGTTCTTGGTCATGCCATTTGGGTTGACAAACGCTCCAGCTGTATTCATGGATCTCATGAATCGTGTTTGTAAACCTTATCTTGATAAGTTTGTCATTGTTTTCATCGATGACATTCTCATCTATTCAAAGTCTGAGGAGGAACACGCTGAACATCTTCGATTACTACTAGAGCTATTGAAACAGGAACAACTGTACGCTAAGTTCTCGAAATGTGATTTCTGGATGCGAGAAGTACAGTTCTTGGGTCATATAGTTAATGAAAAGGGCATACATGTTGATCCAGCAAGATTGAAGCGATTAAGAATTGGGAAGCGCCAAAGACCCCTACCGAGGTACGACAATTCCTTGGTTTGGCGGGTTATTATCGACGATTCATTGAAGGTTTCTCAAAGATCGCTCAACCACTTACAGCTCTGACGCACAAGGGAACAAAGTATAACTGGACGGATAAACAGGAGGCTGCATTCCAGTTATTGAAACAGAAGCTTTGCAGCGCACCGATTCTGTCCTTACCGGAAGGGACGGAAGACTTTGCGGTGTATTGTGACGCATCTGGACAGGGTTTGGGATGTGTGTTGATGCAACGGGATAAAGTGATCGCTTATGCTTCCAGACAACTACGAACACACGAAAAGAATTACACCACTCATGACTTGGAGTTAGGAGCAGTGGTTTTTGCTTTGAAGATTTGGAGACATTACTTGTATGGAACTAAGTGTACAATTTATACTGATCACAAGAGTTTGCAACATATCTTTGATCAGAAGGAGCTTAATATGAGACAACGACGATGGGTTGAGTTGTTGAATGATTATGAGTGTGCGATTAAGTATCACCCGGGAAAGGCTAATGTAGTAGCCGATGCTTTAAGCAGAAAGGATACTTCAACAAGACGGGTTCGTGCACTTATGATGACGATACATACCGACTTACCAGACAAGGTACACAGTGCTCAGATTGAGGCTTTGAAAAAGGAAAACTTAGTACCGGAATCTTTACGAGGAATGGAAGAACAATTGAATGTTAAACCTGATGGAATTCGTTATTTCATTGATCGAATGTGGATACCTTTGTATGGAGGTTTAAGGGAACTCGTGATGGACGAAGCGCACAAGTCCAGATATTCAGTCCATCCGGGATCAGACAAGATGTACCATGATTTGAAGGCACTGTATTGGTGGCCTCATATGAAAGCTGATATTGCTAAGTACGTTAGCAAATGTTTGACTTGTTCGAAAGTCAAAGTGGAATATCAGAAACCATCTGGTTTACTGCAACAACCAGAAATACCGATGTGGAAGTGGGAACAGATTTCGATGGATTTCATTACTAAGTTACCCCGTACACCGAGCGGTTGTGATACAATATGGGTAATTGTCGATCGGTAACGAAATCTGCACACTTCTTAGCAATCAAAGAAACTGACAAGATGGAGAAGTTGACTCGCATTTACATCAAGGAAGTAGTAGCACGGCATGATGTGCCAATATCTATCATCTCAGATCGGGATGCCCGGTTTACTTCCAATTTCTGGAAATCTCTTCATAAGTCATTGGGGACTCGCTTGGATATGAGTACCGCTTATCACCCACAGACCGACGGTCAAAGTGAACGAACGATTCAAACGCTCGAGGATATGTTACGAGCTTGTGTAATTGACTTTGGTGACAGTTGGGAGAATCATTTACCGTTGGTGGAATTCTCTTACAACAACAGTTATCATACAAGTATTCAAGCAGCACCGTTTGAAGCTTTGTATGGTCGCAAATGTCGTTCACCAGTTTGCTGGGCTGAAATTGGTGACAGTCAGTTAACAGGTCCTGAACTGGTGCACGAAACAACAGAGAAGATAGTTCAAATCCGGAACCGTATGGCAGCGGCTCGGGATCGCCAGAAGAGTTATGCAGATAAACGTCGCAAGCCGTTGGAATTTCAAGTAGGAGACCGAGTTCTTCTAAAGGTATCACCTTGGAAAGGTGTGATACGATTCGGCAAGCGCGGCAAGCTTAGTCCACGTTACGTAGGACCTTTTGAGATTCTGAAAAGGATTGGTCCGGTTGCGTACCAACTCAAACTACCGGAAGAACTCAGTGGAGTTCATGATGTCTTTCATGTGTCGAATTTAAAGAAATGTCTTTCTGATGAGACATTGATTGTACCGTTGGAAGAAATACAAGTAGATGAACAACTGCGATTCATTGAAGAACCAGCGGAAATCATGGACCGAGAGGTCAAACAACTGAAGCAAAGCAAGATTCCAATAGTTAAGGTCCGATGGAATTCAAGACGGGGTCCTGAATTCACATGGGAACGAGAAGATCAAATGATGAAGAAATATCCTCATCTATTCAAGACATCTACTGCTAACACTGAGAGCGCACGTTAAATTTCGGGACGAAATTTCCTTCAACAAGGGGATGACGTGATGCTTTCACACATCAACACTGCAAATTTCAAACTGTAAGCACAAACGTTTTATTTATTCAATTGATTTTGTTATAGATATTTGTGCTACATTACATTTTATATGTTTTATGTGCTACATTTCATATGTTACATGTTATGGTAGTACATACACGATTGGTTACATACATTTTGCTATGTGCGGGGTTGCATAGTACATTGGTTACATACACTTTGCTATGTGCGGGGTTACATAGTACAAACAGTTTCAGACACTCACTAGGTGTGAGGCTACACAACACAGTATGATCAAACACAAACAGTCACAGTTAGGTGAACTAACTAGTGTACACGCAAAACAGTTACATTGAACGATCACAATTGAGTTGTGATGTTGCAAGCATTAGACCTTGTGTGTGAGTACACACAAGCACGCAGAATGATCAAATCACACTAACACGTACGATTTAAACTCGTAAGTAGTTTCCTAACTACTCTTAACACTTGCTAATTTTCGGGACGAAAATTCCTTCAACAAGGGGATGATGTGACAATCCGACTTTTCACACTAACTTTGTTAAACGGGAGTTGGTGCTAACCAAGGCCCAATAAGACTAATGAAGGTCCAACAGGCCCAACAAGGACAATTAAGGCCTAATAAGGCCAATGAAGGCCCAACAAGGACAATTAAGGCCTAATAAGGCCAATGAAGGCCCAACAAGGTTAATGGAGGCCCAACAAGATCAATTAGGCCCAACATAGCCGATATAGGCCCACAAAGCCAAGAGAAGCCCAATAAGGCCCAATAAATTCAAGTGAGGCTCAATGTGAACAAAGTAGGCCCAGGGAAGATCAAGGTAGGCCCAAGAAGGCCCAGTGAGGCCCAATGGTATTTAAGAAGTCCAATTGAGTAAATTTAGTCCAACAATGAGTTTAAGGAATTAATTAGTGACAATTCGATATTGTCGGGTTAGATCCGTTAACAAGAAATTGCAGAAATGATTTTGATGATTAAAAATTCAAATTAGAAGGTTTAAGTTTGAATATAATAGAGTAGAATACACTTAGGTTATAAGAAAGTGATTTATGATTAGATAAATGATACAATTTTGACTAGGAAAGTCAAAATTCGTCTAAGAAGGTTGGGGGAGTTCGGAAATCTCATCAATAGGCAGTTGCAATCGAATTAAACCTGTATTAATCAGTATCTAAATGATTATTAACGGTTATCAAGTATTATTAACCTCATAATGATCGAATTTAAGGACTAATGGCACCCAAAAGGTTGTAACCGTAGCTCTAGTTATCAAACTCTCAGAATTCGACAACATCTCACACAATTGAGCATTCCTTCATATCAGTCGGCATCCTTAGAAGTGATTTCAAGCAACAATTCGATCGGGGAAACTTCGGTTTGAAGAATCAATCTTGAAGGGGGCCGAACATAGGGCTAAAAGCCGATCTTTATCAATTCGTCCACAAATCAAGTAAGTTTTAGTTTCTAAACTTTCTAAACATGCCGATTAAACTTAACCATATGTTAATTCGGGGCTTCAATATCGAATTGTTCAAGATCGGTAGCTAGGGTTCATCATTGTGAATGTTTTGGGGGTTTTTAACAAAACAGGTTTGCAAATCAAATTAGATTATATAGGTAGCTTCGGAATTGATTGTTAAACGAAATCCATATGTCAATTTAAACATATTATAACGAATTGATTGATTTCGGGTGTTAGGGTTCTAAGTCTAAACGATTTTGGGGGTTGTTAATTAAACCGGTTTAAAAATCAAATTAATGGGCATAGGCATTTTCAGAAACCCTCGATCAAGCTAAGGCATATTCTAATTTCATGAAACGATCACGAATCGATTGAGTTCTAGTTCTAGGTTTGCTCGGGTTAAACGAATTGGAGATTTTGATCTAATCAGATGTGATAATCAAATTGTCATATACAGAGTAAGTCGAAATCATGTGTGGAATGAAAACCCTATGATTTTAGGTTCAATCAGGTTCGAAATCGGGTTCAATTGAGTATGGGTTGCTTCGGCTATAATATCTAAGAGGAATTAGATTGAATGAATGGTTAAAACAATTTTATTCTGGTTTCTAATGCAAATGAATGGACAGATGAGATGGTAGTGTGCGTGGATTATGAGTCGAGGGTCGCGGGTTCGAGTCCCGGCCCAACCATTTTGGGTTTTTAAAAGCATTTTTAGTATTTTTAGCATAACTTCCACATACGAACTCCGATTAAGTCCGTTCAAGTTGCGTTGGAACCGTAACGAGAATACGAACGTGTTAGGATGATAAAATTCATATTTTAATCCGAACACGAAATCGCGTATAATTACGTTTAATTAAATAAAATCAAATGTGATTTTATTTAAACGATTTCAAAAGCACGCGTACTTCCGTATACCTAATTCTCACACTTTAACATACGTATGTTGATACGTATGTGATTTTAAGCACAAAACGATTATTCGAATAACAATAGGTTATTGTTTAAATCACAGATTCTTCGTAGAGGATTTCTACGCGAGTTCACACATACTTGATCATTCTACTCTTATCAAAGGTGCGTACACGGCCCCTTTCTTATTTTAAACTGTTTTGGGGGAGAAAACATGTGCAACAAACTGATTTTTAGATACATAACACTTGCATGAGTTATCTGTTTACATTATGTGAAAACATATCAACTTGAAAGTCCTTACACACCTCGAACCGTTTAGTTTGCTGTAATGCAAAGCGTGGTAGTTAGAAATAGATCTATTAGGTTTGACAAACCTCACCTGGTAGATGGGATCTACGCAGGTGTTTGACTGACCAAACACATTCTTTTACTATTGTTGTGATAGACAATAGTGGCAAGGCGAAAACATGCTATAGCATGGCAACTAGTCAGCTTCGGTGTCGAACACGTATGTAAATAGTTATATGACTAGCTATCATGACTGTGCAATTGTGATTATGTTATCTACAACTTGTTATTCAAACTGATGATTTGAACACTATGATTGCTTAAAACCTGTGTTATGCACCAACCTTTGTGTTGACTTGATTTGCATGTTTTCTCAGGACGCTAAGGCGCGCGTAACAGCTGGCATGGACTAGGAAGATAGAGTCTCATGCATCTCTTTCATTTTGATTATTTAAATCTGAATACTTAGTACTTTGAATTGTAATGTTTGATTTACAACTGTTTATGGTTTTTAAACGCTTCCGCACTTTTTGTAAACTCTGGTTATTATGTTTGTTTTAAAGACCAATGTATGTTTTTGAAATTCATATAGAGGTCTTCGCTATGTCTAATGATCTGAGATCCTGGTTTGTCACGCTCCCAAACGGTATGATTCCGTTAGTTGAAATTGGGGGTGTGACATTAAGGATAGCTGCGGCAGTGGACTTTTTTGTGCCCTCAATGATCTCCTTTATCTTCAGCTTATAAGCAGCATCATTATCCTTAGCCAACTTCTTGAACTTCTGAGCCTCCTTCTCGTAGTGTCCAGACTTAGCGAAAACGATCTTCTTTTGATCTTTGAGATCTTCAATTTGCTTTTCAAAGGCCTCCTTATCACTAACAATTTTGAGGATAGCCTGCAAAATAGAATTTCAGCATATAGTTACACCAGAATAAGTAAACTAAGAGAACAAAAAATACCTTTTGAAGAAGATCAACAGCAGGGAGGTCAGGAACATCATCCACGTTGACAACATCAGCACCCTTACGCTTCTTTGATGTTTCGGTTGAGCGGGTATGCATGATTCTCGCCTTGAGATCAACAGGGCTAACCTTCTCTTTCTTGATAGTCAAGAAGTCAGTAAGGTCTTCGAGATCAAAGGCTGACTCTAAGGAAATAATAAACAAGGATATAAAAATCCTGAAATCAGCCAAACCCAAAAACCAACTTCAGAATATCTGATGTCATCTGGGCGTGGGATTGTTGTGAGGAAGCACTGTGAGATAAGGAAGAAATAGGGATATCTTCTTTGGAGGTAGCAACAAACTTTCGCTCTCTTTCTCCAATCTACAACAGAGATCGTACCCTTTGTTCAGTATCTTGATTCTCACCTACTAACGACTCGAATTTTGGTTCTGAAACACAAATATAAACAAAAATTAATTAGCAAAAACTCAAGATATGACAATAAAAAAATAAAATATCCTACCCTTTAACAACCAACTAACAGGAAGAGAAATTCCCCCAGAAATGGAACTTCGATTAAGAAAGAAGAACTTATCTCTCCACTCTTCTTCATTCATGGTAACCCCATGAACCAAGACATGGGCACTGGTTCGTCTCTCAAGCAAAAAACAAGAATATCCATGGGTGTGAAGCTGATAAGCGAAAGAGATTTCAGGAATACCGATCTTAAGACCATACATATGGTTTAATCTATGAAGGGTGACAAGCAATCGCCAACCCATGGGCATCAGTTGAGGATTACAGAGACGGGTGATTCGAAAAAATTCAGAAATCAAAGTAGGAAAAGGGAAAGATAGATCCAAAGAAAACGGGTATTCGGGAAAGCAAACCCATTTGGTGGAACTATGATCAGCCTTCAAAGCAGGATCATAACGACGGAATACGGTCTCCTCGGGGAATGTTTGAGAAAGCTGCATGGCCTTAATATGATCATCATCAAAAATGCAGGCATTTTTATCATTATATGGAAGAATATTCTGATCAAAGAAGTCGCTAACCTCGGATGAAGAAGAATTCAACATTTTTATTTAATTAAAAAGCAGAAAAACAAAGGATTCGGAATAGAAAACTTACCGGAAGGGATGATCAAAGAAGATAAGTGATTTGAAAGAAGGGAGGCGTGATCATTATAAGCGTAGTATTCTCACACCAAAACAGTAACCGTTATCCCCGTCGCAACCGTCCATTTAATCATGAAACCGTCAATTCAAATTTCAAATTTTGAATTTTAAGCTTTAGATTTTTTAATTTTACAGCTGTAAAACACTAACTGTAAAATTGGGGGCAATTGTTAGGCGCAAAATATTCTCACTCGGGATATTTCAGGATTCGGGATATTTCGGGATCAGGAATATTTTAAGAATATGTATTGTCGCTAACAATTATCGCTATTGCTTAACATCTATTGCGAGATTTCAGGGATTGACAGGTTGTACTATGGCTGGCCCTAATATCACGGAAGCATTATCAACTAACTAAACTAGGATGCGGAATCTAAGGAAGATTTATGCGGATGATTGGAACAACCCACATTTGGAAGGTGCAGGAATAATCGGAACTACCATATGAACGTTATTGAACGTCTTTTTGTAGATTCTTAGTATAAAACCGAGGCAAATGATCGATATAGGACACGATATACTAGAGAAACACGCACAAAACTCACTAAAGCTTATTTAGCTGCTTAGCATCGATCAACTTGCGCTCTTTTTTTGTATTTGATTCATTTGGTTATTAATAATACTAGGCAGAGTGACAATTGTCACCTCCCGAGGTTTTTATGCCGGCAATCCTAAGGGATTAAGGGCTTTTCCTCGTATAAATCTCGTGTGTAAGCAGTTCTTCATATTAATATATTCTGGAAATATCCTCAGGGATATTCGGGGATATCCTGACTTTTTGCTTGATATATTCAACGTATTTGCTTGTAAAACACAATACCCCACTTTTCTAATTCGGTTTTGCTAAAAGTTAATCTAGTTAATTTTTACTCGAAATATTTATTATTATTATTTTTCTTAAAAATAACAGTATTTTTATTAAAAATAATTAATGTGAAATCAAATTTTAAAAATAATATTTAAATAAAAGATATAGCATGAACAAGGTGCAAAAACTGGTTTTAACTCGGCTAGGAGATTCGAACCCGCGACCCATACTTTGAAACCGAGACTGTTTACCAGCTGAACTAGGCCCTAAGCTGCGAAAGGAATGGTTTCGAATTTTATTTAACATAATTCGTATCTGGAACCCCTTAATCAGTTTATAACCTCCGATTGGACCCTAACCCTTTTCCCTTCGAATTCAATCTATCAAGACTCCGATTGTTTGTAAAATCATGGGGCTTTGGTTCCAGATCGAATAACAGTCCTAATGAAGTAAGAATCACCTACCTTAATGCACTTTTGAGGATGTTTCGACAGCAGCACATATGACAAACGACCGAAGCTCCTTTGACCTTGAATTCGCAACTTATGATGATTGTGAATGGTGTTTGATTGTCCAGAGAGGTTCGAATGGGGTAGTGCAACGTATTGGTAGAATTAATTTGGTATTTATAGGCGCTTAGTTGAGGTTTGAATTCACTGTTGTTTCGGGTAAAAATTAGCAAGCTTAACTTTTAGCAAAATCGAATTAGAAAAGTGGGGTATTGTGTTTTACAAGCAAATATATTGAGTATACCGAATATATGTTCAGAATATCCCCGAATATCCCTGAGGATATTTGGATATATCAAAGAAAGAAATAGCAATACACGCGAGATTTAGACGAGGAAAAACCCTTAATCCCTTAGGGTCGCCGGCATAAAAACCTCGGAAGGTGACAATTGTCACTCTACCTAATTTTATTAATAACTGAATGAATCCAAATACAAAGAAAGAGCACAAGTAAATCGATACTAAGCAGCTAAATTAGCTTCAGTGAGTTTTTGTGTGTGTATTCTCAATATCCAGTGTCCTATATCGATCATTTGCCTCGGTTTTATACTAAAAATCTACAAAAAGACGTTCAACAACGTTCATATGGTAATTCCGACTATTCCGGCACCTTCCAAACGTGGGAGACACATTCCAATCATCCGTATAAATCTTCCTTAGATTCTTCATCCAAGTTTGGTTAGTTGATAATGCTTCCGTGATATTAGGGCCAGCCGTAGGACAACCTGTCAATCTCTGAAATCTCGCAATAGGTGTTAATCAACAGAGATAATTGTTAGTGATAATATATATTCTTAGAATATACCTAATCCCGAAATATCCCAAGTGAGAATATTTTGCGCCTAACAACAGTCATTCGTTTCTTATTTTTGGGAGACGAATCCTGGTATAATGGTTGTTAATAACCATTTAAAACTGATTGCAAACAATTACATGTTGATATCCTTGCCTAATTTGGTGTTGCTTGGTTATAATTGAGCTATAATCACGTGGAACATAATTTGGGTCTAGAATGGGTCGAAATTGGATCTTGGGTCGGGTTGGGGCTGTGAACGGGTAAGGAAGAGGTGTACTTTGGGGTATTGACACTTTAACCCCTCTTGTTTTACCCTTTTAATTTCCATTTCAAGGTTTGACAGTTTTAACCCTAAACATTTATTAATGCTTGTTTTTAATTGTTATAAAGTGTTTAAAATTTTATTCAAACTCTAAAATCAATATAAACTGATTATATTTTTATAAAAGTTTATTATTTTAACGTTATATAAAATTTTAAAATATATTTATTTCTATTATTTATTTAATTAAGGTTAAAGTTTATAAGAATTTGTAACCATTTTATCAATTAAGATATAAATATATACATATATATTGTTTAGCTTTTTTTAAAAAAAAAAATTCATAATTTTAAAATTTATTTGGCTACATTATTTATTTCTAAATAAATTTCTAAATCCTATGAGATTTATTATGAATCTATAACCTTTAATAATATGTTTTGTTTGTATTTCTTTTAATTATATAAATTCTCATGCATAGATGCATACATATGTATATTTATTTAATTAAATATTTATTTAAATTGTTTTCTTATACATACTGTCACACCTCGAGCCGGCGGGGTTGGATCGAAGTCCCCGTCGGGCGGAAGATTCTCGGGGTGCGATATCGTGAGTGATAATCAGAATGATCAGATTGTTTTCATAGCATCAATGTTAGGAATATCTAAGCACAAAGACATTTAACTAAAATCTACTAAGTTAAATTACAATATCAATGTTTGATAATTTAACCCAGTAAACATATCAAAAGGAATCATAGGTTCACTATCTTGTATTAGTACAAGATATCAAAAATGATTCACAATGACTAACAAAAGATGTGCTTTCCAAAACTACTAGGTCATCTAACTGAGCATCCTAGCTTGCAATGCAAATCCTTAGCCTAATCATGTACATCACCTGAGAAAAACATGCAAGAAAACAAAGTCAACACGTGGTTGGTGAGTTCATATAGTTTAGTAATTGAAAATGATTTGAAAACCTCTTTCGGTAAAGACCCTAACCTCATTAACTTCAATGTAATATCCATATCGGTATGCTTATATATAGGGCATACCCCTGAGTCGAGCCTACAAGCCCGCCCAGACGCCATCCCACCACATACTAATACACATATGACACCGTTGTCAATGATAATTAAGCATTTTTACCCTACACACCTCTAATTTAGATTATGCTTTCCAAAATTTGATTTACCTTTGATTCTCTTGAGTTCATCATAGATATATGATTTCTCAAAGTCAGTGATAAAAATAAATGTTAAATATTTAATTTAATAAATAAATAAAACATTTAAATACAACTAAGACATGATGATTGGGCCTTATTTGACTCAATCAATTAGACTTAGTTGTTGGTGGTGGTCCAAGTTGTAACCTCTCACACGTGACCCATGTCAGGCATAACTCACAAGGAGTACACCTGAACTGAGCGGGATTTTAATGATTTGCCCTTACAGCTTGACCCAAAGGTCTTCTGTACATGTGGGGACTTTAAGGATATCATTTGATTCTTGATCTCTTGATTCTCTTTATTTTAACTTTGATATAGATTTCATTTGATAGTTCACGTTATTGCCCGTCTAGTCTGACTACAAGAGTCTTCTATACCTGAAGGGGACTTTATATGTGTGTTACACGTGGTCTTGATTCCCTATACAACTGACATCCACCTTTATTCAAATAGTAATGATTTAATTAGATTATAATGACCTCATTATTTCAATGATTCACACACATTTATGATTTCTGATTCCTTGAGTCTCTTGATCTTGATCTTTAGAATTTCCATGATACACAATGCTAATTGATTCTTGATTATGATTCTTTGTTCTCAGATCCCACACTGAGTTAGATTTCCTTTGAATATGATCTTTTGTTTTAGTTCCTTTGATTTCACTTTGAATTTAGATTATTGAATTTGAACTTGATGGACTAAGGGTTTGTTTAGAGTTTAGAATTAAAGTATTACTCATAAGAGTAATTTAATTAACTTGATATTTTGATCTGTTTAATAATTTCCTAGACAGGAGTCTAGGAGTATCAACAAACATATATATGTAAAACATATAATAAATAAAAGCTTTTAAGTAAGCAATTTAAATAAAATAGTTTACGCATGCTTCTCAGCCCCGCGTTTTAAAACAAAAATGTTAGAAAAGGGGCAATGAACTCACATGTGTTGCTGTGCAAATGAATCACAAAAGATAGTGCGCGCTCTTTGAATGTAGCTTATGTATCTTTAGCACCTGAGTTGATTTAAGAAAATTCGAATACGATAAGTATTTATAATAGACGTTGGGTTTTGGGTTTGGTCTCGGTGTGCAACTAAGTGTCCTAGATCACTAATACGTTTCTAACTTATTACCCATTAATAACCCGTACCCCAAGATTGTTCATCAAAATCTTTAATTAACATGTTATTAATTTAATCCATTTTAGATTAAAGGTTTAGAAAACATCACTTATTGTAACTTAATAAGTTTATAAATCATTTCTTTTATTAAAATTTCATTTTGTTAATAAAAGCATACAATTTTAAAAGTGATGGGCCTAAGTTAAGCCCGTTGGGCCATCCTCAGCCCATTGAATAGACTTTGATTTCCATGTGGTTTCTTCATAAAAGTTAAGTGTTAAAGATTTACACCCCCACACTTAGCTTTAATTTGTTGTTTATGATCACCATGATCTCTCAAATGTTTTGATCTAGCTAAAAAGTACCCGAAACTTTTGGTTACATGTGAACATGATTTTATGTGGATCTTTATTAAGAAAATTCTAATTCTCCATGCACACACAAAGGAGTCCCAACCCATGCATGCACACACACATACATGCATGCATGCAATACGTGGATCACAAACATGCACCCACGCATGTTTGTTTGACTCATCCATATCCAACTCTCATGTACGCACGCCCCCATGATTTGCCATGCGCTTAACCGAACCCATTTCACTAAGATGATCCTACGAATGGTGATGGGTTGATTAAATAGAACGTGGCCGAATGGGAGTGTGGTGGCCGCATGAGTCGAGCCGACTGGGTCCCGAATGACTGAGGTTCAGGCGAAAGAAGAAGGGGGCGAATGAGTTGGTACAATCGAGTGAATGGGTGTGATGGCGAAAGCAAGGTGGCGAAAGGGCTGGCCTTATTCGGCCAAATAGAGGTTCTTGCCCAACCGAAAAGATCCAAGCGAATGAGGAGGATGGAAGGCACCCGAATATGGGCCTCCGAATGTGTATTGGGCTGAAAGGTGGTGATTCGTTGATGCCATTCGGCCGAAAGAGGTAATCCTCATTCGGCAATCTGTTACAACTTCATTCGGCCTGGCCGAGTTCCCTTGTGAGTAACCAAAAACTTTGAACTACTAACTCGTGGATTGGGTGGGTCTTGTTTCTACATCATCCTAAAGTGTTTTACTGAGTTTCCTAGGGTTTAGAATGGTGTAAAAACCGGTTTGTAATGAGGGTTCGAGTTTAGGGTTTTCAAGACCCTAAATCGAGTAAAAATCGTGGTTTTACCTCGAATCTGTCGGATAGAACTTCAGATCTGTTGTACTTCTATGATCTACAAGTTGAGGTGGTTGTTTAGACACCAAAATGGGTTGATTTTGTGAAGAAACGAGGAAGAACTCTGAGAGAGAAGGAAGAGAGATTCTAAAGAGAGAGTGGGACGAAATTTGGTGAAGAAGATGAGTTGGTGGTGGTGGTTGTAAAGTTTGAATGCCTCATTAAATGAGGTGAAAATACCCGATTTCGTTCGGGTTCGTTCGGTTTCGCGTAGAAGCGTCGGTTTCTTGTCGTTTTCGAAACGAAACGACTTGGTTTTAAAAATAAGATTTATAAACTTATTTTAGGTTGTGATTCCTAATAAGTTAACTAAATATCTTTTATTTATTTAAAATTTTAAAAAATATTTAATTTACTGTTTAACAATCGAATAGTACAGTTGTCGCCGTATTCGTTCGAATCATCACTCGTACGAACACTGCGATAACTATACTTTTTAATATCGTTTTCTAATTATCAGATATCATTCAAAACGTTAAACTTTCAGATGTATTCGTACAGATCGTCACCTATACGAATAATCCGTCGATTTAGCATTCACATAACGACATCTGTTTTGTTTTGTTCTGTAAAGCCTCACATACATATATACATAATAAAATCATAACAGATAATCACGTGATGGAACTGTATCGCCAGATAGTTATCTGACTGATGAACCACAGTTCTGAGTTTCGTTTCTGAAATGATTCTGAAACTGTGCTTTGATAACATAGAATGATAGTGATATATGAACAACAACTAGTACGTGTACCTGATTTACTGTTCATTTTACTATAACGATCACTGTTCCGGTGACGTTTCCGGCACTAATGTTACACATACACCTATGTACATATGTGTTTGTGTAAAAATAAAATTCCCAATGACATCATAATTTCTTTATTGAATATAAATGTTAATTACAAATTTCATAAGTGATACGGTAAGTTTTTCATTTACAACACTGTAACAGTTTTAGGCCTAAAACTTACAATGATGTTACGTCTCAAACGGTGATGCTGTAGATGTCTTACAATTATGTTAAAAAAAATCCAAGATTTGGCTTTATCTCGGCGGGTTATTTCGGGTTAATGCTTTAAAAGTGGGTTATTATCTGAACAATTTCCTATACACACACACACACACACACTAGTCAAGTACCCTCGCGTTGTAGCGGAAAACACACCAGTTTAGTTAGATGTTTTAAAGGTTTGTATGGTTCGTTATTGAGTCACAAGCATAACAAAAACATTTTTTTAACTTGGTAGTTAACTAAAAATGACTTTATCTCGACGGGTTATTTCAGGTTAATGTTTTAAAAGTGGGTTATTATCTGAACACTTTCCTACATATATACTAGTATAGTACCCTTGCGTTGTAGCGGAAAACACACCACTTAAGTTGGATGTTTTAAAGGTTTGTATGGTTCGTTCTTGAGTCACAACCATAACAAAAACAATTTTGTTTTTAACTTGGTAGTTAACTAAAAGTGACTTTAACTACTAACATAAAAGGACAAATGCATCAAAAATGTCAAGAATTGATTCATTTCTTTTGAAGGGTTTTCTTTTATAATCACTTTATCTCACTTAAATTCGTAAAAGCTACCAATATGGGACAAAATGAAAACACAAACAAACATTTATATCAGAATTAAAAAGTTGTACCATATGTTATAAGAGTTATAAAACTTTTAATTTTAAGAGATTTAAGCAAATTACTATTTTTTCCTTCTGATATGTATTATATATAGGGCTTTCCAAAAAACTCGAAGCTCGGATTCGGCTCGTAGCTTGTTCGGAAAACTCGGATAAATCTCGTTTGTAACCGAGCCGAACCGAGCCAGTTCGCTTTGTAACCGAGCCGAGTCCGAGCCAGGGCTGGCTCGACTCGTAGCTTGATCGTTGCTCGGCTCGTGGCCCGACTTGTTTGTACAACATGCTAAGCTAAAATACAAAAGTATATGGTTACTTTTAATAATAAATATACTTTAGTGTTATTTTGTACTTTTACATATTTGTCTCTCCTAACTTGTAAAATTACTTATTTCTCCAAATCATGTTTTAAAAGCATTGTACATTATGTATTGAACCGAGCCAAAAATGAACCGAGCCGAGTTGAGGTGAACGCAATTCAAATGATAAATATCTTATGAATCAAAGGGCATTTGTCCCAATGGTATCAAGGTGCATTAAAGGTGTCCTTCCTAAAATATGTTGAGGGTTCTAGTCCCATAGTGGACAAAGGTGTAAAAAATTTACTGTTCAAAAAAAATAAAAATAAATATCTTATGAAAAACCGAGCCGAGCCGAGCCAGCTCGTTAAAAACGAGCCGAGTCCGAGCCAAGATTTCAGGCTCGGTTTACAATTCGAGCCGAGCCGAAATCGGTTTAAATCCGAGCCGAGTCCGAGTTAACCCCTAGCTCAACTCGATTAGGCTCGTGAAAACCCCTAATTATATAGTAGTATAAATATCTCATTTTATATAGAGTAAACTTCTCTTTTGCTCCCTGTGGTTTGACAAAAGTAACCATTTTCATCCAAATTTTGAAATTTTGCAATTTTCCTCCATTAGTTTCAGAAAATTAACCATTTTAGTCCCTGTGGTTTGACAAAAGTAACCATTTTCATCCAAAGTTTAAATGGACTTTGGATGAAAATGGTTAATTTTCTGAAACTAATGGAGGAAAATTGCAAAATTTCAAAATTTGGATGAAAATTGTTACTTTTGTTAAACCACAGGGAGTAAAAGAGAAGTTTACTCTTTTATATATAGTATATATTGGTGAGGGAATAAGAAATGTGTTAAAATTAAGAAATGTACAAGTTGGTCAGCATGTGTTACAACCCTTCAATGCAAGAATCCAACTTCGTAGAAGATACAACAAATGTTGCTTGTTGTACAAACATTGCTTTAATTCTAAAAGCGTGATTTTTCTTGGAACTCTTTTGATATCTTCTGCTTTAATTATCCTTTTCCCCTGAAATTGGTTTACAGTATCTTCTTCTTTCTTCCCATTGAAGAAATCGTTCAATCTCTTGGTTTTAGCTTTAATCAATTTTTTCCATAATTGGAAATTGGAATATATCTCAACCCTGTAAAGAGGGCTCCTCCATCTGGTAAATTTATTTATCCTATTTTTTATTCATCGTTTAAGCATTTTTTTTTTTTCTTCTTAGTTGTATGCTGTATCTGGACTCCATCTGGTTCTCTTGTGTTTGCGTCTTTGAAGTCGCCTCATAATTTGGTATGCCTCATCAGAAATCGTTTAATCTTACTTTTAGTTTTTGTATCTATATATGTATATGCTATGTATGTAGCAGTGGCAGAGCTTCGTACAATTGTTAGTGGGCGAAAATTTACATGACCTAATTTTTTTTCAACCGATCGGTATGTCTTGGTTAGTAAGGTTAAATGTTCGGGTCAACGATTCGGGTCAAGTCAGTCAACTAATAAAAATATAAGTATCTAATAATAATTATTATACATGAAAAAAGAGCAAGTATCTAAAAGAAGAATTACAAATCAGCTCGACTACCTTTGAGATTAGTTGAGTTTTTTTAGGTTTATCTTGATTTGCATCAACAATTTATTTATCAACAAAATTTCTTTTGAAAAATAAATCAATACTTTTCACATTTTCTATGATATATTGTTCCAAAAATTATACACCAATTCAATATTTCAACCAAATTACAACATAAACACTAAAATCTGTAACAACTAAAATTGCCAACTAATTAACTAAGTAGTCTAAATCTGCAACAAGTAATTAACTAAAATCACCAATTCAACTAACTAAATGTTGCGGTGGACTCGTGGGGTGGTGTAGACGGGATTTGAAAAAGAAAAGGCTCCGCGATTGGGAAGAAACAAATAAAGAAATTAGGGTAGGAAGTAGGGGAAAGAAGCTAGGTGAAAGGAGAAACTTAAATATTTAATTATTTAATTAATTTAATTATTGTAGGGCTCACTTAAATTAATAAAAAATATACAGCTTTAATTTTTCTTATGATGTGAGTCCCAAAGTAATAAGATGTAGTTATTCGATTAACGCAATAAACAAGGGTTAACAAAGGAACCCCACCCTATATATATTAGGCCTTCACATTAAATTCCATGTAATGACCTCTGGGAAACTGGTGAAATCATGTCCATACTTATCTTTCAACAACTACTCTAGGTATAGGAGTTATAAAAAATTGCAGTTTAAAACAAACTTGAAAAATTAATATTTTACATAAGCATAAATGCATAATTTGTTTATTAATAATGCACAATCTGTATGTATGTATGCATACTTAGACCTGTTCACAATGTTAATGGATTCCAACAACAATCCCATACCTTCCTCAATCTGAATAAAAAAAAGTTTATACTTAGGTATGCACTCTTTATGTACGTAATTTGTTTGTATATTATGTGTGTGTATTTTTTTTATATAATAGTATGTATGTATTTCTACGTGTATTATAAACAAACTTTTAATAGTAATATTTAGCTGCAATTATTATTCAAATTACTGTAGCCAACAGGAACTTTACTTTGGCAAAGGTTTGGTTTCTATTTTCCTTAAATTAATAAGGTTTTACTTGTATATGTTTGCTTTTATCTCAATTTGATTACATCTGTTCATTAGCAACTCATTTTCCTAAATTACTCATTATGATTGCATGTATCTGTGTTTTCATTCTAAGATTTTATCTCAAATTGGTATCCGGATTTCTATCTTTACCTCAAATTGTAATAAATTTACTTTCATTGTTTGTAGTATTACTTCATTGCTATTGATTGCATCCTAATTTAGATTGAGTTTTGGCTAAGGTCACTCTCTTGTTTTGCTGTTGTAATTTAATTATATAAAGACGTGTTTTTTTTTGATTGATTCTTAAATAAACTTGTCATCTGCCTTAATAATTATTTATTTTTTTGCTATGTGATTTGATAGACCAAAAATATCTTTTTGATGGAAAGGGTGATTGGAGAATTTTGTGGATTATGCTACTTTTTCCTTGCACTCTGCAAGCATATATGCAATTAACCATTTCATATTTGATGGAACACGCCCCATTTGCGGCGCACGCATATAATGTATATGTGTGTGGGTTCTTAAGGGGCAAAAGTAAAAGTGCACTAATTTTAACGTTATTTTAATTATTTTGTGAAAATAACGTTAAAATCGTTAGGATGATCAACTTCAAACTATAACTTTGAGCCGAGGACTCTTTCGGAGCAGTCTCTCTATCCCAATTGGGATAGGGTAAGGTTTGTATATATCCTTCCCCCAAACCCTACTGAAAAATAAGAATATACTGGGTAAGGTTGTTGTATATTCGATGGAAATGATATTCAAATCACAATGCCTTGATTCAAATTTCCATTTTAGATGCTATAAATTTTATTTTGCAATCATGTTTGTTTTTTATTGATTATAATGTTCTTGATTGTGTTTTAATCGTGTTAAAGCAAAACATGTGTTTATGTTGGTTCAAGTTCATGACTTGGTGATTGGATTTGATTCTTGTAGATGCATACTAATGTTGCCAAAGACTATATCATCCAGTATTATAGCATCAATTTTCATTGATCCATAGCAGGAGGTATTTTTAATTATTGTCTCTGGGTATTTTTCATCACTTAGGTTAAGTTATCATTTTTGAGTTAATTGGCTAAAGATCTTAGACAGTTAATAGTAATATATGATTTCTTGCTAATGTTAAATGTTATTTTTAAAATTCTTGATTTGTTAATAGTTGATTACAAATGACGGTTTAATATGTAAATTGAAGCCTTGGTTAAATTACAAGTCAAAGCCAAAACAATTTATCTTTTGGCATTTTCTCTAACATGAACCAAAAAAATTAATTAAGACATATGACAAGTAGAATGAACATTTACCAAGAAATCTGATACGAACACAAAATTAACTAGGATAGATTAAGCAACAAATTGGTCCGATTCAAGAAGGGAAAATCTCCGATTACATGAAAATAACAACTACTAGAATAAAAATTAACAAAATTAAACAAAAAAGATAAACTACGGCTCCTAGTAACTGCTGCAGTTCTAACTTCTCCACTCAGCCACTATCTTTGGAATGTTCTAGGCACACAAACGGGTCAAACACATGTTCAAATAATATCTTTAATTGCTCCATGAATCCCTCTTGGTTGACTTCTTTGACCCCATTCTTTTGTTTATTCTTCCGATAATCAACTTTAACTGGGACTGTATCATTACTTCCACCCCTGTAAAACGACGTGTCCTCAAGTCGAAAGGAGGAAAACTTATCATGAAATAAATCATAACTCTCCCAAGTAGCTTCCTCAAGTGGTCGTTGCTTACATTCAATAAGAATCTCCAGATCAGAATGAAAAGAATGTTGAACCCAACGATGCTTGAGGACTGCTCGAGGCTGCAATTCAATTTCCCAGTCTTTAGTGATAGGGAGAGGGGGTAAAGGGACCATTGGTAGCTGACCTCTAGCTGGTTTGAGCATGGAAACATGAAAAATGGGATGAATTCGAGAGCCAGCAGGTAATTCTAACTCATATGCTACAGAACCAACCTTGCGAGTAATCAGGTATGGACCAAAAAAATGAGGTGAAAGCTTCTTGTATCTGCGTTTAGCTATGCTTTTCTGACGATAAGGCTGAATTTTGAGAAAAAACACTATCTCCACTTCAAAACATAAATCACCGCGTTTAAGATCAGACTGTGCTTTCATTCTATCTTGGGCTTCTGAAGATTAGAACGAAGTAATTGGAGCATATCATCCCTGTTCACTAGCTGTGTTTCCAATTCTGCATTCAAGAGTTTCGCCAGCTACATAAGGTACCAAAGAAGGTGGATCACGTCCTTGAACTGCCTTAAATGGGGTTGGTTTGGAAGAAGAATGAAAACTTGTATTGTATGAATACTCAGCCCACGACAAATAAGAAGACCATTTTGTTGGTTGTTCATGCGCAAAACATCGTAAGTAAGCCTCCAAGCATCTATTTAGGACCTTAGTTTGACCATCAGTTTGGGGTATGGCAACTAGTACTTAACTTCAACTTGGTCTGATACATGAAACATACCTGCCAAAAAGCACTCAAAAAGATAACATCTCGATCCAAAAAAATTGATCTAGGAACCCATGTAACTTCACAATCTGTTTACAAGATAGAGCAGCCACTAGTTTTGCAATATATGGATGAGATAGAAGTAAGGAATGGGCATATTTGCTCAATCTATCCATCACCACACGAACAGTGCCAAAACGATTTGATGGTGGTAAACCCACTATAAAATCTAACTAAATATCCTCCCATAGTTGGTTTGGAATTGGTAATGGTTGTAACAACCCTGCTGGTGATAGAGTGCCATACTTGTTTTGTTGGCACACCATACAATTATGAACAAATAAACGGATGTCTTTCTTCATTTGAGGCCAAAAATAGTGAAGCATTATCCGCTTCATAGTCTTAAGGAAGTCGCCATGACCTGCCAATGGGGCAGAATGTGCCTTGTGAAGAACAAGCTGGTAAACATCAAACACTTCAGGAATAACAATTCTGCCTTTGTACATCAGGGTGTCTCCCACTAGGGAATACCTTGGGCAAGAATCCGGGTCCACAGCCAACTGTTGAAGGATAGTCTGAGTAACCGGGTCTTCCTCAAGTCCCTGTTGAATAGTGAGAATATCCAGATATTGGGGAATGGTAAGAGTAAGCAATTGTGGTCATCTGGACAATGCATCTCCTCCTTTATTCTCTTTTCCCGCTTGATGAATAATGGTAAAACCATAGGGCATTAATTTTAAGAGCCATTTTTGATGTTTTGTAGTAATGATTCTTTGGTCCAACAGAGGAGCTTCCAGGCGTAATGATCGGTTTTCATAAAGAAATGACGACCCAATAAATAATGACTCCATTTCTGATTTGCCAAAACCAAGGCAAGTAATTCTCGATCATAAGCAGATTTGAGGCGATTTATGGCAAAAATCTCTTGCTAAAGTAAGTGACCGGGTGATCATTTTGAGTGAGAATAGCCCCAACCCCTTTCGAAGATGCGTCATATTCCACTGCAAAGGGCTGTGTGAAATCATGTAATCTGAGTACAAGGGCAAACATTAATGCTTGCTTGCTTGAGTTGAATGAATGTTGAAAGTAGGGATGTTCACCAGCCTAGCCGAGCCGAGCCAGGGGTCAGCTCAGACCCGGCTCGGATTTAAACCGAGCCTGGATCGGCTCGGCTAGGATTGTAAACCGAGCCTGAAATCTTGGCTCGGACTCGGCTAGTTTTTAACTGAGGTGGCTCGGCTCGTTTTTGGCTCGAGATTTACATAAAAAATTTAATTTTTGAATAGCATTCACCTCAACTTGGCTCTGTTCGTTTTTGGCTCGGTTTTTACATAAGAGAAGAAGAGGCGTGAATATGTGGAACTAGGAATTAATAATATGATTTAGGAATTATGAATTGGTGGAGCACGTAAGAATTGAGATTCATTTTGTATTTCTGTCCTCATTTCTATTATTTTTTTTATTTTTATTTTTTAATATAATTACAAAATAACATCAAATTATATTTATTAGTAAAAGTAACCCTATAGTTTTACATTTTAGTATATCATGTTGTACAAACGAGCCGAGCCAACGAGCCTAGCATATGAGCTGAGCAACGAGCGAGCTATGAGCCGAGCCAGCCCTAGCTGAAATTATATGTCCTAAAAGGGAACCTGATTTTGGCCAAAACAACATTTTGAAAGTTTGGCAAAAAATTGATGGGCCTTTAAAAATGTCAATGTGGTACGAAAATGTTGGCGATGACAGTCCATAGTAGGACTGTAAACTAAGATGTCATCAAAGAAAACCAATACGAAAGGACGAAGGTAGGGCTGAAAAAGATCATTCATGGTTGCTTGAAAAATAGAGGGAGCATTGGTTAAGCCGAATGACATTACCCTATATTTATAATGCCCCAAATGCATACTAAAGGTTGTCTTTTCTACATCCGCCTCATTAACTTGAATTTGATAGTACCCAGATCGTAAGTCGAGTTTAGAGAACACCATAACCCGTACACACATGCACCATGTATGATCTTGTTTCTTCACAAGAAGTACATGACTCGAAAATGGTCCTTTACTTGGCTGAATAGCCTGAATAAACCCGGATGCCAACAATTTCTCCACGTAGACTTTCAATTTCTTCCTTTTGATAATAAGGGTATCAATAAGGGCGAATATTAGGAGGCGTAGCATTAGGTACCAGAGGAATGGAATGAAAATGAGACCTAAAAGGTGGAAGGTTTGTGGCGTCAATGACTCTGCATTGGTTTCCACAGCAAGATGCTGGAAAGCAACTGATTTCTGTGGACGAGAAGGTACCTTATGTAGTTTATATTTTTGACCATTGATGACTTACATCAAAAACATTTCATTCCAATTCGCTTGAACCGTATTGAGGGTGATGCCATCGAATTTCCCGGCAATGGAACCAAATGATATGAACACAAAATTAACTAGGATAGATTAAGCAACATAGTAGCCCGATTCGAGAAGGGCAAATCATAGTAACGAAAATCGCTTGAGAGGGCGCGTATTTAGTATTGGTATGTACTGTACCCAATCGAAAATCGATAGCGATTTGGTTCGCTAGGGTTCGTCGACTGCAATCGCCTGGGTTTGTCGACTGAAATTGCCATGGATCGACGACTGCTATCAATGGAATTCTCGACTTTCCATCATTTGGAACATCGAATTTCATCAATTTGGTACGTCAATTTTGAGTTTCATCAATTTGCTACGTCGAATTTCATCAATCTAGAACATCGAATTTCATCTGGAACATATGTTACTGTTACTATATTTGTTGTTTTTGAGATTTTGGGCTTTTGTAGCTACTGTTATTATGTTAATCAGCTAATTACTTAAATTTCTATTGTTAATCATTTAACTAGTTAATATGACATTTAACTATTTTTTAATGGGATACAACGAATTAGACTATATGGTACACCGTACCGGAGCATACAGAAATGAACCTACCCCCTTCGTACCGAATTCGTTGAAGTTAGCGAACAGCGTACCCGAACCGCGTTTTCGTACTGAAGCGAACCACGATTTATGTGACTATGGGGCAAATCTCCGATTACATGAAGATAACAAATACTAGAACAAAAATTAACAAAATGAAACATAAAAGATAAACTACGGCTCCTAGTTCCGCTGCAGTTCTAACTTCTCCACTCAGCCACTATCTTTGGAATATTTTGGGCGCACAAATAATATCTTTAATTGCTCCATGGATCCCTCTTGGTTGACTTTGACCTCATTCTTTTGTTTATTCTTCTGATAATAAATTTTAACCATATATAGTTAATAGTAATATACCGATTTTATTGGCTGTAGATCGTAAATTGTTAATAGTAATAATCATGCATTTGTATTCAAAAGCTTTTAATAATAAGTAATAATATTATTGAGATTTTTGATTGTCTTATCATTTCTTTCTTTTTTAGACGGCAACTAATTATGCAATAAAAAATGGATACAGTGGTACTACTGCTTATGATATTCCATCACCTTTAACATTTGGTAAGATTCTAATTCTTGCTTATGTTTTAATTCTAAAGTTTATTTTGAGATTTGTAGATTTGTTATCACTCACATATTGTGCAAGAAACATATAAAGTTAAACAATAAAATACCAAAGATAAGAATGAAAACTAATATAGTCATGTTTTTGTAATTTGTCTTAGGCCTTTACAAAGGTTGAGGAAACCTGCTTGATTTGTTACCTCACCTACTTGACCCTTGTATTTTCCCACCCTACCAATGTTGGATATTACCTGGTTCGTATAATGTAGTCGAAGAGGACGTGGCGTCGTTGATTTCGGCGGATCTGGATCGCGATTGAGCCGATATGATGTAGTTAACGGAGATGGATACAAAAAATGCCGACGAGGAGGGGGCTTCGATGATTTAGACGGATCTGGATTGAGATTTAGCCGATGATAAGGGGCATCGATGATTTCTTTGAGAGGAAGAGAGTTTCTTTGAGAGAAAGAGAGTTGAGAGTTTTCAGATTGGGTGTTTGCGTTATCAGGTTGGATCCTTCACGGGTATACCGGGTATGTGATAGATTCTCAAAATCAAAAGTAACTAGATTAAAGGATTGAGCCTGATTCGAGATAGGCAAATCTCCAATTACAAGTAAACTTGTTAAATTCAAAAACATCCACACAACAGAAAATAACATCGGACAGAAATTAAAAGAAACTACTAAAAACAGTTATCTCCTCAATTTTAGCACCACTTCCTCCACTAAATCCTTCAGTTGCCTCAAGTTACCCGTAGTGGACTAAATGGGTCAAACCCAGACCCGTAAATCAAATCCAGCAGCTCCAGTGTATTAGTCGAGTGATTTTGAATTGTCTTGCGCCGAGTGTGAACTTTCAAAGGTGCTGGAGTCGTATCACTACTACCCTCCCGGAAAAACGACTTGTCCGCAAGTCGAAAATGAGGGAATTGGTCAGCAAACAAATCATAATCTTCCCACGTAGCTTCTTCAAGTGGACGAGTATCCCACGAAACCAACAATTCCAGCACTTTAGAAGTATGAACCTGACGCCAACGATGAGATAAAATCTGAGCAGGTTGAAGGTCCACCTCCCAATCATTAGTAATGGGTAAGGAAGGAGCAGGAGTCGGAGGAACGGAGCCGCGAGCAGGTTTTAGCATTGAAACATGGAAGACCGGGTGGATACGTGCATCATCAGGAAGGGCAAGCTCATATGCCACTGGACCCACCTTCTTAATGATAAAATAAGGACCATAAAATCGGGGAGATAATTTCTCAAAGCGCTTCTTAGCCAAACTGCGTTGGCGATAGGGCTGTACACGCAGAAAAACAGCATCACCCACCTGAAAAGAAAGTTCCCGACGCTTCTGATCAGCCTGAGATTTCATGCGATCCTGAGCCTTTTGCAAATTAGCACGCAATAATTGTAACATATCATCACGAAGCAGTAGTTGTGCCTCTAAATCTGCATTGTTAGTGTCGCCAGTAACATAAGAATGTAAGGTAGGTGGATCTCTGCCATAAACAACATTGAAGGGGGTAGTGCGAAGAGAGGAATGAAAGCTGGTATTATATGAGTATTCAGCCCACGAGAGAAAAGAACTCCATTTCAACGGTTGCTCATGAGCAAAACAACGGAGATAAGCTTCTAAACAGCGATTAACAACTTCTGTCTGGCCATCTGTTTGGGGATGGTAACTAGTACTCATTTGAAGAGTAGTGTTACCCAAACGAAAGAGCTCTTGCCAGAAATTACTGAGAAAGATAGTGTCACGATCCGAAACAATTGAACGGGGGTAACCATGAAGCCGTACAACCTCGTTGCAAAAGACTGCAGCAACAATTTTGGCTGTAAAGGGATGTTTGAGAGCAAGGAAGTGAGCATATTTGCTTAAACGGTCGACCACAACCATGATAGTGTCAACCCGATGAGACACGGGGAGTCCCACAATAAAATCGAGAGAGATGTCCTCCCAAACCCTGTTTGGAATTCGCAAAGGTTGCAATAAACCGGCTTGGGCTAAAGTTTCATACTTTTGCTGCTGGCAAATTAAACATTCCTGCACATAAGTGCGAACATCCTGCTTTAGTTTTGGCCAAAAAAATTGAAGCGATACCCTTTTGTATGTCTTTAAGAATCCCCCATGACCACCCATTGGAGTGGCATGTGTCTCCCGTAGGATGTTGTTGCGGATAGAAGGATCGGCTGGAACAACAATTCGACCCTTGTACAACAGGAGCTGGTCAACCCAAGTGAAATGAGGAACTGAGGAAGAATCAGCTTCCAACTTTTGAATAAGAGCAAGGGTATAAGGATCGATGTGCAAGGCTTGACGAATGTCGGATAAGGTTAAGGATTTTGGTAAAAGAAGGGCACAAAGCTGGGCAGTGAATGGGCGGCGGGAGAGGGCATCTGCCCCTTTGTTTTCTTTTCCAGCTCGATGCACAATAGAAAAATCATATGGCATCAGTTTAAGGAGAAGTCTTTGTTGCTCAATAGTGGTTACCCGTTGTTCCAGTAAGAATTTTAGGGTGTAATGGTCAGTTTTAATAAAAAAATGACGACCCATCAAATAGTGATTCCACTTTTGAACCGCTAAGACCAGAGCTAAAAGTTCTCTGTCATAGGCTGATTTCAGCCTATTGTTGAAGGACAAGGCTTTACTGAAGTATGCAATGGGATGATCGGCTTGGCTGAGAATGGCTCCAACTCCCTCTGATGAAGCATCACATTCAACAATGAAAGGAGCTGAAAAATCAGGTAATTTTAGAACCGGGGCTGTAATAAGGGCTTGTTTTAAGCTATTAAAAGCCTGAGCAGTTTCCTCGTTCCAAGTGAAACCTTCTGTTTTTGTGAGGTTGGTAAGGGGTCGAGCAATCAGGCCATAGTGTTTAACAAACCTGCGGTAATACCCCGTTAACCCGAGAAATCCTCGAACTTCCTTGACATTAGTGGGTACAGGCCAGGACTCCACTGCAGCCACTTTATCCTGGTCGACTTGCACACCTGCACTGGAAACAATGTGACCCAAAAAAGATACCTTGGTCTGACCAAAACAACATTTGGAGAGTTTTGCATAGAATTGATTTTTTTCTAGAAGCTCCAAGGTAATGGTGAGATTCTCAATGTGTTGTGCCAAAGAGGGACTATATACGAGGATATCATCAAAGAAGACCAGTATAAATCGCCTCAAATAGGGTCTAAACAGGTCGTTCATTGCAGATTGGAAGGTTGAAGGGGCATTAGTGAGGCCAAAGGGCATGACTTTGAACTCATAATGGCCTGAGTGTGTTCGAAAGGCAGTTTTCTCAACATCCGGAGGGTTCACCCTAATCTGATAGTAACCCGAGCGTAAATCTATCTTGGAAAAGATTGTGGCTCCATAAAGCTCATCCAATAGCTCGTCTATGTTGGGAATGGGGTACTTATCTGCGATGGTGATCTTGTTAAGGGCTCGATAATCCACACACATCCTCCAAGTGGCATCTTTCTTTTTGACCAGTAAAATGGGGCTAGAAAAGGGGCTGGTACTGGGTTGGATGAAACCAGAAGACAAGAGTGTCTCCACCTGTTTTTCAATTTCATTTTTTTGAGCATGGGGGTAACGGTAAGGTCTAATATTGGGTGGGGAAGAATTTGGAAGTAGAGGGATGGAATGGAAATGGTTGCGGAAGGGAGGTAATGAGGTGGGTTCTTGGAAAAGGGAGGTAAACTGATCGATATCAGGGTGTAGCACTTCCGGAATGGGCAGGGAAGTGTCCTGCTCCACTAACAAGTGTTGGAAGGCTGCTGACTTTTGAGGACCCGAGGGGACTCCTTGAAGTTTGTACTGCTGCCCATTGATAGTAAAAATTAAGAACATTTCATTCCAGTTGGCCTGGACAGTGTTGCGGGATGATAACCATTGGATGCCAAGCACTACATCTGCACCTCCAATTGAAAAAGGATAGAAGTCTTGTTTTAGCTTGAGCTCCGAAACTTGCAAGGGAATATCTTTGCAGATGCGGTTACATCGAATGATGTCGCCATTCCCTATTTGCACCCCAAAGGGGTTTATCAACTGGGTAATCAAATTAAGTTCATGGACTAAGGTATCTGAGATGAAATTGTGTGTAGAGCCACTGTCAATGAGGATGAGAACCTCAGTTGAGTTCAAGGTACCATGAACCTTCATTGTGGTAGTATGGGACTTTCCAAATATGGCGTGAAGACTGATCTCAGCCGTATCAACTTGAGCTTTTTCCTCGGGTATCATTGTAATTTCACCCTCTTCCTCAGCCTCCAATAATTTAAAAGTCTCTGCCTTACAACGGTGCCCAGGACCATACTTGTCCCCACACCTAAAACATTCCCCTCGAAGGAATCGAGCTTGTTTTTCAGGATCAGTAATTCGTGGACTTGGTTTGGGGTCAGTTTTGGTTGGGTTGGAAGAAGAATTGGGTTGGGAAGTAAAGGGTTTGGCTTCGGTTTTTGAGGTGGTGTTAGGGAATTTTTGGGTTCGGGTGTGGCAAAGTTTGGATTCAAACTCCAAGGCTAGACTCATGGCTTTATAAACAGTACGAGGTTTGTGGATACGCACGTCTGACTTCAACTCCTCCTTCAAACCATGAATAAAAACCCCCAACAAGCAATGGTCCGGCCAATTCGACACTCGAGCCGATCGTCGGGCGAACTCTTGGCGATATTCCTGGACCGATCCAGTTTGTCGCACACTGATCAAATACTCATCCGGATTCTGGAATTCCGGGGGGCCAAAATGTTTCTGGAAAACCAAAATAAGTTCATCCCATTCGGTAATTACCTGTTCGGAAGAAAGCCAGGAGAACAAATCGAGTGCATCATCCTCCAGGTGCATCGCTGCTATGTCAACTTTCTCGTCCTCGGAGGTGTTGTAGAAACGGAAATACTTTTCCGCTTTGAGAACCCAACCCCTCGGATCGCCGCCGCTGAAGGTAGGAAAGTCGATCTTGTGGAATGGGCGTCGGTTATTTTGAAAATAACCCGAATCGGCGTCATCATTTTTACTTCCACTCGTCCCCGATTTGTCTTTGTTGGTGACGTGTTTCTTCAAATTGTTAAGATCCTCCTTCCAGGCCTCCATGGTGTCCAATTTCTTCATAATTGCTGCCAATTGACCGGCTACCTGGCCAATTGTTGGTTCTCCGGCAGGTACGCCTCCTTCACTCCGGGTATTTACCATGCTTACCTCGTCGAATTCCCGGCAATGGAACCAATGATAGATTCTCAAAATCAAAAGTAACTAGATTAAAGGATTGAGCCTGATTCGAGATAGGCAAATCTCCAATTACAAGTAAACTTGTTAAATTCAAAAACTCCACACAACAGAAAATAACATCGGACAGAAATTAAAAGAAACTACTAAAAACAGTTATCTCCTCAATTGTAGCACCACTTCCTCCACTAAATCCTTCAGTTGCCTCAAGTTATCCGTAGTGGACTAAATGGGTCAAACCCAGACCCGTAAATCAAATCCAGCAGCTCCAGTGTATTAGTCGAGTGATTTTGAATTGTCTTGCACCGAGTGTAAACTTTCAAAGGTGCTGGAGTCGTATCAGTATGACATAAGGTCCACATGTGTTTATTTTAGAGCTCACCTAAAGATGCCATGTGGATGTATAAGGTTTTCATCCAATCATTTTTTGCCATTTGTCATATGGTTGAACCAGAAAACGACATGTGACGTAGTGTTATTGCTTTATTAGGAAGTATAGATAGATTTAATTTCTAATAGTACGTGTACAATAAAAAATAATTTTTTTTGAACGGCTTGGTACGACACCCAAGACGGGATTTCAACCGTCCCCTTGGATTTGACGCTCTGGAGCGTATGTCCGAGCCCACCCCAGGAGGAACCCCACAACTGGGTAAACCCCCTTACCTTGCTTCAGCAAATATGCCTCAGCCTGGATTCGAACCCAAGACCTTCCTTAGGAAAGTCAAGGGGGTAACCATTAGGCTAGAAGCCCTTGGTTAATAAAAAATAAATGATTGTGAGTTTTGCCTTCAATGTTTATTTTTAGATATCCGGTGAATCAAATATCCGAAAACAGATAGCAAATTTCGATATCTGAAATTTCGAATACGGATTTAGATATCCGAAGTCAGAGAAAAAGTTGATAATTCTAAAAAAATACATTTCGGATATCTGAAAATTTTTCGAGATATCCGAAAGATTATCCGAAATATCAAAAAATATACGAAATAATCCGAAAAATTATTCGAATATATGAAATATCCTAAAAATTATCCGAAATAACCAAGTTATCCGAAAAAAATTATTTTGGATATCAAATATCCGAACTATTCGAAAATTTTCAAAATAGGTGTAATCCAAATCCGAAATTCTAGATATCTGAACTTCTTGATATTTCGGATTCGAATTTTCAGATTTTTCGGATTCAAATATGATTCTTTTTGCATGTGTGAAATGTCTCGGTATGTTTGTGGGAATTTTTGGGTGAAATTCGTCCCTAAATAATGGAAGGAAAGGTCGATGTGACAAAAAAGAAAAAAAACACTAACCGAAAGCTATAAAAAATAACTTTTGCATATTTGAAACTTTGTTTATTTGAACGGTTAAGTGAGGTTTATGTATTTTAATGCGACGCTCCATTTGCGGTACGCGCATATAATGTATATATGTGTGTGCTCTTAACAAACGAAATTAAAATTGCATTAATTTTAACATTATTTTCATTATTTTGTGAAAATAACGTTAAATCATTGGGATGATCCTTTGAATTGGAATACAACGACAAAAAAGGAGGTCTATTTCGTTGATCGATGTCAATGGACCAAGAAATCTGTCCTTTGCTGAAAGCTCATAGGGTAAGAAGAATTGAAAGGTAGGTTTTGTCAGTGATTAAATGGAAAGGTCAGCTGGAGCGAAAACCAATCTGAGTAAACTTCAAACGATAACTTTGAGCCGAGACTTTTTCGGAGCAGTCTATCTATCCCAATTGGAATATGGGTAAGGTTTGTATATATCATTTCCCCTAGATCTTACTGAAAAGTGGGAATATACTGTGTAAGGTTTTTGTATGTACTTTAATGCGATTGATTTATAATTCAATTGGCATTCCTTTTACTTTATAATTGTTAGCTCTTAAGTTTGAATCTATGTGATAGCAAGGCCAAGGCACGAGAGTTTTTCTGTTGGATTTGTTCCTATGGTTTTCTCAAGTTCAAGTATAACGTGAATAATCAAACACTTGGGACAGTTGAAATCTTATCAGAAAAGAACAAACTCAAACTCACGTAATAATTAAGTGGCAAACTCTTTTAAAAAAAAGTTCAAATAATAAATATAACTTTATGATATTGACAGAAACACAACACAAATGCATATTTTCTAAAGTAGTAATTTTAAATTTTGTAATCGTAAACTTTTTGTTTCTTTTTTAACATAAAGAAAGCATATATCGATGAAGTGATAATAAAAGCAAGTGTTAGTTGATTTATGCTAAACCAAAAAGTTTGTCCATGAGACTTAAAAGATCAGTGATTGGCAAATGTAGTGACGTGTGTGTGAGTTGATAAGATGAAAACCACAATAAGAATCTAATTTCAAATTCTTTATATATTTCACTTATATTATACTTTACAATATAAAACACTTAGAAAATAAATTATGCAGAATTACAATACAAGTCTCTCTTTGTAAACTATTACAATAAATGTGGTTATACAAAAAGTTAGAGGTATTGTATAAGCACAGCAATGTGAAAAGCAATACAAACAAAAGGAATTAATTAGCGTACTTATACTATCCAGAAGATGCTTAATATTATTAACAAAATACTGAAATATTTGTTAGACAATAAACATTGCAATGTAATATCCTCTAAATATTTTATTTGTGTCATACTAAGATATGTTGTTGGAAGCATTATATTTTGTCATGGTCAGAAGGAGATGACATTCAGGAGCTTGGTCTGTTATCGAAAGCTTGGACTAATGTGCAGAAGCTTTGTTGTATTTGGAAGCTTTATCATCAGGAAATTTTCTTTAGATAGAAGCTTTAAGTCTTTCAGAAGCATTTATGCTTCTTTCGAAATATTGTGAGCTTCTGAAAATTATGTTCGACAACTGACTTGAACCTGATCATCAACTATAATGTGTTTTGGTAAACACAAGTCTTCATATACTATACAATTTATTCCTTCGATTTTGCAAGTTCTTTCGGTCATAAAAAGTTTCATACTTGACTTATATAAGATTATAAGTTATTCTTAAAATCATTTTTTTATTTTAGAACTTTTGAATATTTTTTTCATTTGTTTCATATAAACATATTCTTCTTGTGGTTGGTTTGGTCATGTTACTCAGGTTTGCATGCGCTACCAATTAGTAAGCATAAAAAAAACATATTAATTAGTCAATAGTGAATTATTTGTTAATGATTTTGAATTTATTGAAATCTTACTTGCGATCTGCAATGTCCCAATAAAGACTTAATAGATTGCGATGATAGCCATCAAGAACAAAATCATAGAGACTATAAATTGTGAAGAGGTAATCAACGAATTTGCTACCAAGAATGCTAGGCGAGCTTCACGTATCATGGGTTAACTATTTCAGTTATCATTTTAATACTATGGTTTTGCTATGTTTATTGCTACAACATTAATTGTCATCTAAAAAAATAGAGTTTATATAATTGATAATTCATTTGAGCATAGGGACATTTTTTTCCTTCTCGTCCCGGGAACTTATATTCTCTAGACCGACCTTGGATCTACACATGCATACGTAAAAAAACATCAAATGATGGCACCAATACAAATACTAATGAGGGGAGAAATACATATGATGGAGGTAGGCATCATGGGACTGTAAGAAGCGATGCAAACAGGGTGATCAACTGGGATAATGGATGGAATGAGGATGATTATGATATTCAGAATGTCAATGCTGCTTATGGGAATCCATATGGAAATCCACCACCACCACCACAACTAGCTATGAATAATTCGTATTCAATGAACCCATACCCACTTAATCAAGGTGGATATGGTTTCCCTCAACCACCACAATATGGATATTAACCACCACAGGGATTCAACATGCCACATAGATCTTCAAATTAGAATTCTGGGCCTGAAGTTCCTATGCCACCAGCTCCTCCAAACATGGGAGTACCAATGAATTTTAATAATGGCACGACACATGCACAAGGTGCAACTGTCCACCTCAGACCGGCGTTGACTATAAAATTCTTCACCCGTAGTCACACTAGTCAGACATGGTAGATCATTTGAGGTTAGACCTGCAGTGCTTTCGTCCTTGCCTACATTCCATGACGAGCCAGTGAATAACCTTACCAACATTTACAAGACTTTATACAGTTTTTTCAAGTTAAAGGAGGTCAAGGATTCTCACAGATTAGGTCAAATTCATCTTGTTTCCTTTCAGTTTGAAGGATAGGGCTAATGAATGGTTTTCTACCTTAACATTAGCTAGTATCTAAACTTGGGCTGAAATGCAACATCAATATCTTAGTGAGTTTTATACTATGAATAAGACCACTAAAGCTTGGGCTATCATTAGGAAGTTTAATCAAAAGGGAATAGAATTATTTCATGAAGCCTTCACTCGCCTTAAGGATATGTTGAGGAAATGCCCACACCATGGTATCAACATGCGGGAGTTATTAGTTGCCTTTTATGATGGAATTTCATCTAAAGACATTTGGGATATCAAAACCCAAAGCAATGGTACATTTTAATATAACCACGTGCAAGTACATTGGGATATGCTTGAGCGTATGTGCACCTTATCTAGGATGTTAGAGCAATCTAACAAGAGACCAAAGCATGCGACTGTAAATGGTGCATGAGTGCAATATGGTTCAACAAAGGAGGTTAATCAATTTTATGGAGATATAAACTCCAACACTTATCATCTGGGGCTGCACAACCATTCTAACTTCGGGTAAGACAACAGTGCAAATCAAATGAACTTCAACTTTCAGGCTGCCAACAATAAAGGTAACCAACGACCACTCAACCACCAATAAGGGTATAATCAAGGAGGTTACCAGAGGCAATATCAGGGAAAAAAAATCAAGGTTTTCAAAACAACTATAAACAGCAACCTCCACAGTCAAGGATCAACAAGGTGGAGAAAATTCTAATTCTGAAGCTTCAAAGATTGATGAGATATTTGAGATGTTGAAAGAGACAAAGAAAGAGAATGATATACGTGACAAGGCGTTCAATGCATTGAATAAGAAAGTGAGTTAGATGGCCAAAGAATTGTCAAGAAAAAATCCTGGAACGCTTCAAAGTGACAACATTAAATCCTCAAAACCAACCTTCTAGTTCAAAGAATACCAGAAATGTGAACATGAGTGAAGAAAGTACCCATTGATTCAGGTGAAAAAAGTTATTTAGAAACACCTCTTATTCCAATCCAGATTTTCGATTTAAAATTAATAATGCACTTCTGGATTATGGAGCTAGTGTTGGTATTTTATGAGGGAGCTTACATGACCATTATGAGCGAGTCAACAACATTGTGGTGTTGGCAGATTCAACATGTAAACAACCTTGAGGGATGTTGGTTGGAGTGGCAGTTAAGATTGGGGAATTCTATTACTATGAGGATTTCTTGATACCGGACTATCCCTCGACCTCCAAGAAGGAACAACCAATTGTCACACCCCCACCTCTCGTCACCTGTTGATGATGTCACTGAGAAGATTGCGGAAGCATAGTGGTGATATCTCAGAGATGAGGGGTGACTTACTTGATCTGATATCATAGCACACAGATTAACTTAAAGTAAATACAATACCAAGGGTTCCGTAATTACAACCTACATTACAGCTAAGTTTATTACACAATCTGATTTATTTAATTACACATGTATGAAGTGCATCCTCACCCGATGGTCACTGTCTTCCTGCAAAAGTTTTAATTTAAAAACGTCAGCACAAAGCTGGTGAGATCGTAAAGTTCAAGTTCAACAATATGATATGATATGTATGTTCTCCAAATGTTCAATTCTAGATAACCATGGGACCCGTATCTAGTTCCTTTCGGATTGTTCTGTTCTGTTCTATAAAGATACTACCCGTCGGTACATATCTTAGTGCCTCATTGTCTTAATGTCTATCACTACATTAAGAAGTTCTGGAAACAGATAACAAACATTTACACCAAGGGGAGTTGCAAGCTCCCAGCAAATGGGTTGTCAGCCGATAGTACTATCATTGTTTTCTGTTCGGCCCCACATGGGTTCACTAGATACAGTTCAGAAATGAGGACTTATAAGTTCTGTGATAGGTGTAACATCTGTGCCGGAATCGTTACCGGAACAGTAATTTGCACAGTAACTCAAGTACAAACTACGTGAATTAGGTAGATACTATTTACACATGATGCTTAACATTAAACTATTTTGCGATTGTCTGAAATCTGATTTAAACTTTATGGTTTAATAGTCAGAAACACGTCAGACAACACTGAATAGGTATACACATTTTGATTTGATGCTATTATGTATAAACGTATGCGAGGTTAAACAAAACAAAACCATAACGGGTGTTGTTACAGAATGCTGAAAGTTTAACGATCTGAAATGATGACTGAAAAGTAGAAAACAAAATCAGAAAGTGAAACGTACGATCGTGTTCGTACAGTTAGCGCTCTGTACGAAAACGCGCGTAAGTGACGTTTTCTGACGAAACGAAAACGATACGAACGATAATAAATTTAAGAAAATATAGTATTTTCTATTTTACAATTTTGAAACTCATCAGAAATAAATTAAAAAGGAAACTATTTTAAATTAAAAAGCGTAACATAAATTTATTTAATTGAAATACATAAGATTTACAAAAGTATTAACGAAACGCGTAAAAATATTAAATTTCGAAAAATAATTCAAGATGAATAATATAAAACTATTTACTAGAAATAACCACCTTCCAAATGTTTAAAATAAAGTCTTTTTATTTAATTTATGAGAAACGCGCGTAACGTGCCGGAAATGCGACGAAAACACGAACCGAGCAACCGAAACGAACCCGAACACCCCCGGAGTATTTAAGCTCTAAATGAGAGCATTTATTTCATTTTTCATGTCACTCTCTCTCTGGAACTCACCAAGCCGTTCACCCTCTCTCTCTAAAGTTCATCACTTTAAACCTCTCTAACTTGCTCAAATCTAGGAGAAATCTTGTGTTCTTGGTGTCCAAACGAAGCTCTTGACTCCCTCTACAAGAAAGTACAACGGATCTGGAGTTTTATCCGCTAAAAATCGAGGTATTGATCAAGGAAAAATCTGAAAAATAGGGTTTTATGTTTGCTTGTTCGACCGGAACCCTAGATGGGCTTAGAACACCGGTGCACTCATTCCACACCCTCGAAGACCTTACCTGGTACACCCACAACGTGTAAACAGCCCTAGAACCCTAGTGTTCGATGGAGATGATGGTGGTTGCAGGTGCAGGTTCGTTGGGGAGAGGCAGGTGGGGGCGAACCTTTCACCCCAAACCCAGAATCAAGCTGCTTCGGCCGAACCCTTTGGGGGCTACGAACCAATGGTAGTATCTACGAACCTCTCCCATGCTGCGAACCCTACCACCGACGAACCATGCAGCCGAACGTATTGCATGCAGCCGAACCCATCTCAGCCACCGAACCCAAGCTTAAGTATTTCATCTGCCGAACCTATGTTGTAGACACAGCCAAACCCTTGAATGGGAACCGAACCTCCCAAGCTCACCGAACCCTGGCCAAACCTTGGGTCTAGGAACCCCCAGCCGAAGCTTGGGTCACCCGAACCCAACCTGGACGAACTTTTCCCCTTGCGAGCCTTCATGCCACCGAACCAATGGGAGACGAACCTTCACTTTGTGAGAAGTTGGAGCCAGCCGAACATGAGAAACAACCACATGAAGGTTCGCTGGAACCTGGGAGTGGCATCCTTCGGCCATGTGGTGGTCTCTGCCCAATGTCTTTCCCCGATTACTTTGTGTTGGCCCACCCCTCTTGTTTGGCCCAAACAGAAAACCTGTAGCCCATATAACGGACCCAAGACACCAATAGTTCGGCCCACGCCCCACTTAAATCGGCCTAAGACATTCGGCCCAAGATTAGCCCACATTCGGCCCAGCTACAGGATCCAATCCACACTCCATTAAGCAAGCCCACAATGTGGCCACAACCTACTTAGACTACCCATGAGGCCTAACCGACCCAATTAATTTGGCCCAACTTTAGTATCGTGGTACATCTCCTTTAATGTGGCCCAACCGGTGACATTCGGCCCACTAGGATCTATTCGGCCCAAATAACTTTACCTATTTGGCCCATGATGGCCCACTCTTATTCGGCCCAATAGGTTGGCCCATTATCCTATATTCCAATCGGTCCAAACTGTTAGGCCCATTATCAATGGGTCCGGACCAAGAACATACAATGGACCCATGATCTAATTTGGCCCAAATAAATAATAAACATATTTGGTGCTAACATACATGGAATTTTGAAGTTTGGGTAAATTACTACAAAGGTGGTCATGGCTTTAATCTAAGGAACTTGACAATCTTAAAACATTAAACTTATGCAAGGGTTATCATCTAAATCTATCTTTGGGTTCTATTACTAAGCCACATATCAAAACAAATGACTAACACTTACAAGGCTTATAGATTTTCAAGAGTGAATTAAGTCTAAACACACAACATAAAGCCACATAGTAATAACAATCTATGACCTTTGAAATAAGGGTAGAAGAAAGACCGAGACTCACGAGTGTTAGCCAACTTGCGGGCTAACACATATACACACACAGTTCATTACAACTTATACTTATGAGATACATACGATGTGAATCAATACAGGATCTTGAACACAACAAACGAGCGCGCGCAGTCTAGTTTAAGCTAAGTCAACCATTTCAAACACCAGGTGAGTTCATTTGTCCCTTTTTAAACATATTTGTTTTAACTTGGGACTAAGAAGCATGTTATACATTTTTAACTATTATTGAAATGTTTAATAAATGCTTTTATACTTAATCATGATACTTAAACTATATGCGTGTGGATTATGCTACAAACTTAATGCTTAAACTTTATGCTCGATACTTACACTATAAACTCTACGCTTAAACTCTAGGCTCAATGCTTAAGCTGTAAGCTATATGCTTAAACTATACGCTTGCTGATTATGCTATAAACTCTATGTTTATACTACATGCTCGATGCTAAGGCTTGAAACACTTACGTTAGATACTATCACTTGATACACTCGTTCCGAAACCAAATACCATAAATGCATATCCTAATTACTAATACTTTATACAATTATTTCAAAAGCTAATAGCTTACACTCTTAATCTAGATGTTAATTCGTTTTACACTTATACTTAATTACTTAAACTTAAAGTTGAAAACTTAAACTCAGAAAGGATTACTCGCTTAAAAGGCTATAAAGACTTATATGCGTGAAATGCTTGAAACACGTGAATGCTTGATATGCTTGGAATACTTGAATACTTGAATGCTTGATACACTTGAAGTGCTCAGACAACAGACTGATTGACCGCCGCGTGTTGACCTGCGTGTCAACCCCTACTAGTCATTAGTGGATCTATGTGAATGCTATAAACTTGTATGCTTAAGCTCTCGGACATCGTAAGACAGACTGATTGGCCATCGCGCCTTGAGATGTGTCAAGCCCTACTAGTCATCAGTGTTCTTCGTTGTCAGGACCTAGTAAGACAGACTGAATGGCCGTCGCGTGTTGAACCGTGGAGTCAACCCCTACTAGTCATTCAGTGCTCTTCTCTGTCCAATTGTTTCGATGTTATTGAGGATTTGTACATATAGTTGCCCTCGATAGTGAACTCAAAACTACTCATAGTACATTCAAACGTTGAGTTGTTGGAAGGTGAAACGCTTAATTATCATTAACAACAATATGTTAAGCAGCCCGGTATGTGGTGGGACGGTGGCTGGGGCTTGTCCCCTACATATGCCCTATATATAAGCATACTCGGTTGGATAGCATAGGTGGTTGTTGATGAGGTTAAGGTTGTCATTTCAGGGGAAATCAAGGTAAACATATTCAGAATAATCAAACGTTAAGGATTAATAGTGTGGAATGAAATTCTTAATTATCATTAACAACAATATGATAAGCAACTTGGTATGTGGTGGGACGGTGGCTGGGGCTTGTCCTCTACATATGCCCTATATATAAGCATACTCGGTTGGTTAGCATAGGTGGTCGTTGATGAGGTTAAGGTTGTCATTCATGGAATCAAGGTAAACATTTACAGGGTAAACGAATTTTATGAATCAAATGTTATGAAATCAAAGATGCAGGATGAAACGCTTAATTATTATCAGGAACAATATATCATGTGGTTTGGTATGTGGTGGGACGGTGGCTGGGCGGACGGTAAGTTCGACCATACATATGCCCTATATATAAGCATACTGAAACAGATGGTATAGGTGGTTAATGGTGAGGTTAAGGTTGTCATTCAAGTGGTTTTCAAACTATTTTTACATAAAACTACATGAACTCACCAACCATTGTGTTGACTTTGTTTTCTTACATGCTTTCTCAGGTGATGCACAGGTTTAAGCTAAGACACAGGATTGCATGCTAGGATACTCAGATAGAGGACCTAGTAGACTTTTGGAAAGCACATCCTTTGATATCGATACGAATCACTTTTTTTATCTTGTACATATACAAGATAAAAACATTTGATTATTTTGATAGGTTTACTTAGTTAAATTACTAGACATTGATATTTTAATTTAACTTTGTAATCCTAGTTTAATGTTTTATTGTGCTTTAGATTTTCTTAACATTGATGCTATGTAAACAATCTGATCATCACGATTATCGCTCACGATATCGCGCCCCGGGAACCTTCCGCCCGACGGGAAAGTCAATCCGGTCCCGCCGGCTCGGGGTGTGACAATAGGGTTCTGTTCTACAGGAAAAATCCCATGAAATCCACAAGTTCTCAACAAATCACATGAAATCACGTAGATAACAGTGACACATATTATATAGTTCTGAAAAGTTCCACAGTGCTACCCCGATGTTTGTAAAAGATTAAAAAGAAAAGGGGTTGTACGAAACTCACCTGATAACTTACAAGTACCAGAATGTCACACAACTGATAGTAATAGAGTGATTCTGCATTTATTTATGTTTAATAAGTTATTTATGTTTTAACTTACTGATTAGATCTTTCTGAACGTCCAATGTCAAAGACATTGTTTTAACAGTCATCAAACTAATGTTTAGTATTTAATTAGTTAATTTAATGTTACATCATACAATGTATGATAATGTAGGAACCTATACTGATTTAGGTTCCTAATACAAGGTTGATGACACTCTTGATTAATCAGAATAATCTCAGATTAAGCAAATAGTTAATGTTGTTGATTATAATGCTAAAACAGTTTCTAGACAGATTAATGGCTTAGGAATGATCAATCCTTGTTATTGATTACCCAAATATCATGAAATATCACAATGTAGCATTAGAATATGTTTAATAACCATGTTTAACATACTAATCTGACTGTTATCATAAACATCAGATAATCATTCAAATGAGTATTTTAATGATTGTGATTAGTTTGAAACACTTGGATTTAACCTTGCATTTCAAAGATCAATCAAACTAATCACCTATATTGTCACAATCAAATGGTTTAAACCATTATAATCATAGTTATGATTTCATGCACACCGGGCATTACAACGGATCAAAACAAGGATTTACCCGTTAACACATCGTGTTCTTCGTTTATAATCAATCCTAGCCATTATCGAGGCGATAATCAACAATCCTAACTATATCATTATGTTCAAAATCAAGATCTAATCAACCATTATCAAACTAGAAGGTTAAAATGAACCGTTACCTGATCTGATGGATTTCTCGGACAAAAATGACGATCAGGGCTTGCAGAAAGTTCCCTAGCGCGATCGGGATGTTTAGAAACCTTTGAAATGAAGTTTTGCTGCTAAATTGTTGTTCTTGTTCGCCTGGAAGTGAAGAATGGTCGAGAAAGTAAAGTGTGATGTTTCCCATGAAATCTGATCGTTTTAACCATTCTGCCGACTTAATAGGCCCCAGGCGTACCGCCCTGAGTGAAACATTGGGCTGGGGCGTAGCGCGCGAGAGGGGAGAAGGATCCTAGATTTTTTGTGAACTCCAGGCGTACCGCCTGGAGTGATACTCTCACGCTAGGCGTACCTCCTAGCTTGGTTTTTCTCAAATTTTTGGATTTTTTTCGTTTCGCTATTCCGGACCATCCGTAACTCCATTTCACGCACGATTTTCGCCTATGTTCATCATTTATCGCATACTATCAACCTGTAATAATTACAATAGCTAAATCAATCTGGATTTCAAGCACGACCAAATGTGCTCACGTCATTGATGACGTAATTCTCAAATGCAATTGTCACACCAATAGTCATACTTGGAAGAATATTTTGGCAACATCTAATGCCCAAGTCAATTGTCAAGACAACACATTTAGCATGATTTTTGGAAAACATAAGTTGTACTTAAATATACTGTCAAATTCGTTCATTTAAGTTATTAAAAATACTTATTTGGTAGTAGGTATTTGTAACATGTGTCACCCTCTAGACAATGTTTGTGAGAGGGGTACCATAGAGAAATGTTTTGTGTTTGACAGGCTCCAGGTGAAGGAAGCTAAGGAGGTAGTGACCAAAGAGGATAAAGTTAGGGAATCGGTGGTACAAAAAGAGCAGCCAACATGGAGGCAACAAGTGAAAAACCCAAAAAAAAACACATCACACTGGAGGCAAGATCGTTAGAATTAGTGGATGGATTAAAGACGCCACCCAATCATATCAAATATGCTTCTAAAAACAGGGAATTAGTGAAGATGAGAGGGAAAAATGAGCTAGTCGATATAGAGAAGATAAGAGGGTTAAAGTGGTGTTGGGTTGATAATAACCGGGTAGGTAAGGTGATGATCGGAAGTGAATTTACCTTTCAACGACCATAAACCCTCAATCAGGTACGACCCTTATTTAGGTATGGTCTGACTGAAGACCTAAAACTTAGCACGATCTGGGAAGCAAACAAATGAACTTTGTGGGTGTGTTCGCTAGAAACCCTCATGAGAATTAACTCGTCCTCTTGGGTTTACTAAGGGGTTTAAAAGGCTTGTTGCATATGCTAAATGAAACCGTGATTCCTAAAAAAGTGATTTTAGGTTGCTCTACACACACAAGGACATTGCTAACAAGACATAATCGTGTGAACAATCTTCGTTCTACTTTTTTATAGTAGTTTTAGTTGTGTATCGAGTTGTTTCTACTAATGTGAAATTTGATTCGGTTATGGTTGGGTATGGATTTCGTGTTGTGATATTTGGGAGCCTTATTCCTACAATGCCTTTTAAGTCAAAACGCCATACATTAAGGGAAATGTATCTCAAGTGCGAGGATTAGGGAATTAAGAGAAAAACTTCAAAAATTTCAAAATTTTTCAACAATGTTGTTCTTGAGTGAACTTGATTTGACATGAAAACTTAATTTTGAATGCACTAATGAATACTTATCATGGAAGAGATAGATCTTCTTAGTCATGGTTACCCCTTTTAGTTTCATGAGAGTGTTGCTGACAATTGCTTTTAGAGAAAAATTTAAAGAGATGCCTAAGTAAGGATAACATGCATTAGGGTAATCGCATATGTTGCATATCAGTAACCTGATTCCTCCATATACATGTGAGATTTTGATCCTTATAGTGATTATATATGTGAGATGAATTTCATTTGTTAAGAAGGACCAGTATATGGTGAATGTGATAGAGGTTGTATTTTGATACATGCTAAAGCCTTAAGTAAATTATTACACTGAAATGATAAGGCATTAGGATTACCGCATTTTTCCACTAAACCCGTTTATAAGATGTTTATTTCCATAGTTAGCCAATGTTGAGCCTATTGTTTTGGCTCATAAAAAGTGTTCCCTTCGTTTGTTCAACCCAATATATGAGCTTCAAAGGAAAAATGTTTGAAAAATGTTGATGAGAATCCAAGTATGTGAAATTTTAAAGAGAAAAAAGAAAAAGTTTAACGGTAGAATAAAAGATTTTGTATTATAATAATAGAATTTTCATTGATCTAAGGGTTTTTATTGGATTCGTCATCATATTAACCCTCTTAATGTAACATATACCCTTCCCCATGGCCAAAGCCGAAAAGCCCACAAAGACCTTTGATTAATGCATTATTTAGTATAGTGGTTGAGGTGTGATTTTCATACAAGCTTATGTTCACATGAGTTAAAACTTGGTCTTGAGTGATAAAGTTACTAATATATCTTATGCTAGTGTTAATGAAGCCGAGAGGATAGGCTAATTGTGAGGGGTGTGTAGCATTTGTGAAAGTATGTTAGGTTAAGTTTAGCAAATTTGGATTTGAGAAAATTGCACCATATGTTTGCCAGCATGTCAATCTCAATTGTTTTAGTCTAGCTACATGTATGACTTTGAACCTTTTTCTAAAAATTAGTAAAGGGTTTGGAGGTGTGTTGTTAAGAAGGTGAATAGTGCTTAAGAAGGTTTGCTTGAGGACAAGCAAAGGTGAAGTGTATGGATGTGATAATAGGGGTTTGATTTTCGGTTTAAAGGGTTAACATATGTGTTAATTTTACTTAAACCCAAATTCCAACCTTTCAAGTTTACTTTAAATTGCAATTAGTTAATTTAGTTGTTTTAAAAAATAATGTTGAATCGTGAACACTTGTTTTCGTATTCAATTGTTAGAACAAGGCTAGAGCTCCCTCTCAAGTCAAGAATCCGGTACCTAGCTTGTTCTTTAAGTCTTGTATTTATATTTAAAATAGAATAATAATACAAGTAATAGTGGGAAAACAAATCCATATAATGCAGAGAATTTTTCGGTATAAATACTGAAACATTAATACAAAGAAGACAAAGAGTAATAAGACAAGCAACTTGTCACACCCCGACCGACGGCGGAATACGTCGGGGCGCGAGTTTGACTGTTCATTAGCTCATGGTGCTATTAAGATGTTTCAATATTTAATGCATCATTATTACAAAAAAAACATAACATTCATTGAATCACAACAACATTACATGAATTCAATAATCAAAGTATTACAATTGAGAAATCTATACAATTGTTTCAAGTTTAACTAGGTCACTAATCCTATCTTATGTCTTCATTATGCTTCCTTAACCTGTTACACATATAAAATAGAGTTTGTCAACTATTTGCATAGTTGGTTAGTTCTCACACTAAGTTTAAATAATAGGTATAAAAAGGATGCAAACTATAGCCTGATTAGATATGTATCATAAGCACAACATGAATACAAGTTTGAATAAATTGAATGAATGAATAAATGAATAACAATTGCTTGTGTCCAAACAAGTATCCTTACAACATGTTAATTCAAGTATGGCCATACTATAAATTAACAGTTATAATTCAACAAGTTTGTTAGGTGTACTTTTCACCTTTTTCACACAAAGGCAAAAGCCTTTGCGAAGATAGTATCTAACCATCTTAGGCTACTAGGTACTAGATTGCTTGACTGGCAACACACATAGAATCAACACATTGTATAAGTCTAGCCTCTAACACATAAAGCTAACCAGTCTAAGGCTTGCATCATAGTTTGAATGAATAATAGAATGAATAAAATTTGAATAAGACATGTGTAACATCCCAAAAAAAACAAAAATGTAAAAGGGAGTGTGAAGAAACTCACATTAATGGTTCTCGAGGATACTAGTATAATGAAGTAGAATCAAGATCAACAGTTGTATCAAACTAGACGCCCTGAGGATTGAATGTTTGTGGCTAGACATCAGCTCAAAGGATCAAATCCACGATTCGTATGCAAACGTGGTTCAACCTAGTCAAACGAATGCAACAAGGATGGGTAAAATTTATGATAGACATAGCTAAATGAACGGACATCATAGGCTGGACTCGTTGGCTTAATGAGCCTCTACAAGACTACACCAACTCTAAAGGCGACCTAAACAAGGCAACCTAAACAAACCTAACGCCGACAACTAATAACCTAAGCTCAACTACTTTGACTAGAAAAAAAATAAATAAATGAATAATGTAAAAGAAAATTACCTCAAAGAAAACTTTACAAACGAGACGATCTAGAAGCGCAGCACCTCCTCGCCAAGAGCATAAATAAAACTACTGCGTGCAACATCCCAATGGATGTTGAACTTGTAGAACCACCAAAATTAGGTTATTCTACTTGTTTATACTCAAATAGGAGTTGCAAAGTTATAAGGGACCAAGCAAGGATATTTATAGGTGTTTAAAGAGGAGAAATATTGGTTTCATGGGCGATGTGAGATGGGTTTTTATGCAGAATTCGCGTCTGGCAACTATCAACAAACATCAAACTTGTTTTCGCAATTCCCGCTTCGTTATAACTTGGTTTTGCGCACGGTTTTCGCCCACGTTTATCGTTTTCAGAGTACTATCATATGGAAGAGATTAATCCAACATTCTTGGTGTCAAGAATTAGGTTTAAGCATTGGATCTTGAATCAAGGGTTACGTTCTCAAACTTTTGTTTATGATTCTTGCTTCGTTTGGGCTCGGTTTTTATTCACTGTTTGAATTTAGTTTCTTCTTAGTATAGTATTATATCTAGAAGATTTTTGTGTGCCAAAATGTTAGTTCAAGTATGAGGAAATGTTGGCTAAATAGTCACTCGAAAGCTATCTTATGTCAAAATTACGAATACAACTATCCAAAGCATCTTATAAACTTTGTTTTATTATATACGAATATAATTATAATTCAAATATAAAAGTGAAAAACCATGGGGATTACACAACTGACATTACAGACACTGATACATATGAAAGACATACACAGCTATGGACAAAAGTCAACAACAACTGAAATAGTAAAAGCCTAAGACTAAAGCCTTCAGCAGTTAGTCAATCTTGGTCTTCGGTAGTTGTTATCCATGGCTTGATTCAGAGTCTTTTCCGCGGTATCTTTTCTGCTGTTATTCTTGTTCCGATGATATGATTCCGAAGAAGATCTTCCGGAGTTATTCTTAGAGGATCTTCCGTTGTTGCTCTAAGGAAGATCTTCCTACAATATATAAACGAGTGTCTTTCCACCTTATGAGACTATTCTTTGTATCCCAACCATTATGGGAATGAATGTGCTTTATTCTTCTCCCCTGATCTGCCTTCCTTATCCTACTTGCATCCGCCATGAGTCTGGAAGTGAGTTTATTGGCTTCATTTCTTAAATTGGTGATGTCCCAATTCATGAAGGTCTCAACTTTATATTTTCCTTCAACCCACAGGAATTTGATTAGTTCTTCTGTTGTTGAAGATCCAACTCAGTGATCATGTCTTGATAGGTTTTGGTAAGGGTTTCCCTGGTTATTATAGAGGCTTGAAGATCAGCTAAGATCTTTTGTTCTTTTTCATTCTCCAAAGTCTTCACTTGTTCAAGTTCTTTATCTGTAGGGAATTGCCTCGTAGGTGAGAAAGACTGTCTTTGAGAGGAGAATTTGGTGGGGGGAGGGGAAGTAGAGATCTCCTCATCATCATCAATCACTAGTTTCCTTTTTCTAGATTTTAGTGATGAGATGGGTCTGTTAGCATCAGAGTCAGAATTTGACTCTTTATTCGAGGCTGAAGGCTTAGGGCATTTGGCTGAGCTTGTTTTGGGTCTTTTTTCCATGGCTTTCTTTCTTGTTGAGAAATAATTTTTTATCTCAGGTTGAGGTTTGGGGGGAATCTTTGAAAGATTCAGAGGTTTTGAGATGCATATTGAGGTGAGAGAATGGGAGATGAGTTCCTTACAGGTGTGGGTACCCTACTATGTACAGGATAGGTAGGGTTAGAATTTACTAGAATGATGGAGGTGAATGTAGTTATTTGTGCAGGGTTGGAAGGTATTTGTGCAAGGGTTTTTTGGGTTTAGTGATTATTAGGGGTTGAGAAGTTTGTTGGAGTTTAGTGGTCATTTGGATACCACTAATAGGTATGGTGGGAGCAGGATTTATGGCCTTGGCTTTTGGTTTTCTGGTAGAACCAGAATTGCTGGTTTCCATTTGAGAGACATTTTCTTTCTCTTTCTGCGCCAAGCTGTCTATGTTATTTTTAATTTGAAACTGTTGATCATAAGAAGCTTTGATAAGAACCTCTTGGTTATCTTCAGCCTCTCAGCTTCATTAGCAACCCTCTTGGCTTTCTGAGCAGCAGAAAGTAGCTTCTCATTCTCCCTCTTTTTGGCTTCATCAGCCTGTTCTTTAAACTAAGGTGGATGAGGAGCTATTCCTGTTAAAGAATAAGTTTGAGAGTATGATTAGTCACTTCATGTTTGAGGACTTAATATTGGAGTCTACTGAAACTTTCAGTAGATCCATTTATACCTTTTGAGAGTGAAGAATGTTTTGGGTGAAACTTTGAAAGTACGTGGTGAGATGAGTTGTAAGAAGTGGGTTTATCACTGCCTGCAGAGTGGTAGGATCAAAGGTGGGTATATTTGAGGTGGCTACAACGTTTGGGAGATCTTTAGATGAAGATTCATGCATTGGGTTGGATTGGGTTTGCAGGGATTTGTCATTCAATACCTTTATGACCAACTCAGTGAGTGTAGTCACATTGGTTTGAAGACTTTGAGCATAAGCCGTCAATTCCTCTATTTTATGGTTTGATTCATCAATCCATTTAAGGATATTATCCAAATCCTTGACTGTAGTGTTAGTTTCATCATGACCTAAGTCCATCCCAGCAGTGTCATGTACCCCTTTTTCTTGGTTCTGGAGATTTCTAGCCTTAGTGTTATGCACTTCATTAGCTATTGCCATAGGTGGAGCCTTATTGCCTGATCCATCTATGTGAAAGCCACTTTGACTATCACATGAGGTGGATGCTCCAACTATATGGTCTGAGTGTCTAGATGGACTAGGGACCCTAATCTCATCCTCATATCCAATGGGTGAAGATTGAACATTTAGGACAGTGGTTTGAAGGGGCTGATCCTCAGTATTATGAGAGAGAGCTGAACCACCAATCCTAAATCTTGTATCAATCTCATGGAGAATTTGGTGAATAGTTTTATGGATGGTCTGGGTTTCACAAGCAGAAGTGTCCATGGGAGAGTGGACTACTTATTGTGTATCAATTGATACTTTAGTAGTTGATGTGGGTTCCCTTTAGAGTACAACATCATCCTGTTGAGAGGATTGATGAGGAGTTTGTTTGGGTTGAGATTCTGGATTCACCCGAGACGATGTTTCAGGTGGAACTTGTTGTCCAGTGGGGACAATGACTTGTTCAGGGATCTTATCTTCCTGAATAGTCTTTTTGGGCTTTTTAGAAGAAGGTTTGGAGGGGGCTTTGGATATTTTTTTCCTTTGGTCGGTACCTTTGTAGGTGTGGAAGTGGAGGCAGATGTGGGTTTACCTTGGACGGTTGTGTCCTCAGTATCATCCAATGTCATTGCATCAGTGTTTAGCTGAGTAAAGGTCTGTTTATCAATTACCTTTATGTGTGATAGAGGGACAATGTGACACACAATGTTTATTTGATGGAACATACAAGCCATCACAAACCTAGGTAATATTTGAAATTTAGGGGCCATCTGGTGATGCACAAGATGATAAAAGATGATGTGAGACAACTTTGCCTTTTTGTTGGTAAGAAGTGCATACATGACATATTGCATGTCATATGACATTTCTCCCCAACTTGCTGTCTTTTGTGACAAGCATTGCACAATTGTGTGGTATAGAAACTTCTTTAGGTCTCCTTGGTAGTCACACTCAATCTTCACTTCAACATAGATTTAACGTGTTGATGATTGTGGTTGAGGCACGTATTCCATACACTTCCCTTGAAACAGATTTCGCGCCTCTTCTCAAGACGAACGCGTCTGTCTCATAGGGTATACCTACCGAAACAGTTTGTGTAGGAATGTCCACACACCCAAGGTATAACCAAATTTCTACTATGTTTGGAATTATACTATATATTAAAAAGGAAGTGAAAAGAAATAGTAGAATTTTATTCCTTAAACTTTGGCCACCATTTAATTTTATCATTGGTATAAATTATAATATATATTAATTAAAAAGGAAGGGAAAAGGAATAGTAGAATTTTATTCTTTAAACTTTGGTCACCATTTAATTTTATCTTTAATACAAATATTAATGAATAGTAAAAATAGATAATTGTGTTACCTTATTTTAGGCAAGGAAAGAATTATATACTATATATTAAAAAGTAAGTGAAAAAGAATAGCAAAATTTTATTCTTTAAACTTTGGCCATCGTTTAATTTTATCTTTGGTATAAAGAGTAATGAATAGTAAAAATAGATAATTGTTTTAGTTTATTTTAGGCAAGGAAAGAAATAATGACATTTTGATAATTTAGATGTGGACCATCAAAAGTTTTTTAACTTTAAAAAGTAATAATCTGAGTTGAGAGCATTTTATCTGAGAGATTTGCGTTTTTGTTTTAATTCAACAATTTGGTTGCTCGTAAAAAGGATTTTGTGACTATATTTTTCTATTCACTTATGCTTCTGCAATTAATATATAATACTCGTTATCGAGAGTGTAATGTGCTACGCCGCCGCAACATGCGGCGGTAAAAAACCTAGTTGTTATGAAATATATGAAATTTGAAATGGTGGATGAACTAGAGAGAACATGTCTCTCATCTTTTATACAACTTGATCTCCCACAAAAATTCATCAAAAAAATAAACATACAAGTTCATATTTTATACCTAACAATTGAAACTTATTCATTTTCTTCTACTAATGAAACATCACATCTTAATATATAATTATGACCATAATTTAAAAGTCACAAACATAATATTAAATAAAATTTATTTAAGTAATAATTTTTTTTATTTAAGAATTTAATTAAAAAAAATGTGACATATCCCATCATGTTTTATATTTTACCTTCCAACCAATCAACTTGACGATCGAAATCACATTCATAACGTTAGTAAAAAACTCATTTTTACTAAATTTTCTACAATCCCGCACATGAATGGAAATCAATAAACATACAAAATTCTAATGACACCTCGACAGTTGAGTCTTGCATAGGATAGGTAGGAGTTACCCTTTGAACGTTCCTTTGTAAAACATACTTAGTTTATTAGCTGTTGGTAGACACGATGTCCTTGAACCTACGACTGTTTGAATAAACGACAATACAATTCACACAAGACTCTCCTTAGTTAGGCATATCCCCTCACTGTCGTGTCCAATAATGGTCCTGGAACACTAGCCTGGTTCTGTGAAAGCTCTAGAAATTGCGCACCATACAATTTCATTCAAAGCGACCTCCCTTATCTCTCACATAGGTGATTTTAGTCAAATCATTAAAAGCATTAAGGTTTTGTATGATTTACACAAAATATCTAACCATGTTTATGCTTAGCCTCAATATAATGTCACTGAGTTTTATAGGCATTGGCTAAGACATATTTAAACACGCTTTTACAGTTTAGGAGGATATATACATATATATATATATATATATATATATATATATATTAGCTTATACATCCATTGTACGATTATAACCCCACAGTGACAACCCTAGATATATGAATTAGTTGTCCTATTTAACCTAGATCTTGGGATCTCGAATCAACCAGGTTAGGTTTCCTTCAAATATCTCTTTACATGGGCTTTAGTCATATTCCTCAACTTAATCTCTCATGTTATTGGATCCAAAACATTATCTTTGTCTTCACCATGTCAACAAAGATAATTTGCAGCTGAGATAAGTTGTTCAAACGTGTTCTTGACTCACAACTTATACTAGCCCTTTTGTCAATTTATAAGACTATAATAAGTGATCTCAACTTGGATGTAGTTATGTTACCATGTCTTAAGAATGATTTGAAACTCATTTCAAGGCTAAACACGTTTCCACCATGCCTTTGGTAAACTTTTTCAAATATCCAACTAGAATTTGAATTTTACCAACTGGCATTTGAGTCCAATCAACTTGATTGACTCAATCGTGTACCCAATTTGGTCATAAGTTTGCAAGATTTCCTTGGATTACTAAAATCCTTATTACCAAATCTTTCACATACTTGTCTTAAGTGAAACCAACCCCCACATTTGAGTCTTATTGGATAACCATCATCCAATTATTAAGATGGATTTGTGAAAAGTTCTCCTTTTTCACAAGATGTTGAGAACCTTATCAAATCATTTGGCTTCTCCCCCACATTGCTTGCACTTTGATTAAGTTTGAGCAATTTTTCTATTTTGATGACTTTGACTCCTGTGATAAGAAATCAAAAATCTATATCTTTGTCATTGAGTTCATCTATATATATTACTCAATGAGTTCTCTTCATATGAACCGAATAGAAGTATCATCTAATTGGGTGGTCCTCTAAAGTTATCCTTTTTTAAGTGAATGAAGTTATGTTCATAAACTATAAACTTGCAAGTCATTCTCATATCATCACATAGATTGAATGTTTAAAGTTAATTTAATCTCCGCAGAGCATCTAAATTAACATGTATTAGTCTAGCATGCTTTAGACTAAAATATTAGCATGTGAACAGAAGATGTATCATTCTGATCAATCACAGCTCCAATAGATAACACAATATCTGTACAAACATTCATATCTTAGTTTAGACAAGAATGATGAGATTTTTAAAACCTTTGTTTAAGGAAACCTCATAATAATATTAAACTTCATCCATTATATAGAATCATAACTCATTTGCCTATAATCTCCAAGGCTTTACCATTTATTCATAAAGACTTAAACATAAGTATTAACTCAAGTCACTTTGGTGAATACGTTCATCACCAATAGGATGAATGATATTTGTATAAAATCACTAAACTCTTGAGATATAGTCAAATAGATTGACACTCAACAACATGACATCATATTTGTCTAAAATGATTTATACATTTCTATTATTGTTTCAAAGAAACCATGTATTGGGATACTCTCTCAAATTGAAGGATAAATCATCCACATAGTTTCAATAACATTAATGGTTATGGAAACTCTAAAAGATCATCACTATTGTAAGTTCCCTATAATAAATGTGCAAAATTTATTAAGGTTATTTACAATAATAACATGTTGGGTATCACACACACACGAAAGCAGTAAACGACACAAGGATTTAAAGTGGTTCGGTCGATGTGACATATGTCCACTGTGCTGCAACTAGGATTTGTATTATTAGGTGCTCAAGAGATTACAAGTACAATGAGACATTTAAATAGAGACACAATTAGGCATTCTAACTTAACCTACAAGCTAAGCCCAACCCGTGTGCGGCCCATTACAAGCCAGTCGTGCGGCCCATTACAAGCCGACTGGCTTTAGAAGCCTCCACACTCACCAATCTCCCACTTGGAGGCTTTGACAAACTTCAAACTGCACTCCACCTTCATTATGTACTTCTGTAATCTTCTTTTCCACTAGTTGCACCGGCCTTCCTCATCAAGTAACCTGAAGGCTAGTTGAAGCTACACAAAGCTTCAACTTCTCTAAGGTAACCACCTTAGTCAACATATCAGCAGGATTTTCATTTCCTCTGATCTTTTCTAGCATTAGGGTACCATCACTAATCAACCCCCTAATAAAATGGTATCGTAGTTGGATGTGTTTCATTTTGCCATGAAACACCAGATTCTTTCCAAGATGAATCGCACTTTGGATTACCATAATACAGAGGACTGTCTGGCTGTTTCTTCCCATGTTCTTCCAGAAAATTCTTTAACCAAATGAGTTCTTTGCTAGCCTCAGCAGAATCCATATATGTAACATCACTGTATTTCAGGTTGTCCTTACATAATTACTTGTACTGTTACGACCTGATATGATGATCATTAATGATAATGAATTATTGAATGATATTATTGATAATTGGTATACATATTGAGAACATATTATTATTATATGCGTAAACCATGGAAAGTTTAGTTGAAATACAACTAAACAGAACCCGAGGGTTTATCGCAATTGAATTCACATATGACGGATTATTGGTTGCGAATGGAAAGGAATTAGGAGTTGTTATTGGTTGTATGCTAAACATAGTCAAGGACATATGGTCATGGTTTATCGAAATAGCGGTGGGACGGTGGTTGGGGCAGTTGCGACTGACCCTACATATGCCCTATTCGATCTATCACGGATGTGTTAGTGATATGGTTTAGTGGGTTTTGGGATTGGAATTATAATATTAAAGTTAAGAAAATAATGAAAGCTTCATTGAAATGATTACGCGATTGTGAGGTTACGATTATAAATTAAACGTGAATATTGTTTTATAAATATTAACTTGATAATGTATTCGCGTGGGTGACGATTCACACGAATATAATTATTAGATATTATAATTCTGAAACGATATTGCATAAACTGTAAATCGAATCAAAATACGATACAAGCGTTGGATTCGGAAAGGTGACGATCTTTACGAATACGTACGTAAGTAACGCGTTTCGATGAAATAACTGTAATAATAATTAACGATATTAAATAAATAAATGAACATTTAAAACGTTTATTAGGAATCACAACCTAAAACAAATTCGAATAAACTAGTTTATTAAATAATTATTTAACGAGATTAAACGAAATTGTTTTACGAAATATAAAAGCATTTTATTATTGTGAAACTGTGACAACTAGTACCTGACCGGCCGGCAAGTCAGTACAGTACGTGTACTTTCAACAGTAACTATGTGTAAATATATGTTTGTGAACAGTACTTGTATTAACAGAATTCAAAATACAAGAAACAGTTGTACGTATTTATTGTGTAAACTTAAATACCGTAAGTACAACACTCATTTGAAACAATAGTTGTTAGTACTTAGGTGAAAACCTAAGTACAGTTAACACAACAAATCATGAGAAACAACAGTGTTCAAACAAATAACAAGAACAAATCGGTTGATATCTGATATCCATAGATGACAGGAATCAGATGGCCGACAAATCAGTGTGAAAACAAGGTGATAGCAAGATGTTTAGTTGAGTCCGACAGTGAGGAAATACAATTTAAAACAATGTGCAGTGTTGTTTCAGAATAGCGAACTGACAGTGTGTTTGCGTGGGTGACGATTCACTCAAACATATCTGTAAGTTTAACGTTCTGAAATAATGACTGTAAACTAGAAAACAAAAGTCAGAAAGCAAAACCATTGTCGTGTTCGTTCGGGTGACGATTCGAATGAACACGCGCGATGGTGACGCGTTCTGACGAAACGAAAATGAAATACGACCCGAACGATATTAATTTAAGAAAAATAAAATATTTAATATTTTACAATTTTGAAACTCATCAAAAATAACTAAAACCATTCTTTTTATTTAAAACACGTAAATTACACGTTACGTTCCGGAAACGCAACGAAAACGTGAACCGAGCAACCGAAACGAACCCGAATACCCCCGGGGTATACAAACATCAAATGAGGCTTATCCCTCATAATTTCATCAGCCAACCTCTCTCTAGAAAGCAAATTTCCGAACCCTCTCTCTAGAATAATCCCTCTTCTAATCGCGATAAGTTGCTCGTTTCTTGACGGATTTGGACGTTCTTGGTGTCAAAACGAAGCTTGGGAGATCCTCTACCTAGAAGTACAGCAGATCTGAGTGTTTTTCCGGCCAAAATCAAGGTATGAAGCCGTGAAAGTTCTGAAAATAGGGTTTTAGTTTCCTTTTGTTCGACCCAACCGGTTCCAACTGATTAACCCAACTACATTTCAAAAACACATGACGCGGGAAACCATAGTCTCTTAACCTTACCATGAGACAACCTTAGGATGAGTGGTGGTCGAAGAGGATGAAGCTGAGGAAGTTACAAGGTCGTGAGAATCAACCAGTCGAACCTTGGCTGAACAAGTGATGGGGACGAACCTGCATGGTTCATTGGCCGAACCTTGGCTTTGGGGAAACCAGTATCCACAGACGAACCCTCGACCACCCAACCTAGCCACGAACCTTCATAGTTCTCGGACAAAGACGAACCTTTCCAAGTCAGACGAACCAGGCTGCCGAACACATGTTGTGCACCGAACCTAGCCACTCCCCGAACCCTTCATCCCAGCAGGCGAACCCTTTGGGACCAGGTAGCCGAACCCAGCCACCATGCATGAGCGAACCTAGGCGAACCTGGAGCTAGCCACAACCACCGAACCTATGCTTCCACCTGGCCGAACCTTACCCTAAACGAACTCAAAGGTTCGCTGCAAATGGGAACATTCCCATTTCGATTAACTAAGCCCAAGCTTCTTGGACATATCAACCACTTCGCAAACCCTTTATTCGAGTGAATCAAGGATGATTGGGTCATCTTCTTGTTGCAGCCGATGTGTAGTTGATTCGGCCCAGTTGTTAGGCCCAAGGCCTGTTGATTTGCCCAACACATTTATAACATATAAAAAAATTAACTTGGCCCAACTACATGTCAACCGACCCAATAAACTTATTCAGCCCAGTAGTGAGGGAAACATCAAATTTCTGTGCCCAATTTCTTTCTGCTTCGGCCCAATCTTGTTCCTTTGGCCCATGAACCTTTGAATGAGACTTGAGCTAGCTATATTCGATTCGGCCCAACTTCAGTCCCAACACAATTCTAGTTGGCCCACAAGTGTATCGGACCAACAGTGTAACCCACTCCAACCTAAAATAGGCCAAATAGTGGCCCATTTCTTATACTCCAATTGGCCCAAAATCCCTAAACCCAATTACATGTCATTCGGCCCGATTGATAATTTGGCCTACACGAAATAAGAAACTCACTTAGGTGATCAAATATTAATGGTTTTCACAAGTGATTTCAAGGTGTCAAAGATAAATGGGACAATGAGGATACAAAACTATGTTACAAGATACAAAGAATTATTAACCTTCAATTTAAAACCTAAATTTTATACTTAAAATCTCATTTCGTTATGACATTAAATTATGAGATATCAAAACACATAACAAGTTTACAGGGCCGAATAATGACCAAGACCGAGGGGTGTTAGCCAACTTTAGGGCTAACACCAACACACATGCAAACACGCACTCAAAGACTCATACTTACGAGTTAAAAACAACGTGAAATCAATACAGGATCGTGAAAACAAACTCAAGTTCAATCAAGAGCGCGTGCATTATTCGTTTAAGCTAAGTCAACCATTTTAACCACAAGGTGAGTTCATATGCCCCTTTTCTTTAATCTTAACTGATTTTAAACTCACGGGGCTGAGAAACATGCTTACTTTTATTTATTTAAAAGTTCTGCTTAACATATTGCTATTACTCTGATTTAGATAATATTAAACTGCTTATTATCGCTTATCATTGTATGCATGCTTGTATGATCATGAAATGACAGAAACAATTAAGATGAATATGATAATATAATTTCATAACTCATCAACACAATAGAATAACATAGTTGTAAAATTATATCTTACAACACTTAGTTATTCTTACATGAACAAACATTGGAATAATCACAGGCAAACATATGAATGATATAAAGATAATATATATCTTTGTAATAACATTCAACACAAGAGTTAAGTAAGTGTAATAGGACAAGTCCTTTTAACGCTTAGCTTTACAACTCAACACATATTACAGGAAAAAATGGAACAAGGAATGATAATCATGATAATGTAACTTCATGATAACAACATCATTCACACAATAATTAACATAATGTAATAAGACAGGTTCTTATTCAACTTTGTTAATAACAATGGGAACATATCACATTGAGAATCATAACATTGAGGAACACACTTACAATTAATTACTATTGAACTGTTGTATTATATCATTTCAAACATGTGCCAATTGTGCAATTTGATCATGTAAGCCCCTTATAATCGCTGACCAGTTAGTTTGACGTGACTAAAAAGACGATAGCATAGTGGTACCATAGGTTTGACAAACCTCCGGCGGGTAGGTCGGTATGTTATTCGTAATTTCATTGGCTGGTAACGTATGACCGGTAACAGGGCGACTGCAAGTCAGGTTCTGGGAAAACGTCACATGGTGATATTAATCTACAGGAATATTGTAATTAATCCAGCGAGATCCTATTGACTAGTAGGTTGAGAAATTGATCTTCTCTCATGTTCCACTACTGGTAATAGCTCTCGTTGAGGTCTATGGGAATACAAGGTGGTAGAGGTAAATTGGAGTGCATTGTAATCTGATTAAGTGAGGATTACAATGGACTCCCATTTAGGCTCTACGCACTGCAAGCTGAGAACAAATGACAATTGGTTAACTGACACTCTTAATATCTAAAAGTGATCAACAGTTAACCTCACACGCAATAGAATAATACAAGGAACATATTTAATTAATCTAAACTCCTTAACACATAAAGGGTTTATCAATACTTCAGGTTGATAATTAAACCCTCATATTATATTATTCTACATATGATACTACAGGTGAACCACAACTTGGGATAAACAGGTAAACTGAGAATGGATATCTATAGTTATATTGCAAGTAGTGTGGAATTCTATTAGTTATGCGGTGGGATGTTGGCTAGGGCTTGTTCCCTTACATATGCCATATATATAAGCATAACTAATAGGATGAGACATCATTCGCAAATATAACTATGGAGATGCCATTGGGTGATTGGGTGAATCAATCAACATACAAGTATAAGAATAACATTGTGATTGTGCATGTGAATGTGAATGAATCAAGGTTTTCAATTATCAAACTTATGAACTCACCAACCTAGTGTTGACTTTTCTTAAATGTATGTTTTCTCAGGTGACGAACAGGTTTAGTCGCCCACATTCAAGAACATAGCTAGTGGACTTTAGAGGACCTAGCTACATTTTGTGTGATCATACTTTTGGATGGCAAAACAATGAATCATCTTTTGTATATCTTGTACAAATACAAGATATAAACACATTGATTCTTTTGGATAGATTTACTTGATTAAATTATGAACGATACATTGTAATTTAATCTTGTAATTCTGTATTATTGTTGTGTTAGCATTTCTCAATTATCTATCATGTGCTATGTAAACAATCTGATCATTTCGATTATCACACGATATCACGCCCCGGGAACCTTCCGCCCGACGGGAAAGTCGATCCATCCCGCCGGCTTGGGGTGTGACAGAAACATAATTATTTAAAAGTTTTAAGTTTTTTTTTTCTTCTCCTCTTCTTCATTTGAAAGAACTCCTCTCTCTAAGAAGCTAAATTCGTCACCTACATTCTCTCCCACTTCTCGCTAGCTTATCTTCTTCAATTCTTGACGAAATCATGAGATCTTGGTGCCAAAACGACCGCGTGACCGAGGGGAACGAGAAGATACGAAGAAACCCGTCATTTGATCAACATTTCGAGGTAACTTCATAGATTTACTTTTCGGTTTTTTATAAAAAAACCTAATGTGTTTAGATGGTTACCAACTTGAACAGTAAACAGGTATGAACTATATACATTTTAGTGCATTTTCTATTCATATCCATTGTCATTATCATTTTGTGTTATCAAACAACAAGTTCAGAAACATTTAACAGAAACAAAGTTCAGAACTATGGTTCTTGAGTCAGATAATTATCTGGCAACACAGAACCATCATGTGATTATGTGTTAGGATTATATTATGTATAAACGTATGTGAGGCTATACAGAACAAAACAACGCGGATGTCGTTACGTGAATGCTAAATTGACGGGTTTTTCGTATAGGTGACGATCTGTACGAATATATCTGAAAGTTTAACATTCTGAATAATGTCCGTTAATTAGAAAACAATATTGGAAAGTATGGTTATTGCCGTGTTCGTACGGGTGACGATTCGAACGAATGCGCGTAACGACCGTACGATCCGATTTTAAAACGTAAATTTAATTAAATTTTAAAATAAATAAAAGATATTAGTTCATTTATTAGGAATCACAACCTAAAATAAATTGATAAATTTTATCTTATAATTCGTTTCGTTTCGTGACGAAAAATCACGAGAAACGGTACTGTACGCGAAACCAAACAAGACCGAACAACTGGGAAATTTAAAACATTTAATGTGGTGATTAAATGCACCACCAACCATCACCAACCTCACCCTCACCCTCACAATTTGTTCTCTCTCTCTACAATACACACTCTCTCTCTAAAACCTAAAACAATCTTCTCTCTACAAGGAATCAAGCCATTCTTAACCATTTCAAGCCTACTTAGAGCCAAAACAACCATCTTGTTGTGAAGAACAAGGAAGTACAAGAAGTTTGATCATTCACCCATCGATTTTGAGGTAAACACTCTAGTTTAATTCGGTTTTAGTGGGTGTGTCACGATTTGCCTTAGGGTTGCTTGTTAACCGGTTAAAAACACTAGAAAATCTTACAATAAGTTGATACCCACGAATAAGAATAGATAGATTGTTGTTGTAACAAGTGGTGCTTGTTAGGATGAAGATGGTGATGCACGAATTGATACAGGTTCGTGGAGTGTTCAGTCGGCCGAACCCTAGGGTGACGAACCTCACCCTGGTCAGCCGAACCCTGCACCGAACCCTTCACCACCTGCCACGAACCTGCACCACCTGCAACGAACCTGTGGGCTTGCAGCACCGAACCCTAGGACTCACGAACCATCTCTACTGAACCAAGTAGGACTCACGAACCCTTCTTCTACAGCCGAACCTAGGACCCTTGCCGAACCTTCTGTTAGGTTGAAACTACATCAGGGCCGAACCCTTACATGACGAACCTGCATACATGAGTTAACTGAACTATTCTTAGGGAGGCACAAACCTAGGGTATGGCAGCCGCGAACCTATGCATGGAGCCCGAACCTGGTACCAACGAACCATAGAACCTTGGACCCATGCCATAGCAGCGAACCTTGTGATGAACATTTGCATGCAGCCGAACCTTTAAGGTTCGTTGGAGTTAAAAGCTAGCCGAACCTCCCATTAAACTTAGCCGAACCTTGGTTTGCATTCATAGGTTCGCTGCCCTGGGGGATGTCGAATCTAGATGGACTCTACGATCCTTAGTTTTCATGGTACATAGGGCCTGTATACATGTGCATGCATGAGTTAAGTCATGTGTGTGTGCATGGGAATGATATAGGTATTTAAGTTCATGCAAACTTACCCTTATTATTAATTAAGGTATATTGTCTTTGATTGATATGAAGGGTATTAGTTGAGACATTATAACAATTCAATAGGAGTTGTTCATATCTAATGAGTTAAATTGGCACCTTAGAAATTACTATTAAATAATGAAGATCTTAACACAAGCATAATAGGTTGGAGTGAGATTTTTCTAAACTCAAATGATATAAATGGATTATTTAGACTAAAGCTTTCAAGGTTCATGATCAACAATCATGGGGTAATCAAAGGTCATTAATTTGGGCCTAAGAGGGTCCAATGGGCTTGATTAAGGCCCATCACATGGCAATTGTTACATAATTCAAGTAATAAAATTTTTAATAAAATAAAATGTTTTATGAACTTATTAAATTAGAATTAAAAAAATTTCTTAAAATAATGTTCTAATTTATAACTGAAGTTTAATAAACATAGTAATCAAAGACTTGTTGTAACTAATTATGGGCTATGGGACACCAACGGGTAATTAAGTTAGATTAATTAGATTAGATCATAGAAGCACTTAGTACATTAGGGCACTTAGTTACACACACCGAGACCAAGCCTTAGATACGACGACTAATATGCGTACTTATAGTATTCAAACTCTTATAAAACAACTCAGGAACTGAAGAAACCTAAGCTACAACAAGAGCGCGCATTCTGTGTTAGATCAACTACATAGCAACACAGGGGAGTTCATTGCCCCTTTTCTAAACATTTTTGTTTTAAAACGCGGGGCTGAGAAGCATGCGTAAACTGTTTATTTAAATTGTTTACTCAAATGCTTTTAAATTCTATATATCTTGTATATATGTATGAATGTTATCCTAGACCATGTCTAGGTAAATTTTATGCAGGTTTTTACTAAGTTTATCTACTTATGATATAAGTGGATAATTGAGTTAAACTAAACATTTCAACGAATCAAACGAAACCATTTTGACGAATCAAGTGTGCGATTTCAACGAATCAAACGAAACTATTTTGACGAATCAAGTGTGCGATTTCAACGAATCAAATGAAACTATTTTGAAGAATCAAGTGTGCGATTTCAACGAATCAAACGAAACTATTTTGACGAAACAAGTGCGTGAGTTCAACGAATCAAACGAATCAATAAATAATTTTCAGGGGAAAGTCTGTGAAATATCAAAGATAGCATATGCCAACGAAACAAAACGAATCTAGTAAGAAACAAAAACCCTACATTTCAAGAAGTCCTAGCTAGACCGTTTGATTTGTAGGTCATATGTTTGATGGTATTTACAGAATCCCCTAACTACTAAGTACCTGATTACTAGATTAGTCTACTCGAGTTGACCAAGGCCCAATCATTAGGACTTAGATTTTATTAAATGTTTGTTTATTTATATAATTAGGCATTTATAATTGTTCCTACAATTACTTTGGTTGATCATTATTGTGATGAACTTAAGGAATCAACATAGATTCCAAATTATTGTATTTACAGGAACAATGAATTGAAGAATCATTTGGAATAATGGTAGGGGTAAAATGCTTAATTTTCATTAACACCAATGTCCTATGTGGATTAGTATGTGGTGGGACGGCGTCTGGGTGGGTTTGTAGGCTCGACTCAAGGTTATGCAATATATATATAAGCATACCGATCTGGATGATCAATGTGATGTTAATGAGATTAAGGTTGCTACCCAAGGTTTTAACAAATGTTTTGAGTGTATGGTAGGTAAAAATGCTTAATTATCATTAACAACAGTGTCATATGCGTATTAGTATGTGGTGGGACAGCGTCTGGGCGGGTTGTAGGCTAGACTCAGGGGTATTCCCTATATATAAGCATACCGATGTGGATATTACATGTGATGTTAATGAGGTTAGGGTCTTTACCGAAAGAGGTTTACAAATCATTTTCAATTACTAAACTATATGAACTCACCAACCATGTGTTGACTTTATTTTGCATGACTTCTCAGGTGACGAACAGGTCAAACAAAAAGCTTATGCTTTTGGACTAGGACTTCAGTTAGAAGACTTAGTATTTTTGGACCTGCATATTTTGGGAACATCATTATACAATTATTTTGTATATCTTGTGCAGTTACAAGATAGATATGTTATGATGTTATGATAGATTTACATTGTTAAATTATGAACGATACGGATGTAATTTAACTTTGTAACTCTATCCTATTTAGCATTTCTCATTTATATATCATGTGCAATGTAAACAATCTGATCACTTCGATTGTCACTCATGATATCGCGTCCCGGGAAACTTCTGTCCGACGGGGACTCCGATCCAACCCCGCCGGCTCGGGGTGTGACAGATTGGTATCAGAGCCATGGTTATAGAGAAATATAGGTCACTTAGTTAAATGGTTTGGCCTAGACTATAACCTAGGGACCCTGCATGTAGAGAACATAGGACTTAAGATTTTCTTTGCATATTGTCTTCTGCATTCGATCACTACACTAACCAATGTTATTTTGGTTATGATCAGAATGCCACCGAGAAAACAGACTCCTTCGTTACCTCCACCACCACAAGACTTGGCACCACATTCTTCTACACCCTCACCATCTGACTCTCCTCCTACACTGCCTCCATTGCCTCCACCTCCTCCTCCTCCACTTGACTTACCACCCAGTTCGAGCACAACACCAATGCTGGATCCTGCCACTATCGCCTTGGTAACTTTACTGAGCAGTCAGATGACCAATCAGATGAAGGAGGCGATACCGGAGATGTTCCTCCGTCTCCGAAATGAGATCAACAACACTGGTAACTCGTCAGGAGAAGCCAGTGGGAATACTGGTGGTTCATCACACTACTCCTACAAGTCATTTGTAGGATGTAAGCCACCCAGTTTTAGTGGGTCTGAAGGAGCCGTTGGATTAATCCAATGGATTGAAAAGATTGAGACAACCCTGGACCTCTGCAGCTGTCCAGAGCATCACAAGGTTCGCTACTCTTCTGGAACATTCAAAAAGCGAGCCTTGACCTGGTGGAACTCACAGATAAATGCCAGGGGAAGAGAAGAAGCTATGGCCATGCCATGGGAGGATTTCAAGACGTTGCTGAGAACATAATTTTGCCCCAAGAACGAGTTGCAGAAACTGGAGGTTGAACTATCCAACCATGTGATGAAGGGGGCTGATCACATGGGGTATACGACTCGTTACCACGAGTTGGTTGCTTTGGTACCAGACATGGTACCAACTTTGGAAAAGAGAATCGATCGTTATGTAGGTGGACTTCCCGCCTGCATTCAGGGTTTAGTTGTCGCAGCTAACCCTGTCACTGTGGAGTCTGCAGTGAGTTTGTCTGGTAAACTCAATGATCTGATGGTAGCCTCTGGAACTCTGAAGAAAGAGGCAGACTCCGGCTAGAACAAAGCAGAGCCGTCAAAGAAACCCCACCACTATCAGAAGAAGAAGCAGAAGACCATCAAGAACTACACAGTGGCCACACCTCTCCAACAAGTAGCAGTAGCACCACAAAATCCTAACAAAAGACCCTACACTGGCACGTTTGCTCTATGTGCCAAGTGTCAATACCATCATATTGCTAACACTCCCTGCAAGCAATGCACGGGATGTGGACGAAAGGGCCATTGGGTCCAACACTGCCGGATAGCACCCAACCAAGCAGTCAACAATGCTGCTTTGGCTCTCCCTCCACCAGCTAATCAGAACAACGGTGGATGATATAACTGTGGTGAACAAGGCCACTTTGCAAAGAACTGCCCGAAGAAGGCTCAACAGGCAGTTCAAGCACCTCGTGGAAGAGCCTTTGTCATCGGAGCACCAGCTGCACGCCAGGACCCGAATGTGGTCACTGGTACGTTTCTTTTACATGACTTTTACGCATCTGTTCTATTTGATACTGGTGCGGATCAGATTTTTATCTCTACCGATTTTGCATGCCAATTAAATTCTGTAGAGGAACAGTTAGATTCCCCTTACATCATAGAAGTTGCTAACTGGAAAAAACAAATGACAGATAGTACAGTTTATAGGAACTGCCCATTGACACTTAATGGTTATACATTCACCATCGATTTGATACCAATGGAGTTGGGTACTTTCGACATCATTGTTGGAATGGATTGGCTTTCTTCTAATTGAGTGGAAGTCGTCTGTTCGGAAAAGCTGCTTCGTATTCCATTGCCGAGCGATCGTGTGTTGGAAGTTAAAGGGGATCAAGCAAAACGAAGTGTCAAAATCATCTCTTGCATAAAAGCGCGTAAGTGTCTACAAAAGCGGTGCGTGGCGTTCCTGGCTCATGTGGTGGAAAAGGAGAAGGACAAGAAAAAGATTCAAGACGTACCAGTAGTGAAAGAGTATCCTGAAGTATTTCCTGAAGACCTACCAGGTTTGCCTCCTGCGCGACCGGTAGAGTTTCGTATTGACTTAGTTCCTGGAGCAACTCTTGTTGCTAAATCTCCTTATAGGTAAGCACCTTCAAAGATGCAGGAATTGTCAAATCAGTTACAGGAGTTACTTGACAAGGGTTTCATCAAACCGAGCTACTCGCCTTGGGGAGCTCCGGTCTTGTTCGTTAAGAAGAAAGATGGATCGTTCAGAATGTGCAAAGACTACCGTGAGCTGAACAAACTAACCATCAAGAATCGGTATCCATTGCCGAGGATTGATGATCTGTTTGACCAACTGCAAGGAGCTCAGTATTTCTCGAAGATCAATCTACTGTCTGGATATCATCAACTCCGAGTTCAAGACGAAGACATACCGAAGACGACATTCCGAACCATATACAGGCATTACGAATTCATGGTGATGCCTTTCGGATTGACAAACGCACCAGCCGTTTTCATGGATCTCATAAACCGAGTGTGCAAGCCGTATCTGGATCAGTTTGTCATTGTTTTTATTGATGACATCCTGATTTATTCTAAGAACAAAGCAATTCATGAACAACACCTTAGAAAAATCTTGGAGATGTTGAAAGAACAAAAACTTTATGCCAAGTTCACTAAATGTGAGTTCTGGCTAAGGAAAGTTCAATTTTTGGGTCACGTAGTCAACAGCGAGGGAATACACGTTGATCCTGCCAAGATTGAAGCGATAAAGAATTGGGACACTCCGAAGACGCCAACGGAGATACGGTCTTTTCTGGGATTGGCGGGTTATTATAGAAGTTTCATCTCGGATTTTTCTAAGATACCTTTGCCTCTCACTAAGTTAACTCAGAAAAGTGAACCGTTTGTCTGGGAGCAGAAGCAAGAAGATGCTTTTCAGACATTGAAACAGAAATTGTGTGATGCTCCAATTCTATCTCTCCCAGAAGGATGTGATGACTTTGTTGTCTATTGTGATGCCTCACATCAGGGACTTGGTTGCGTACTAATGCAACGGGACAAAGTCATAGCCTATGCATCAAGACAGTTAAAAGTTAATGAGAAGAATTACACTACTCATGATCTTGAACTAGGAGCTGTAATCTTCGCATTGAAGATTTGGAGACATTACCTATATGGCACTAAATGCACCATTTTCACTGATCACAAGAGTCTGCAGCACATCTTTGATCAGAAGGAACTCAACATGCGACAGCGTCGTTGGGTTGAACTTCTGAATGATTACGATTGTGTGATCAAGTACCATCCGGGAAAGGCGAACGTTGTAGCTGATGCCTTGAGCCGGAAGGAACGAGTCAAACCCTTGCGCGTCAGAGCAATGGGAATGACTGTGCAGACCAGTTTAAGAGACAAGATTATTCAAGCACAACAAGAATCAGTTGATAGAGGAAACTTGAAGAAAGAAATTGACTGTGGAGCAGAGAAACACCTTGAGACTAAGCCTGATGGAATGATCTACTACCAGGATCGTATATGGATCCCGGCGGTAGACGAATTGAGAAGACTTATCTTCAATGAAGCACACAAGACTAAATACTTTGTTCATCCTGGCTCTGATAAGATGTACCAAGACTTGCGTGGATTTTATTGGTGGCTGGGAATGACGAAATACATAGCCGCGGTCGATGTTTAACGTGTGCGAAGGTAAAGGCGGAACACCAGAGACCGTCTGGTCTACTGGAACAGCCTGAGATTCCGCTCTAGAAGTGGGAACAAATAGCTATGGATTTCATTACCAAGCTACCCCGCACTTCCAGTGGTCACGATACAATTTGGGTGATCATTGATAGTTTAACCCAATCTGCTCACTTTTTTCCAATGCGTGAGACTTTCACGATGGATAAACCGGCAAGAATGTACATCAATGAGATAGTGGTACGCCACGGTGTTCCATTGTCTATTATTTCTGATAGAGATAGCAGATTTACATCCAGGTTATGGCAATCATTACAGAAATCTCTAGGGACACAGTTAAATCTGAGTACAGCTTACCACCCACAAACGGATAGTCAAAGAGAACGTACAATTCAAACCCTGGAAGACATGTTAAGAACCTGTGTGTTGGATTTCGGTGGGAACTGGGATTCCCATTTGCCATTGATCGAGTTCTCATACAATAACAATTACCACAGCAGTATCGGATGTACATCATTCGAGGCTCTTTATGGCCGGAAATGTCAATCACCGATCTGTTGGACTGAAGTTGGAGACAATCGAATAACTGGGCCCGAACTTATTCAGGAAACTACTGACAAGATTACCCAGATTCAAAGGAGACTACAAGCAACAAGGAGCAACAAGGATTAGAACGAATGCGCGTAACGACCGTACGATCCGATTTTAAAACGTAAATTTAATTAAATTTTAAAATAAATAAAAGATATTAGTTAATTTATTAGGATTCACAACCTAAAATAAATTTATAAATTTTATCTTATAATTCGTTTCGTTTCGTGACGAAAAATCACGAGAAACGGTATTGTACGCGAAACCAAACAAGACCGAACAACTGGGAAATTTAAAACATTTAATGTGGTGATTAAATGCATCACCAACCATCACCAACCTCATCCTCACCCTCACAATTTGTTCTCTCTCTCTACAATACACACACTCTCTCTAAAACCTAAAACAATCTTCTCTCTACAAGGAATCAAGCCATTCTTAACCATTTCAAGCCTACTTAGAGCCAAAACAACCATATTGTTGTGAAGAACAAGGAAGTACAAGAAGTTTGATCATTCACCCATCGATTTTGAGGTAAACACTCTAGTTTAATTCGGTTTTAGTGGTGTGTCACGATTTGCCTTAGGGTTGCTTGTTAACCGGTTAAAAACACTAGAAAATCTTACAATAAGTTGATACCCACGAATAAGAATAGATAGATTGTTGTAGTAACAAGTGGTGCTTGTTAGGATGAAGATGGTGATGCACAAATTGATACAGGTTCGTGGAGTGTTCAGTCGGCCGAACCCTGCTGGGTTGGGTAAGGATTAGCCGAACCATCGTCTAGAGTGACGAACCTCACCCTGGTCAGCCGAACCCTGCACCGAACCCTTCACCACCTGCCACGAACCTGCACCACCTGCAACGAACCTGTGGGCTTGCAGCACCGAACCTGTGACCAAACTACAGCCGAACCTAGGGTGGCGAACCCTAGGACTCACGAACCATCTCTACGAACCAAGTAGGACTCACGAACCCTTCTTCTACAGCCGAACCCAGGACCCTTGCTGAACCTTCTGTTAGGTTGAAACTACATCAGGGCTGAATCCTTACATGACGAACCTGTATACATGAATTAACCGAACTATTCTTAGGGAGCCACGAACCTAGGGTATGGCAGCCGCGAACCTGTGCATGGAGCCCGAACCTGGTGCTAACGAACCATAGAACCTTGGACCCATGCCATAGCAGCGAACCTTGTGATGAACATCTGCATGCAGCCGAACCTTTAAGGTTCGTTGGAGTTAAAAGCTAGCCGAACCTCCCATTAAACTTAGCCGAACCTTGGTTTGCATTCATAGGTTCGCTGCCCTGGGGGATGTCGAATCTAGATGGACTCTACGATCCTTAGTTTTCATGGTACATAGGGCCTGTATACATGTGCATGCATGAGTTAAGTCATGTGTGTTTGCATGGGAATGATATAGGGTATTTAAGTTTATGCAAACTTACCCTTATTATTAATTAAGGTATATTGTCTTTGATTGATATGAAGGGTATTAGTTGAGACATTATAACAATTCAATAGGAGTTGCTCATATCTAATGAGTTAAATTGGCACCTTAGAAATTACTATTAAATAATGAAGATCTTAACACAAGCATAATAGGTTGGAGTGAGATTTTTCTAAACTCAAATGATATAAATGGATTATTTAGACTAAAGCTTTCAAGGTTCATGATCAACAATCATGGGGTAATCAAAGGTCATTAATTTGGGCCTAAGTGGGCCCAATGGGCTTGATTAAGGCCCATCACATGGCAATTGTTACGTAATTCAAGTAATGAAATTTTTAATAAAATAAAATGTTTTAAGAACTTATTTAATTAGAATTAAATGATTTCTTAAAATAATGTTCTAATTTAAAACTGAAGTTTAATAAACATAGTAATCAAAGACTTGTTGTAACTAATTATGGGCTATGGGACACCAACGGGTAATTAAGTTAGATTAATTAGATTAGATCATAGAAGCACTTAGTACATTAGGGCACTTAGTTACACACACCGAGACCAAGCCTTAGATACGACGACTAATATGCGTACTTATAGTATTCGAACTCTTATAAAACAACTCGAGAACTGAAGAAACCTAAGCTACAACAAGAGCGCGCATTCTGTGTTAGATCAACTACATAGCAACACAGGTGAGTTCATTGCCCCTTTTCTAAACATTTTTGTTTTAAAACGCGGGGCTGAGAAGCATGCGTAAACTGTTTATTTAAATTGTTTACTCAAATGCTTTTAAATTCTATATATCTTGTATATATGTATGAATGTTATCCTAGACCATGTCTAGGTAAATTTTATGCAGGTTTGTAGGATCAGATGTTCTCATTTGATCAATAATAGATTATAGCAGCGGAATTCAAAGATGAATTAGCTCAATATTAGCAAGAACAAAGTAAATTCAATCAAACAGTAAAGAACAAGTTTGTTATAGAAAGAGAAATTCTGCAAAAGTAATAATTCATTCAATCGCACTAACTTCGTTACCAATACAAAATGTCAACTGCCCTTATATAGAAACAGTGACGTCTGATGATGTCACATGATGTTGACACCTAACAGACAAAAGATAACTACTGATTTAACTAAACTACTGAGAATGTCTACAACATCTGAAGACATTCTCTTACAACTACTGAAGACATAAAACTACTTAATTAAGACTACAACGTCTGATGAGTAAAATACTCATCAGACTTTTTACAAGTACTGAATGAAAACTACTGAAGACAAAACGAAACACCACAACATCTGAAGACTTACACTTCAGCTGTTGTATATAACTTCAGATCTTGTAACTTCTGCAAAGTGAATGTCAGCCGTTGTGTTCTTCTTCAGTTGTTGTAAGTGTTGTGAGACTTAGAGATTTTTCTGATCAGGCTCATTGGTTCTTTTAGTCCAACAAACTCCCCTGAACCAATGCAGCCAAAAACCTCTAATTTATTGATTGTCTCACTTATTTTTATCCCAGGCAGAATGATTTGTCTTTTTCTTTGAGATCAGTATCAAAATGACCAGTTTAAGTGTAGGCCTGATAATCAACAGCTTCTAAACATCTAACAGACAAAATATGAGAGGGAACTCCATTGGGGAAATGGACTATGAGCATTAACCCCTCTCATTGAAGCTATTGATCATATAATAACCTGAATGACTCCCTGACATAGGCTTCAAGCAAAATTACCTTCTCTTCTGGAGTCAGCCTTTCAGGTTCACCTTCAAAGAATGACTCAGGTCCATAATACTCAGATAAGTACCTGGCCGTTGTCCCATCATGTAGCTCCACTCTGGTTATCTCTCTGTAAACAAATTCATCTGGATGCTTCCCTTCCAGAAATAAGGGAAGCTCATTTTGCTTAACTCCTTCCAGCTTTCTGTACACTAATCCTTTCTTGATCATCTTGTTTTCTATGAACTTTGGAGCTTTCAAACCAGAGTTGTACACACTCTTAAAATCACTAATTATCTCCCAAGGATCAAGTACAGACCCTAACATAATATCAGCACTTAATACCTTCTTGATCCTTCTGGCATAAGCAGCTGGAGCCTCTCTCTTGTGGATCCTGTTAATGATTCTTGGATCAGGCCACATCCTAATCTGTTCCTTCCTATACTGATATGTGAACCTCAGAGCATACAACCTTTGGGCTTCTTTCTTCATTGCTATAATGGTTGATGTCTGAGGATATTCCTTGTCAACCATTTTTAAGATGTGCTCATCATGCTTTTTCTGGTTCTCTTCCTCTTCAATCTTAACTTTCACTGCCAACCTTTGAGATTCTGGTGTAATCTTTGGATGTTGTCCACACACCAGAGGCTTTTCAGGCACATAGTTGGCAGGTAAGGTTACTTTCTTCTTTTGAACAACCAGTTCTGAACCAGTTTTTGATGATTCAGGCTTTTGAACTTTTGCTTTAATTACAGTGGAGATAGGAAGCATGTCTTCCTCATCAGATTCCTCCTCTTCTTGAATCCTTAAGAATCTCCTTTTCTTGGGAGGAGCACCAACATCAGCAACTTGAGTAGATAATTTGGTGAAAGGAGTTACTTGTTTTTGAACATCAGATATATCAATTCCAATATCTTGCTCAACTTCACCCATCTGAATTTGATCTTTTTGTGCTTGCATTTCCTCTTGTTCAATTTCTTGTGATTCAGAGGTTGTAACCTCTTCTACTGTTACTTTCTCAACATTGTCCTCAACTTCTTTATCACCAATTTCTTCAATTTCCTTTTCCACATTCTCTATATTAACTTGTTCAACCTCCTCCTCAGCAACAGTATCAACCTCAGCAGGTTTATTCTTCTTTTGTCTCTTGTATGTAACTTGAATAGCTGGAGACCTTTCAGAAGCAATATCTTCATCTTCATTTTTTTGCCTTTTAGAAGCTGAAGCTGTGACTGAGTCTGTTCCTAACTCCCCCTTTTTGGCTGCAGGGGAAGAAGGAGTGTAAAGAGAAGTAAGCTTGGCAGTCACAGCATCATCTACCATTTGCTGGATTTGAGATTGTGAGGGTAGCCTCTCATCAAGGGCTTGGGTGATGATGTTCTGTAGTAAGGGAGTGATGAGAGGTATAACAGTGAGAAGGGCAGCAGCTAATGCCTCTGGGGGGCTGGAACCCAAAGGATTAGTGCCTGAAGCAGAGGCTGGTGGCTTGTTAAATTGTGGAGTAGAGGTGGAAGTGTTTGTGTGACCTTCAAGATTAGAAGGTGCCATCTGTGGGGTAATAGGGGAAGATGGACTTTTGTCCTTGGACATCTTGGTGAGTAGCTCATTGAGCCTACAGACCTCAGCCTCAAGGAGTTTGTTCTGTTGCAGAACATCAGCAAGGGTCCTTTGGTCATCATTAGCCTTGGCTAAATCATCTGACCTCCTGAGAGTATCAGGATCTACCTGAGTTGAGTGTGGCTCAACATGATCAGGTGCCCCTTTTTCTTGGAACTGGGGACTTCCAACCTCAGGGGTAATCCCTTCATCAGTTGTTGCCTCTGACAGGGTCTTAGCTATGTTACTACTATCAATCACTCCAAATGATGGAGGTGAAGAAGTAGCAGCCCTGTCAGATATCAGAATCTCTCTTTCCACACTAGGAGATCTGATTTGGTAGTCAAAATCCTGTGGGTTATCAGAGACACTTTGATCCTCCCCCTCAATGTTGGAGCTAATCCCAGTAGTGATAGGTGTCTGGGTGGGGATAGGAGTGTTCAACTGATCCAGGATATGTTCAATGACAAAAGTTGGGCTTTGTTGGGTGGTTTCCATAGGATTTGGCTGTGAAACAGAGTGCACCCGGGGAGATTGGTGCTGTTCAATAGAAACCTTTTCAAATGAAAGAGGTTCTAGAAATGTGTCTGCCCCTTCAATGGTTGCACCAGGTTCCTGTTGAGAGGAAGCCTGGGCGGTTTGAGCTGGTGGAGTCTGATGGACCACTGGTTGACTACTTCCAGTGGCCATTTCATGCCTTGGTGAAGCATGGGCAGACTCAGGGGACTCATTTCCCTGAGCAGCCTTTTTGGGCTTTTTGGAGTGAGGGTTGGTGGGGACTTTAGATTTGTATTTGGAAGTGGAGACTGTGGGTTCCCTATGCTTGGGTTTTAGCTTTCGGGCAGCCTCTTTGAGAGTGAGGTTTGAGTTGTGTCGGGAATATACCTCCAACAGAACTGCTGGAGCAGATATCCCCTGACCAACAAGGCCACTGTGCTGTAACTGTTTTCCTATGATGGCCATGATAAATCGTGGATAAAGTAGCCATCTAGAAGAAACAGGCTTAGCAGCATGTTCAGTTAATTCTGAAAACAAAATTTGTGAAAAATTTAGTTTTTGAGATTCCAGAATTGAATACAATACCTGTTGCCACCTGGAGGACATCTGGTCCCATGAAGAAGATTTCGGAGCCAAGCAAATGTTGATCATGTGAAATATCAGGCGCTCCGGATCATTGAAATGCTTCTTGTATAGAGTTGAATCGCTTAAATCACCTTGGTATTCATGACTTCTGAAACAGAGGTCAGTTAAGTTCTTTGGGAATTGCGTGACCAAGTTCGCATCATCAAGGTGGAGAACCTCCCTTAGTTCAGCTGGGCTGATGTGCACATTATGACCATTTACTGTTGAACGAAGAGATATCACACCAGTGCCAACATTGATGAGTTCTACATTCATCCAGAATTGATGAATGGATTCGACATGAAGTGTTGGATTTATGAGAAAGGCGGTTTGGAATTGTGATGCATTCATTAAGTCAACTGCTTCATCAAACTTGGACCAGAAAGAGGATTTTGTAAGATAAGCGACGGAGTTATGATGAGGTTTCAGGTTCATGGTCGCCATGGATGCAAAGACTTGAGAGGGAAGATAGGTTTTTGAAAAAGGTTGAAAGTTCTGAGGAATTGATAATGAAACAACTGAAGAAGGTTTGAGTTAAATAGGGAAAACAACAGAGGTTGAAACATCTGAAGAGTAAAGTTACTCATCAGATGTTGTCGACAGATATTGCTCATCAGTTGTTTTCAGCAGTTGCTCATCAGACTTTGTGAAAAATATGTTCATCAGAACTTGTGAACATTTTGGTCATCAGACTTTGTGAAAAAGTTGTTCATCAGAACTTGTGAACAGAAGTTGTTCATCAGTATTTGTGAGAAATGTGTGACCTTCAGTACTTAGTGAACCAACACCCATCAGTACTTGTAACTTAGAGTATTGGTAAAGGTCAAAGCTTTCCTTGAATCAGTACTTCTGATATTTATCAGAATTTACTGAAAATATCAAAAATTTCAAGGTAATAAAGAAAAAAATGTTATTAAAAATTGAATATTTTTGGATTTTTGTAAAATTTAAAGTTTATTTATTGAAAAACCAATCTATTCAAGTTGCAGCATACCAAGCCTAAGAACTAAATTTTGAAAAGTGGAGGTGTCTAAAGGCTTAGTAAAGATGTCTGCAAGCTCATCAGCACTAGGAACAAACTTTGGATCAATCAGACCCTTTTCAAAACAATCTCTTATAAAATGATGTCTGATCTCAATATGTTTGGTCCTAGAGTGCTGAACTGGATTCTTGACAATACAAAGAGCTGAGGCACTATCCATTAACAATGGTGTCTTAGACTCTTTGATGCCATAATCCAATAGTTGAGTTTGAAGCCAGAGAATTTGTGAAGTACAACTTGCAGCAGCAATGTACTCGGCTTCAGCAGTGGAAGTGGCCACAGATGTTTGTTTCTTACATTGCCAAGAAACCAGACAGTTTCCTAGAAACTGACACCCACCAGATGTAGATTTTCTTGAAAGTTTGCATCCTGCATAGTCACTATCAGAAAAAGCAACCAGCTTGCAGGAATGTCCAGTGGAATACCATATTCCCAGTGATTGAGTACCCTGTAAGTATCTGGAGGTAGAGAAACCAGCTCCCAAACTTGTTGCTTCTTGAACTGCAACAACTCCAACTGCATTGCCTCCACCCAGCCATTGTCTCTAAGTGTTGTGTGATAGTTCTTTGGCTCTTGTTGACTGACAAATAGAGCATAGAGACAAAAATTTGATAGTTGACTTCTTGTTGAAACACCAGCAGAAATGTCACCAAGAACTTGAGATAATGGATGATCCTTCAGTTCTTGATATGGAATAAGATCAGTGCAAGTGTTTGCTGGAGGTCCAGATGCTGCAGTTGATGAAGATTCAGGGAACAAAGCAGCAGGAATTTCAAATGATTGAGAAGATGCTAGAATTTCATCAGCATTGGTATTGAGTGGAACAGCTGGAGCAGGAAGAGCATCAGATTTGGCAGATATAGGCAGATTATCACTGAATCTGAATAAATGAGTACTTTCATCTTCATCATCTTGACTTCCTTGTGTGGTTTCTGTAGAAGCTTTTGGTGGAACTGCTGTAAGTACCTCATCTGCTTCACCAATAGGTTCAACTGGGAATTCATGTTGCAAGATGTTAAGATCAAACATCTCAGCAGGATTTTGAGGAATGGAATCTTTGGGACATTCATTGAATTTAACATGAAGAGTTTCTTCAACAATCTTTGTTCTACAATTGAACACTCTATAAGCCTTGCAAGTTGAAGAATAGCCAACAAAATAACCTGCATCAACTTTGGAATCAAATTTAGTAAGTTGATCTTTGGTGTTGAGGATATAACATGGACACCCAAAAGCTCTGAAGAAGGAAATCAAAGGGGTTAGAGAGTGAAGTATTTCATATGGAGTTTTCAACCATCTTTGATTTACCAGAACCCTGTTTTGCACATAGCAAGCTGTGTTAACAGCTTCTGCCCAGAAGGTCAGTGGCAAACCAGAATCAGCAAGCATTGTTCTGGCAGCTTCAATCAAAGTCCTATTTCTCCTTTCTACAACTCCATTTTGTTCAGGAGTTCTGGGAATACTGTACTGCCTCTGAATTCCCTTTGACAAATAAAATTCATCAAAATGTGATTTCTAAATTCTGTGCCATTATCACTCCTTACACACTTGACAGGAATAGAATATTGCTTTTCAACATACAACACAAAGTTCATAATAGCCTTGGCAACCTCACCTTTTGAGTGCAAGAAGAAAGTCCAGACAAACCTTGAGTAGTCATCTACAATAACTAGACAATACTTCTTCTTTGCCATAGACATTATCTGAACTGGCCCAAACAAATCCATGTGCAACATGTTCAAACAACCAGTGGATTTGGAATCTCCAATTGGAGGAAAAGAGACTTTGTGTTGCTTTCCTTTCAAGCATGCAGTGCAATTCTCATCACAACTAAAATCCTTTAAGGGAAGACCTCTAACCAATCCATGTTTCACCAATTGATTCATGTTTTTGATGTTCACATGACCTAATCTTCTATGCCACATATTGGATTCCTTGAAAGAAGCCTTAGAGAATAGACAAGGATGACCCTTAATAGAGATTTTCTTTGATAAATCAAAGGCATATACCTTTCCCACTCTGTTAGCCTTAAGGAGTGTATACTCATCTAAGACTTTGTCAATCAGAGGCAACACATCAGAAGATAAGATCCTACAGTCTTGCTTGGTGAAAAGAGAAATATGACCCTTATCACACATTTGACTAACACTCAGAAGATTATACTTAAGATTCTCAACATGATTTACATCATCAAACCTAATCTCACCATTTGTCACAACACCTTTCCCTATAATGTAACCCTTAGCATCATTTCCAAAGGACACAAATCCTTTCCTTCCAGTAAAATAGTTATGAAGGAGAGATCTACTCCCAGTCATATGCATGGATCCTCCACTATCAACATACCAGATGCTATTTTGGCATGCTGAAGGACCCTGCATACATCAACACACTTAGTTAGACTTTTGGACCCAAACCATTTTGGTTTTGGGTCTGTTAACACATGATGAAACAGAAGTAACATTTTCAGTTGAAGCAACACTTGAAGTAGTCTTATCAGAAGATTTTGCCTTGACTTTTGATTTTGACTTCTTCTTGTGAAATGAACCAACAGATGCCTCTGCTAGATTAACTTTTCCTATCAGTTGTTGCATCATTAGCATCAGTTGATTATGGTTTTGAGTCAAAATTTTGATTTCATCAGACACATCAGAACTTGATTTTTTATTTTTGTGTTGTATCATCTTAGTGTCTTTAATTGATGAAGAAACTTTCAAGTGTTGTTTCTCTGAATCTGGAACAATCCCTTTTCCTTTCTTGGATGTATTTGATTTATTTTCTTGTGAGGATTTTCCAGATTTTGAAACTACTGATGATTCAGGTACAAACTTGGAACTAAATTCATTTTTCATTTTGAGTATGTTCTTGTTTTTATGCTTTATTTTGTTGAATTTAGAACCTTTTCTGTACCAGCATTCATCAGTGGAATGATTAAACAACCTACAAATTTCACAAGGCACCCTCTTTTTCTTTTCCTTGTGAGTGTCTACAAGTACTGATGACTTAGATATAGATTGTTTGTTCTTCAGAACATCTGAAGCATCAGTATTTGTAGCCAATTTGACAACAGCTGATGTGTTGACAACTTCTGAAGAGTTATTCTTCAGCACTTGTCGATCAACACATTCATCATCAGCAGTTGTTGCAATATCAACTTTTTCCACAACTGCTGATGAGTGACTCTGACTTATCAGAAGCCGTGCATCATTTTCTCCAATTCCATCCCCATCTGACTCAATCAGGTGTAAATTTAAAACATTTGAAACTTTTTCATCAGGAGCAATCTCAACTAAGACACTATCCTGACATGTGTCATTCTGAATGACATTTGTACACCCAATTGAATAAGAATATGTCTCAATCTCAACATTTTCAGACTCAACACTGCAATCATTTGACTTTCCCTCAGATATGTCTACAGAATCAGACATTTCTGAAGATTTGGTGGATTGATATACATTTTCCTCATCAGACTCACAGTCAAAACATTTTGGTTTATTTAACAACAATTCAAACCCCTTACAGGACTCAAACCATTTTTCACAATTGATTTGGGTTGCTGCAAGTGTTTGCTTCAGATCATTATGCTTCACAAGCATGACTTCCACTCTAGCTTTTTCATCAGATAACAAACATTTGAGTTTATAAATTTCAGACTCTTTGTCATTTAAAGCTTTTTCAAACTCAGTTTTGTTTTTAGCCACGGCCTTTTCTAATTCAAATTTCTCATTAATCAATTCTACATTTATTTCCCTAATGGAAGCAAATGCTGAAATGCATGACTCTGAACATAACTTTTCTTTTGATTCAGAAGATACCTGTGATGTTGAAGAAGAGGGACAAGAATTGTCAGTTGAATCAATAGCCATCAATGCAAGATTTGCAAATGGATTGTCTCCACCATGTGGACCAGCTTCAGAGTAAGGCTGCATGTTGAAGTCAGATAAGTCATCAGGTAGACTACTCCAATCAACTACTCCAGGAGTAAAGAAACTCTGATGCTGTTGTTGTTGAGATTGTTGATTGGTTTGAGATTTGCTAGGATCAGGAAGAGCAGGTGATTGTGGAGGAATTAATGCTGGAGTGTGAGTAGGTTGAGGCATGTAAAAGCAAGGATATGGATATGGCATAGGATTTTGTGGAACAAAGTGGGCTGGATAAAATTGTTGTTGACTGGTTCCAGAAGATTGTTGTCCTTTGTTTGATGTGTTATTGCTTGGAAAAGTCACAAAAGGTGCAGAAGAGCTAGATCCAGTAGATTTGCACTCTCTAGCAAAATGACCAAGCCTGTGACACTTATGGCATCTCAACTTCCCTTTGTCAAAACCAACTTTGGTTTTGCCAGATAATCCAGGGAATTTTCTTCCTGTTCTTTTGTAGAACTTTTGAGATCTGATGTTGATTAATGCCATTTGACTCAAAATGTCCATTTCCTCTAGATCATCATCTGGGATTCCTTTCAAGTCATCCATCACAAAACACAAATTATCACCATAATTTCCTGCATTACCATCAACTCCCACAAAAGCATGTTCAGTATTGTTAGTAGAAAAATCAATATGTTCATCATAAGAACATTCAGACCCATTAAACTCTGACTCTTGACCAATCAATGCAGTGTTACCAGGAACAAAATCATTAGCAAGTTTTCCAGATGAAGACAGTTTTCTCTTCTGTTCTACCTCTCTCTCAAAAGTTAAGAGTTTCCCATGGAGTTGGGTGAGAGATAGATTTTCTAAATTAGCATTAGAGCGTAGGACAATTGTATATGTGTCCCATCTCTCAGGCAATGATCTGAGAAATCTGTTATTCATCTGACTATTAGTATATTCCTGCTTAACCATTTTCAATTCAGAAATCAAACATGAGAACCGCTCAAATTGTTGAGTCAATGATTCACCTTTTCTATGAGAAAAGGTCTCATACTGCTGAGCAAGTATTTCTCTAGTGTTTGCTAAAACCTCATCGGTTCCACCGAATTGTTCTTTCAGTGCAACCCAGAGATCATGAGCAGTATCATGATGCATTAAGCCTGAATAAATCTCATTCGGCAAAGCCATGGCCAGAATACCATGAGCTTTCGCATCAATTTCAAACAGTTTAATATCCTCATCCGAATACATATCAGAAGGTTTCAGAATCATGATTTTAGTTTCAGGATCAGTGATCATGGGTTTATACGGACCATGCACTACAGATTTCCAACATCCTGCACTGTTAATCGACAGGTGATGTAGCATTCTGCGTTGCCAAATGTTGTACTCACTCCGAACAAGCATCGGAGGCTTGGTTGCGGAGCCTGTATTGTGCGGATCATTGTTTGGAGTTGTCATGATCACAGATTCAAACAATTTCACACGAATTAATGCAAATTTCAATCAATTGATTCAAAACAGATTGATATTGAAAGACAAATCAACAGAAGTTAACAGAAAACTTCAATCTATAACAAATTCTTACTAATCGGCTAATTCGATCAACTTAGAGAACAAAATTTGAGCAGTTTCAGAGATCAATTGTTTAATCGATCAATGATTAACCAGCTCTGATACCAATTGTAGGATCAGATGTTCTCATTTGATCAATAATAGATTATAGCAGCGGAATTCAAAGATGAATTAGCTCAATATTAGCAAGAACAAAGTAAATTCAATCAAACAGTAAAGAACAAGTTTGTTATAGAAAGAGAAATTCTGCAAAAGTAATAATTCATTCAATCGCACTAACTTCGTTACCAATACAAAATGTCAACTGCCCTTATATAGAAACAATGACGTCTGATGATGTCACATGATGTTGACACCTAACAGACAAAAGATAACTACTGATTTAACTAAACTACTGAGAATGTCTACAACATCTGAAGACATTCTCTTACAACTACTGAAGACATAAAACTACTTAATTAAGACTACAACGTCTGATGAGTAAAATACTCATCAGACTTTTTACAAGTACTGAATGAAAACTACTGAAGACAAAACGAAACACCACAACATCTGAAGACTTACACTTCAGCTGTTGTATATAACTTCAGATCTTGTAACTTCTGCAAAGTGAATGTCAGCCGTTGTGTTCTTCTTCAGTTGTTGTAAGTGTTGTGAGACTTAGAGATTTTTCTGATCAGGCTCATTGGTTCTTTTAGTCCAACAAGGTTTTCACTAAGTTTATCTACTTATGATATAAGCGGATAATTGAGTTAAACTAAACATTTCAACGAATCAAACGAAACTATTTTGACGAATCAAGTGTGCGATTTCAACGAATCGAACGAAACTATTTTGACGAATCAAGTGTGCGATTTCAACGAATCAAATGAAACTATTTTGAAGAATCAAGTGTGAGATTTCAACGAATCAAAGGAAACTATTTTGACGAAACAAGTGCGTGAGTTCAACAAATCAAACGAATCAATAAATAATTTTTAGGGGAAAGTCTGTGAAATATCAAAGATAACATATGCCAACGAAACAAAACGAATCAAGTACGAAACAAAAACCCTACATTTCAAGAAGTCCTAGCTAGACCGTTTGATTTGTAGGTCATATGTTTGATGGTATTTACAGAATCCCCTAACTACTAAGTACCTGATTGCTAGATTAGTCTACTCGAGTTGACCAAGGCCCAATCACTAGGACTTAGATTTTATTAAATGTTTATTTATTTATTTAATTAGGCATTTATAACTGTTCCTACAATTACTTTGGTTGATCATTATTGTGATGAACTTAAGGAATCAACATAGATTCCAAATTATTGTATTTACAGGAACAATGAATTGAAGAATCATTTGGAATAATGGTAGGGGTAAAATGCTTAATTTTCATTAACACCAATGTCTTATGTGGATTAGTATGTGGTGGGACGGCGTTTTGGCGGGTTTGTAGGCTCAATTCAGAGGTATACCCTATATATAAGCATACCGATCTGGATGATACATGTGATGTTAATGAGATTAAGGTTGTTACCCAAGGGTTTAACAAATGTTTTGAGTGTATGGTAGGTAAAAATGCTTAATTATCATTAACAACAATGTCATATGCGTATTAGTATGTGGTGGGACGGCGTCTGGGCGGGTTGTAGGCTCGACTCAGGGGTATGCCCTATATATAAGCATACCGATGTGGATATTACATGTGATGTTAATGAGGTTAGGGTCTTTACCGAAAGGGGTTTACAAATCATTTTCAATTAGTAAACTATATGAACTTACCAACCATGTGTTGACTTTATTTTGCATGACTTCTTAGGTGACGAACAGGTCAATTAAGAAGCTTATGCTTTTGGACTAGGACTTCAGTTAGAAGACTTAGTATTTTTGGACCTGCATATTTTGGGAACATCATTATACAATTATTTTGTATATCTTGTGCAGTTACAAGATAGATATGTTATGATGTTATGATAGATTTACATTGTTAAATTATAAACGATACGGATGTAATTTAACTTTGTAACTCTTTCATATTTAGCATTTCTCATTTATATATCATGTGCAATGTAAACAATCTGATCACTTCGATTATCACTCACGATATCGCGCCCTGGGAACCTTCCGCCCGACGGGGACTCCGATCCAACCCCGCTGGCTCAGGGTGTGACATCATTGTTGCTGACTTTGGTCATCTGCAATGATTGGATGTATTGTCACTATTCCGTGGGTCGTTGTTGTTGACTTCGGTCATCTACAATGATTGCATGTATTGTCACTATTTCATGGATCGTTGCGGTTGACTTCGGTTATCCGCAATGATTGCATGTATTGTCACGTGGATTGCCACAACTCCGTGTGTCATTGTGATTGACCTTGGTCATTTACATTAATGCATGTACTGTCACTTATATTAATTGAAAATATTGATGATTGAGATTGGTTGAATTGAATATGTGATTGATTATCTATGAGTTATTGATATATGTGATTATGTGTTTGATTTATGTGTTTGGTTTATGTGGTTGGATGTTGTGTTGGATTATCTCGCAGGTGCTCATGTGGATTTTCTCAGAAAACTACAAACTTTTATAATCACTTTGTAAAACATTTTTAAATATAAAAACTTATGATTACTCACCAACTACTTCGTAGTTGACACTTGATTTTCTACATGTTTCAGGGAACGAGGAGAAATAGGTAGAGCAGGATAGCTCTACATCTTTTGGACAATCATTACTTAGGGTCTCGGACTTAGCTAAAATTAACTGGATTACTGAAGATTTGTATTTAGTTAATTTAGCTAATCTTTTGTGTAATTGATTGTAATTAAATCATGACGAACATGATTTTTGTGTAAACAATTATTTGATTTGATTTATATGTGATGATTTGATTAGATGCCCACGAGCTTATGAACAATCTACACATCCCTCGTGGCATCCCGACGTTTCTGCCATCGGTCGGGGTGTTACAGATTGGTATTAGAGCCTGGGTTATAGGGAATTAGGTTACTAGAAATGGTTGACCTAGTCTATAACCGTAGGATACCCTAGTATGAATTATTTCATACACTAGTTAGTATATTCAGGATTTCATGCTTATGTGTTTATTACATGTTAACCGAACTCCTGTTATACATCTGATTTACATATGTTACTTACTGATTTCTTGCTTACATGTGCCCTAATGATTCGATAAGGACATGCACGTGGTGTATCGTAAAGGTGGTGGGACATTGGCTGGGGCAGTTGCGACTGACCCCTACATATGCCCTATATATATATACCATTTACGGTACATTAGGTGAATGTGAGTATTAAAGAATAAGGGAACTACCCGTTTGGGAATTTAACTGATTAGGAAGTTAACTGCTTAGGAGCTTATCTGCTTTAGGAATTACTTGTTTGATCTTTGATCACCAAGCAAGGACACACTCGTGGTATACTATAAAGGTGGTAGGACGGTGGCTGGGGCAGTTGCGACTGACCCCTACATATGCCCTATACATATACTATTTGTAGTATATTGGGGGTCTGTCAGTGTCAGGAACTTAGGATATTATTAGGAAGTGCTGAGAAAGTTGTTGATGGAGTGTTGTTTGGATTTGGTTTAGATTGACACTTTGGATGATCATATTTGATGGACACATATCAATTCACTTATGAAACACACTTATTGGACACGTGGGGTGTATAGGATCAATGAATGCTACGAACACTTAGTGATAGACTGAAGACTTGAGTTATGATATAGACACTTCGTGAAAATATGAACGCATAGTGATGATACTAACACTTAGTGATGGTATGAACACTGGATGAAAATAAATTATGGGGAGGATATGAACACTTAGTGACAATAAGAGCACTCAGTGATGATATGAACCCTAATTGATAATTATGAATTTTGAGACTTGGTATGGATTTTCAGTGAACTTAGACATTAGGGGAACTTTAATGTCAGGTGAACTTAGACATTAGGTGAAACTAGAAATAGGCAAACCTACATGTCAGGTGAACTTAGACATTAGGCGAACCTAACTGTCCAAGGGAACTAGAGACCACTTCCCGCAAAATTATCCTACCTGGGATAAGGTTTGTGAAATGGGGTAATGGTAAGATACATGATACACCCTAAATTCTAACAAGGGCATAATCATGGTGCGATGCAACGGTGGTGGGACGGCGTATGAGGCGACTGCGGTCAAATCTATGTATGCCCTATATATAAGCTTGTTGCATCACATCGGGAGGTTGTCAGTGTTGGTACAGGGTGGGGAATGTTTGGAACTTAGGAATATTTAGTTAGTATTAGATATGACCAACTAGGATACTTAGTATAATATTAGGGAAATTTATAATTTATTATGGGTTTAATGACAGATAGGAGAAAAATATAGTTCCTATATGTAATCCTAACTGTTGAAATGAACTCATTTGACCATAGTTTGTATGACTTACGTTGTAAACAGTAGTAACATGTTTCTAATATCCTCAGAAACATGCCGCCACACCGTCACAACGGAGATTACACGAACTCCGAAGATGCTAACGGTAATGCCAACTCCGGCATGCAAGAGTTAGCAAACCTCATTACTGGATTGGTGAATCAACTGACTCAAGCCAATAAAACTCTCAATCAGAACAGAGGTGGTGCAAACCCACCAACTTGCACATTCAAACACTTCAACTCCTGTAATCCACTGAAGTTTACGGGTTCTGAGACAGCCACTGGTCTGCTGCAGTGGTTTGAGAGCATGGAGAACACTTTCATCAACAGTGATTGCCCCGAAAATCTGGAGGTGCGCTACGCCACTAGTGTTTTCCAAAAGAGAGCACTGACTTGGTGGAATGGCGAGAAGCGGACTAGGGGAGTTGATGCTGCCCTAGCACTGCATGGACGGAGGTCAAGAACTTGATGACCATTGAATTCTGTCCTTGTAGCGAGATGAGGAAACTGGAAACTAAGTTCTGGGAACTCAAGCAAGACAGTGGAGATAATGTGATCTACAATACTCGTTTCCACGAGTATAGTCTGCTGGTACCTCATCTAGTGACACCGCTTGAGAGAGCAATTGAGAAGTATATAGGCGGGCTGCCTATGCAGATTTAGGACACAGTCTACGGTAGCAATCTTAAGACACTGGAGGCTGCGATCCGTTTATCTGCAACTTTGACTGATAACCATGTGAATGCTGGAACACTCACCCAAAAGGGATCTAAGAAGACTGACACCAAAGCAGCTGCAAAGGAGGCTTCAACTGAAGTCAAAACTGAACAAGGCAGCTCTTCAAAAAGCAGCAACAAGAAGAGGAAGACTAGAAACTTTGTGGTTACTACTCCTACTGCAAAGTCTGCGCAGCAATCATCGAACAACATCAATGCTAGGAATTTTATTGAGAATACTCCCCAATGTAATACCTGCCGATATCATCACGCACCTAACTTGCCCTGTCGCGTCTGCAACAACTGTGGCAAGTATGGCCACTTTACAAATGTCTGCCGGAGTGCACCGCAAGAACAAAGGATGCAACCTGCTCCGCTTGCACTGCCAGCTCCGCAAGCTCAACCGATACAAGCTGCACCTGTTCGCCAAGTACCTGTACAGGCAAGAGCCTGTTACGAGTGTGGTGAAGTGGGTCACTTCAGAAATCAGTGCCCAAGACTGACGGGTAACAACCAAAGGGTGGCTCAAGGCAGAGCGTTTCAACTGAATGCTCCAGCTGCTCAAGCCAACCAGGTTGTGGTCAACGGTACATTTCTAATCAACAACTCTTATGCATCTGTCTTATTTGATTCTGGTGCCGATAGGAGTTTCGTTTCATATGATTTTGAATGCATGCTTGGTAGAACACGTACACACTTAGATAAACCGTTTAAAGGGGAGGTGGCTGACGGAAACACTATTGATATTGACACTGTTATTATTGGATTACTGTGAACTTAGATGATCACGTTTTTCCAATTGATCTTATACCTATGCATCTTGGTAGCTTTGATGTTATCATAGGCATGGATTGGTTAGCCACCCACAAAGCGGAGATAGTTTGTCATGAGAAATACATTCGTATTCCCTTACCTTCGGGTGAAACTTTAAGAGTCTTTGGAGAAACTTCTAATAAAGGTCTTAAGTTGATGTGCTGCACTAAAGCACACAAGTACCTTAGGAAGAAATGTATAGCATTCTTAGCGCACATTGTGGAGAAAAAGGAGAAAGGAAACAGCATTAAAGACGTTCCTGTAATTAGAGATTTTCCTGAAGTATTTCCAGATCATTTGCCGGGTCTTCCACCAGAACGTCAAGTAGAGTTTCGAATTGACTTAGTACCTGGTGCGAACCAAGTTGCCAAAGCTCCCTATAGACTTGCGCCTTCGGAGTTGCAAGAACTGGTGAGCCAACTACAAGAACTGACCGATAAAGGATTCATTCGCCTAAGCCATTCGCCATGGGGTGCACCAGTTCTGTTTGTCAAGAAGAAGGACGGGTCATTCCGAATGTGCATCGACTACCGCGACTTGAACAGGCCGACTATTAAGAATCGATATCCCTTGCCGTGCATCGACGATCTTTTCGATCAGCTTCAAGGCTCGGCATGGTTCTCGAAGATCGATCTTAGGTCTGGGTATCATCAGCTTCACGTACATGATGATGATAATCCCAAGATGGCTTTTAGAACAAGATATGGCCATTACGAATTTCTGGTAATGCCCTTCGGCCTTACCAATGCACCGGCGGTTTTCATGGACCTCATGAACCGTGTTTGCAGGCCATACTTGGATAAGTTTGTGATTGTATTCATTGATGATATTCTGATATACTCAAAGAGCAAAGAAGAACACGAGCAACACCTTAAGTTGGTTTTGGAGATCCTAAGAGAGGAGCGACTGTATGCCAAATTCTCTAAATGTGAATTTTGGCTTAAGGAAGTCCAATTCTTGGGACACATAGTCAATGAAAATGGTGTTCACGTGGATCCTGCGAAGATTGATGCGATGAAGAGTTGGAGTACACCGACAACACCAACGGAGATTCGATCGTTTCTTGGACTTGCCGGTTACTATCGGCGGTTTATTTTGAACTTCTCTAGGATTGTTGTCCCTCTCACTTATTTGACTCAAAAGAATAAGCCATACGAGTGGGGACCAAAGCAGGAAGAGGCATTTCAGACCTTGAAGCAGAAACTTTGTGATGCTCCTGTCTTGACACTGCCTTGTGGAAATGATGATTTTATGGTTTACTGTGATGCATCCAACCTAGGTCTCGGTTGTGTCCTCATGCAGCGGGGAAAGGTTGTGGCCTATGCATCAAGACAGCTGAAAATTCACGAGAAGAACTACACCACACACGACTTAGAACTTGGTGATGTCGTGTTTGCTTTGAAGATATGGAGACATTATCTTTATGGCACGAAATGTGTAGTCTTTACTGATCATAAAAGTTTGCAGCATATTCTCAATCAGAAAGAACTTAACATGAGACAACGGAGATGGGTTGAACTGTTGAATTATTATGAATGTGAAATTCGCTACCATCCTGGTAAAGCGAATGTAGTAGCAGATGCGCTTAGTCGCAAAATCCAAGTTCAGATCCATAGTGTCCTTGTGCACACTAATCTCCATAATGATGTTCTCACAGCCCAACAACACTCATTGGCTCAGGATAACTTGAAAAATGAGATGACTTGTGGGGCTGAGATATTATTGGAAACTAAGGAAAATGGCTTGATGTATTACTTGAATCGGTTGTGGGTACCGAACTGGGATGATCTTAGGATGACGATTATGGATGAAGCTCGTAAGTCTCGTTACTCAATCCATCTGGGTGCTGATAAGATGTATCAAGACCTTAGAGCCTTGTACTGGTGGCCGGGAATGAAGAAGGATGTGGCTGAGTATGTGTCCAAGTGCCTTAACTATGCTAAAGTCAAGGCAGAACATCAGCGACCTTCGGGATTGTTGATACAACCAGAAATACCCATATGGAAGTGGGAGAATATCTCTATGGATTTCATTACTAAACTCCCACGAACCGCAAGCGGTAAGGATAGCATCTGGGTGATAATTGATAGATTGACCAAGTCGGCTCATTTCTTACCGATACGCGAGACGTACCCTGTGCGGAAGTTAGCTCGTATCTATGTTGATGAGATCATTAGCCGGCATGGAATTCCCTTAAGCATAATATCGGATCGGGATGCTCGTTTCACGGCACGATTTTGGGAATCACTTCATGAAGCTTTTGGAACAAGATTGGATCTTAGCACCGCCTATCATCCTCAAATGGATGGACAGACGGAGCGAACGATTCAGAAACTTGAAGATATGTTGAGAGCTTGTGTCATCGATTTCGATGGCAACTGGGATAGCCATCTACCATTAGTCGAGTTCTCGTATAACAACAGTTATCACGCGAGTATTGGTATGGCACCGTTTGAAGCTCTTTATGGCAGGAAATGTCGGTCACCTATTTGTTGGACTGAGGTCGGCGAATCGCAGATCACTGGTCCAAGATCATTCAAGAAACAACTGACAAGATCCGCCAAATCCGTGACAATGTGTTAGCTGCACGCAGTCGACAGAAAAGCTACGCGGATAAACAACGAAAACCCTTAGAGTTTGAAGTTGATGATATTGTATTACTCAAAGTATCACCTTGGAAAGGAGTGGTACGATTCGGGAAGAAGGGTAAGCTTGCTCCACGATATGTTGGCCCTTTTAAGATCCTTGAACGGACCGGAAATGTTGCCTACAAATTGGAACTTCCTCCTGAACTTAGCAATGTACACCCGACGTTTCACGTGTCCAATTTAAGAAAGTGCTTAGCAAATCAGGATCTTCAAGTACCACTCGATGACATTCGCATCGATGATACCATGCATTTGTTGAAAAACCAGTTGAGATAATGGATCGTGAGGTTAAAAAGCTCAAATGCAGTAGAATTCCAATTGTCAAAGTACGATGGGAGTCGAAGCGTGGTCCAGAATTCACCTGGGAACGGGAAGATCATATGAAGCTTAAGTATCCACATTTATTCACTACGATCACTCCAAGTTGAATTTCGGGACGAAATTCCCTTAACTAGGGGAGACTGTAACATCACTGTATTTCAGGTTGTCCGTACATAATTACTTGTACTGTTACGACCTGATATGATGACCATTAATGATATTGAATTATTGAATGATATTATTGATAATTGGTATACATATTGAGAACATATTATTATTATATGCGTAAACCATGGAAAGTTTAGTTGAAATACAACTAAACAGAACCCGAGGGTTTATCGCAATTGAATTCACATATGACGGATTATTGGTTGGGAATGGAAAGGAATTAGGAGTTGTTATTGGTTGGTTGCTAAACATTGTCAAGGACACATGGTCATGGTTTATCGAAATAGCGGTGGGACGGTCGCTGGGGCAGTTGCGACTGACCCCTACATATGCCCTATACATATGCATATTTCGATCTATCACGGATGTGTCAGTGATATGGTTTAGTGGGCTTTGGGATTGGAATTATAATATTAAAGTTAACAAAATAATGAAAGCTTCATTGAAATGATTACGCGATTGTGAGGTTACGATTATAAATTAAACGTGAATATTGTTTCAGAAATATTAACTTGATAATGTATTCGCGTGGGTGACGATTCACACGAATATAATTATTAGGTATTATAATTCTGAAACGATATTCCATAAACTGTAAATCGAATCGAAATACGATACAAGCGTTGGATTCGGAAAGGTGACGATCTTTACAAATACGTACGTAAGTAACGCGTTTCGATGAATAACTGCAATAATAATTAACGATATTAAATAAATAAATGAACATTTAAAACGTTTATTAGGAATCACAACCTAAAACAAATTCGAATAAACTAGTTTATTAAATAATTATTTAACGAGATTAAACGAAATCATTTTATGATATGATTTAAATAAAAGCATTTTATTATTGTGAAACATAATTATTTAAAGGTTTTAAGTTTTTTTTATATATATTCGCGAACTAAACCGAGCATTTTTATAAATTTTATCGCGATAAAAACAAGACCGGGCACGCGGGGATAGATCAGGGTATAAAAATCCACTTTCTTCTCCTCTTCTTCATTTGAAAGAGCTCCTTCTCTCTCTAAGAAGCTAAATTCGTCACCTACATTCTCTCCCACTTCTCTCTAGCTTATTTTCTTCAATTCTTGACGAAATCACGAGATCTTGGTGCCAAAACGACCGCGTGACCGAGGGGAACGAGAAGATACGAAGAAACCCGTCATTTGATCAACATTTCGAGGTAACTTCATAGATTTACTTTTCGGTTTTTTATAAAAAAAAACCTAATGTGTTTAGATGGTTACCAACTTGAACCGAGTTTAGGGTTTTCTCAATGTGTTGAGTGGAATTAGTACGAGACTAGGGACACCATGGCTGTACCGGTTAAGTCTAGAACATGAGGATGATGATGAGGATGAGCGTTGCAGGTCGGCGAGGCTCTAGTTGGCCGAACCTGTCGCATCAAACCTGGTCAGACGAACCTTAGGTGTAGTCTGCAGGTTGGCGAACCTGTTGCCACAACATGGGCCGAACCCCAGCATGCTTTAGCCGAACCATCCATGGTCCAGCGAACCTACATGGTAACAGGCGAACCTTGATGTGCTGCAAACCTTGGCTGCCAACTATCGCGGACGAACCTAGGTATAACCAGCTGAACCTTCTTTGTTCAAATCTGCAAGGACTCAGCCGAACCCTAGCACCATACTTGGCAGGACCTGGGTCACGAACCTGCTGCCATCAGGGAACCCACAAACCCTGATGTCCTATGAACCTAAAACCGCCGAACCTCTGGCCCACACCGAACCTCATGGAAGTTAAACCCTTCGAGGAACCAATGAACCTAAGGTTTTGTGCATACCAACGAACCTAAAATAAAAGCCGAACCTAAGGGGGGTGTGGGATAGGTTCGCTGGAAATGAATTAAGAACAACAAAAATGAAGAAATAAATATCCTAATCAACGGGTTACGGATGAGTTAAGAACAACCAAAAATGAATTATGGTTATGCATGCATGAGAATTTTTAATTACCACCTTTCTTTAATAATATCAACTTTAAATTATGGAATGTTATAAAATGTGAACATTTATGAAAATAACTTAAACATAATCTTTTAAATCTTGAAGTGATTTTGATAACTTTGATTAAGGTGGTTAAAGTAATTAACATGCATGCATGCAAAAATACGAATGGGTTTAAGGGTTAACACCTTTACAACATGTACGACCTTTATGTCTTTCTAAACTATTATAAAGGGGTTGAGTAAACTAATTAAGTGTTACATCGATCTATTAGAAGAAAGATAGAGAACCTAAATTTAATATCGCTCTAACTTAGGTAATAAACCTAAGTAACTCGCACACCTTATAATTAAAGGATAAATGAACATAAAGAGCTTAATTATTATCAAACTTCGATGCTCATGAATATGAAACCCGCAATAAAATACAAGTCGTTGAAATGTTTCTGATTTTGTATACGCGAGCGCGCATTCTACGAACAACACTGATTCTAAGGACTCAGGTGAGTTCTCATAACCTCCTTTTAAATCATTTTGTTTTAAACTCGGAGGTGAAACATGTATACCAATTTATATAATATTTTGATTACACATGGATGACACTTGCTTATTGTTATGATGTTCATATTGTTGGATTATCATAATTCCATGGGTTGTTGTTGTTGAATTCGGTCATCTACAATGATTGCATGTATTGTCACTATTCCATGGGTTGTTGTTGTTGAATTCGGTCATCTACAATGATTGCATGTATTGTCACTATTCCATGGGTCGTTGTTGCTGACTTTGGTCATCTACAATGATTGCATGTATTGTCACTATTTCGTGGGTCGTTGTTGTTGACTTTGGTCATCTACAATGATTGCATGTATTGTCACTATTCCATGGATCGTTGCGGTTGACTTCAGTTATCCGCAATGATTGCATGTATTGTCACGTGGATTGCCACAACTCCGTTTGTCGTTGTTATTGACCTTGGTCATTTACAATGATGCATGTATTGTCACTTATATTAATTGAAAATATTGATGATTGAGATTGGGTGAATTGAATATGTGATTGATTATCTATGAGTTATTGATATATGTGATTATGTGTGTTTGGATTATGTGGGTTGATGTTGTGTTGGATTATCTCGCAGGTGCTCATGTGGATTTTCTCAGAAAACTATAAACTTTTATAATCACTTTGTAAAACATTTTTAAATATAAAAACTTATGATTACTCACCAACTACTTCGTATTTGACACTTGATTTTCTACATGTTTCAGGGAACGAGGAGAAATAGGTAGAGCAGGATAGCTCTACATCTTTAGGACAATCATCACTTAGGGTCTCGGACTTAGCTAAAATTAACTGGATTACTGAAGATTTGTATTTAGTTAATTTAGCTAATCTTTTGTGTAATTGATTGTAATTAAATCACGACGAACATGATTTTTGTGTAAACAATTATTTGATTTGATTGATATGTGATGATTTGATTAGATGCCCACGAGCTTATGAACAATCTACACATCCCTCGTGGTATCCCGACGTTTCCACCATCGGTCGGGGTGTTACAATATACTCAGCTTCTGTGGTTGAAAGTGCAACGCTTCTTTGCAATCTGGACATCCAACTAACTGCGGTTCCTCCCACTGAAAAAACATACCCAGTAGTGCTTTTATACGATTCCTTGCATCCCCTAAGGTCTGCATCCGAATAGCCCCTCAGAACAGTATCTTTACCCTTGAAACATAAACCCATCTTTGAAGTCCTTTTCAAATATCGAAGCAGCCACTTGACAGCTTCCCAATGTGCTTTCCTCGGATTGGACATATATCGACTGACTACTCCCACAGCATGTTCTATATCAGGTCTTGTGCACACCATTGCATACATAAGACTTCCAACAGCTGATGCATAAGGAACCTTAGCCATTTCAGCTATGTCTTCATCTGTTTTCAGACATTGGTCTTTCGAAAGCTTAAACTTGTGACCTTTAGGGTTTTCGCTATTTAAATAAAAATGTAATAGTGTTATAATTATAATAAAAGAAAGCTCATGTGGATTTGTTAACTAAATTCACATTCAAAAACACACAGACGCACAAATACATTGGGATTTAATGTAAAATATGAATTCATCTTATATAATGAATTATATGCAAGATCTAAAAAAATAAATTTCATTTAACTTAAAGGATATAATTTATTCACAATAAAATTTATTAAAATAATTAAAAACTATAGTTTAGTTATTTATAAACATGTCATAAAACTTATTATATAAATATACAAATAAGTTATAATAAATAATTATTGAAAATGTATAGTAACATAACTAACACTTTATATGGTTATAAAACTTATAAAGTTTTATTATTTTTCTACAACTTAAAGTTAATTGTAACATTATAAATTAAAAGTTATATTTATTTAAAAGTTTATAATCTTATAAAGTTTATTTATATATAAAAATGTACAATATAAAGAAATTTGAGGGTGAAGTTGTGAATTACAAAAACTAGGATTATAATTAAAGATAGTCAAAAGGCATCAAGTTACAAAACTACAAGGACTTAAAAGAGCAATTTTTGATTTCTTCTTTCTTGCTTCTTGTTCACAGCCACGTTTCTACCGTGGTTGACCATTTCTTGGAATTTTAATCAATCTAAAACGTAAAAATTGATGCAAATCATAAGTGCAATGCGTTTCATACATATTAATAATCGAAAACGAATGAGTAATTGGAACATTAAACTCGGTTAATGTTTTACATACTAAACCGAATGCACACTCGAAAATCACCATTCGAATTCGATCTAAACAACAAACAAAATCAAATTCATTAAACCAGAAGCTAGACGAAGGGTATCTGAAGCTAACATCATCAAGGGATTGTTCTGAAACACTCCCAAACTTCCCATCGAGTTCAAGCATTGCCGAGAACAAGATCTTGCTCAAACCCATTCAATCCGAAACCAAATAAGGTAGGTAATAGCTTCATTTCATTCGGTTTTACATGGGGATCGTTAGCCCCATGATTTCAACAACTTAGAATTAATGAAACAATCGAATTGGATCGGGATTGATTTGTAGGGCTCCTAGGTTGAGAACGATGACTTGGATATATTTATAAGTCTGAGAAAAACAATTTTCAACGCGAAACAAGCCTCATAGCTTACTGGTAAAACTCACGGATATGGTGGAAAGGGTCGGGGGTTCAAACCCGGTTCAAGTCGTTTTGGATTTTCCCCTTTTTTTTATTTTATTTTTATTTTCTTAATCAAATGAACTCCGAAAATTCTAAAAAAATTTCAGATATTCTAAAATATTATTTTTAACATTCTGTAAAAAATTGAGAATTTTTCAGATTTAATTTATATTATTTTGTTATTTATATATTATTTAAATAATTTAAATATATATATAGTATTAAAACATCTCTAAAAATTCTAAGAAAATTCCAGAAACTCTAACATAATTTTTTTAACATTCTGTAACAATTTGAGGATTTTTCAGAATTAAATTATATTATTTTGCTATTTAAATATTATTTAAATAGTTTTAAATATATAAAATATACTTAAACATTTCTAAAAATTCTGAAAAAATTCCAGAAATTATTTTCCAACAATATTAACATTCTGAAAAGTTTTAAATAATTTTTGGAATATTATTTCACAAATTTGATATTTTATTGTTTAAATAAACTTTAAAAATATAAATATTAATTATAAAAAGTAATTTAAAAAGTCAGAAAATTATTTTTAATATTCTAAGATTAATTTTATAATATTATAACTACAAGTTTTAAAATTTTTATTAGTAAAAGTACATATATTTATAAAATGTTAATTCTTTAAATCATTTTAAACATATAACTATTTATAACTCATTTTTGTTTTCAAGATATAAATTATTATTTTATCATAAACCATTATAACAAGATTATTCTATTTATTATTGTATTTTAAACACTCTTAATTATTATATCACATAAGTTATAAAATCTTTTCAAACTATTATTCTAAGCTTAAATCAAAAGGGGACTTGTTGGTCAAGCATAAGCACATACTTAGAAAAATCTAAGTTACATTCTTGATATAAACTTAGGTTGAGTTGATGGTTCGTTTCTACCTAAACACAAGCGAGAACTAGTTGGATAATTCTAAAGCAAAAGCATGTGAGTTTTCTTATACTATCTTTTTACATTTTTGGAATTTTTGGAATGTTGCACATGTCATATCAAACTATGTTATTCTAGAGTCAAAAACAAATACTATGATGCAATTCTATGGTTTAAGTTAGAATTAGATTTGAATGTTATGTGTTACCTATTTGTTTGTATATCTATGTGTTATTATTATTGGATTATCATATACAATACATTAGTACTAGTAGCCTTTAATTAACATGACCTATGTCATTGTTTAATATTAAAGGTGAAATTGCCAAAAACTATTAGTATTACTAGTAGCCTTTCTTTAATGACTTTGTGTCATTATAAAGATGAAATTGCCAAAATCTTATCATCAAACATTGTGGAATACATATATATTTAGATCAATTCTTATTAGACTATTGTTGCATCTTATTTCTATTATACATATATTAAACTGTATGAGAATCTCACCAACTATGCAAATAGTTGATCAAAACTCTATTTTACATGTGTAACAGGTTAGTTGCTTGGATTAAGACACTTAAGCTATTTTGGACCTAGTTAATAAAATAAACAATGTTATTTACTTTGGTTTTGGATTGTAATGTTGGATTATGTTTTGTTTGTTTTGAACAATATGAATGTTTGAATGGATTTTATGTTTTGAATGAAATTGGATTATTAAATATTGAAAATTACAAAGTAGCACCATGAGTTATGAACAATCTCAAATCACGCCCCAATGTATTCCGCCGTTGGTTGGGTGTGACAAAACTGACTTCCAAATGAAGTATTTCTAGCTCTAGCATTCTTTATGCTGAACTTCTCTAACACTTTTCCAATATACTTATGTTGGGAAAGTGTCGAAGAACCATCCTTACTGTTTTTGAAAATACTCATCCCAAGTATCTATTTAGCAGCACCAAGATCTTTCATCTCAAATTCCTTGGACATCTGTTTCTCCAATTTGTTGATCTCTTTCATATCGGAACCCGCAATCAACATATCATCCACATAAAGAAGTATGATGATGTAGCACTTACTGAACTTCTTAATGTAACAACAATGATCCATTTCACATCTCTTGAACCCATTTCGACCCATGAAGTTGTCAAACTTCAAGTACCATTTCCTAGGAGCCTGTTTCAACCCATACAAGCTCTTTTTCAATTTGCCAACCATGTTTTCTTTCCCAGAAATCTGAAAACCCTCTGGCTGCACCATGTAGATATCTTCATCAAGATCACTATGAAGGAAAACTCTTTTAACATCTAGCTGCTCTAGATGTAGGTTCTCTGATGCAACAATGATAAGAACAAGTCTGATAGTAATTATCTTCACAACTGGAGAGAAGATCTCATTGTAATCAACCCCCTCCTTCTGTTGGAAACCCTTAACCACCAATATGTCCTTGTATCTGTTAGAACCATCACTTTCATCCTTGATCCTATATACCCACTAGTTCTGCAATGCTTTCTTCCTAAATGGAAGTTTGGTCAAAACCCAGGTTCTATTCTTTTCTAAAGACTTCATTTCTTCTTTCATCGCAATCTCCCACTGAAATGAATCTTTCACACTAACGACTTCAGTGTAACAATCAGGTTCTTTGTTTTCTGATAACAACAGAAAATTGGCAGACAGAGAATACTTGTCAGGTGGTGCTATAACTCTAGTAGACCTCCTGACCCAATGTTGAGTTTCGGGCTGTAAAACAGGAGATCCTGGAATCGATGAACTCTGAACTGAAGAATTTGAATCTTCTTCTTCCTCTAAGCTTTCACTGCCATTTGACCCACTGCCATTTTACTCACTATCATTTCCTATGCTCCCACTGACTGAATCATCATCAGTGTCAACTCATGTACTCCCACTATCAAAGACAACTTCTAGAGTAACAGACTCTCCAGACTTGTCCAATGTTTAATCTTCAAACTCAACATAATCTTTCTGAATCACTGAGCTTTCTTTTTTGTCTTTTTATAATTCAGCTTCATTGAAAGTGACATGCTTGCATCTGATTACTTTTCTGCTTTTAAAATCCCAAAGCCAGTAACCCATGATGTCTAACCCATAACCAATAAAAGTGCACTTCTTGGCTTTTGAGTCCAATTTATCCCTGTCAACATCTTTTAACAAACTGTAAGCACTACAACCAAAGACTCGAAGGCGCTTGATACTTACCTCCTTCCCTTCCCATTCATCCTCTGGTATTTTGAAATCCAAAGGAACTGAAGGCCCACGGTTGATCAAATAAGCAGAAGTATTAATTGCATTAGCCCAAAACGTCTTAGGAAGCCCTGCATTTGACCTCATGCTCGCTCTTTCATTTAAATTTTTGTTCATTCTTTTTGCAACCCCATTTTTCTGCAGTGTTTCTGGAACAGTCTTTATCATCTTGATCCCGTGATCAGCACAATAGTTAGCGAATTCAGTGCTAACATACTCGCCTCCATTGTCAGACTTGAGGCATTTTACCTTCAAATTAATTTCCAATTCAACAACAGTTTTCCATTTCTTGAAAGTAACAAAAACATCATATTGTGTTTAAGAAAGTAAACCCATACCTTGCATGTCAAATCATCAATGAATATGACATAATAATTTGATCCTCCAAGAGAAGAAACTGTTGTACGTCCATAAACATCCGTATGGACAAGCTCTAACTTATGGGACTTTGGAGTCTTCCCGGATTTCACAAATGAAACCCTTTTCTATTACCGACTACCCAAGATTCACAAAACCTTGTTTCCACTGTCTTCAGATATGGAAACTTTCCTTTAGAAGCTAACAATTTGATTCCCTTGACACTCATGTTTCCGAGTCATTGGTGCCACAAATCAGAAGGACTCGGATTTGGTGTGACATCATTCACACCATCAGCATGTACATCAGCCATGTATAAAGTACCTCTTTTAATACCCTTATCAATCACCAGATCGCCCTTCTTGATTTTCCACTGACCTTCACCAAAACTGACATAATAACCCAGGTCATCTAACTTCCTAACTGAAATTAGCTTCCTTTTGAGGTTAGGAATAATCCTGACATCTTTCAATGTCCAAACAGTACCCAGTGAAGTCGTCAAATCAACATCACCAATCCCTGAAATATCCAAAGTCTGATCATAAGCTAAACGAACCTTATCAAGGTTACCTGTTCGCATATTCTTGATCAAATCAGGAGATGAAACGAAGCTCCAGAGTCTAGAATCCAAGATTCAACAGAATTCCCAACTCAACATACGTTGGCAACATCGATCTCTTCACAAAAAAGAGAATCTTTATACTCATCATCGGTAACATTATTCATGTGCATCTTTTCTTTTGAAACTGATGGTTTAGGGCACTGACTTCTGAAATGACCCTTTTCTTTACAATTCCAACACTCAATCTCCTTTCTATTCTTTGATTGACTCCTTTTTCTTGACTTTGACCTGCCCCTGCTATGACCCCTTTCATTTCTTCTACCTCTTCCTTCTGTATTCAACAATGTACTAGAATATTCACCCGAACTTCTCCTACGAATGTCTTCACTTAAGACGATGTCACGAATACCATCAAAAGTGAGCTTAGTAGTTCCAGATGAACTACTAACTGCAGTAACTGTGCCTGACCAGCTGTCAGGTAATGATGACAATAGAAGGAGAGCCTGAATCTCATCCTCAAAGTTTATGTCAACAGAAGCCAAACGTGAGATAACCGAATTGAATTCATTGATGTGAGCAGTGATCGACATACCTTCCTTCAACTTGGTGTTAACCAACTATCTAATAAGGAATACTTTGTTGGAGGCAGACGGTTTTTCATACATGTTGGACAATGATTTCAAAACCCCATATGTAATCGTTTATTTGACAATGTTGTAAGCCACACTCTTTGACAAAGACAACCTGACAACACCCAAGGCTTGTCCCTCTAGCAAATTCCATTCAACATCCGTCATTTTTTCTGGTCTATAAGTCAAACCCAACATAGGAAGATGTAAACTCTTCTCATACAAAAGATCTTCTACTTGCATCCTCCAATACCCGTAATCACGTCCATCAAACTTTTCAATATTTACTTCACCGTCTTCTTCCATGGAAACATACCGAAATATCACTGATTCAATGGAGATGGAGAGCAGTGAACAAACACAGCAATGGTGGCAGCCGGAACTTAAAGACAGTTATATTGAACATTGTCTTAACGGCCAAATCGGATAAAAATCAGTAATAAACGTAAGAAAACACCGAAATTAAAGAATTAACCCGTATACGAATGGCGGCGGCAGCAGAAATGGGACAGAAAACCTTCTATCGGTGGCAAAGTAGGCTGTTTGATTATTTCTGGTAAAAATTGCACTGTTTCTGGTCAAAATCGAACTGTTACATGTCAAAATTAGACTTTTTTTTGGTCAAAATCGAAACTGTCTGGTCAAAATCGGACCTTTCTGGTCAAAATCAGACCTGTTTTGTCAAAATCGGACCTGTTTGGTCAAAATCGAAGCATTCTGGTCGAAATCGAACAGATCTGAACTGAACCAAGGAGAATTGGGTTCGCCGGAACCCTAATCGACAGCTGGCGGCGACTGGACACACTCGCCCGAACCCTAATCGCCCCAATCGGTGGCTAAACCCTCTGTTGAAACCCTAAATCGCGAAGGTGATGAGCAGCGGCTGCAGAAAACCCTAATCTGAGACCGGCGGCTGCTTCAAAACCCTAAATCTGTGACAACTGTTTACTGGTGACCGGAATCCGACGGCAGCGGCGGCGGTGACTCCAGGAACAACCGTGTTAGATCTGTTGTGTGATCGATCAAGAACCGTGGCTCTTGGTACTAGTTGTTGTGTATCACACACACACACACACACGAAAGCAGTAAACGACACAAGGATTTAAAGTGGTTCAGTCGATGTGACCTACGTCCACTGTGCTCCAACGAGGATTCGTATTATTAGGTGCTCAAGAGATTACAAGTACAATGAGACATCTAAATAGAGATACAATTAGGTATTCTAACTTAACCTACAAGCTAAGCCCAACCCGTGTGCGGCCCATTACAAGCCAACTGGCTTTAGAAGCCTCCACACTCAACATAACATATATTTCTTTCATATGTTATAGTCATTCAAAAACACAATTATACATTTCCATGTTAATGATCTTTCGTTCTTGTGTATTTCATCTTAACGCACTCACCACATTACATTTGATATTTGATTTGTGACTTGCAGCATAAGTCATAATCACAATTCCCTCGTTGTATTCATGCAAATCAGTACTTGTACTTTCCGTTCAAAATATGTATTTTTATTAAAATTCAAAATTAAAATCCTCCAAAATTTAAATACTATTTTATTATCTTTAAATCAACTTGTTTATTTTAGAAATTAATAAACTTAAATCATAATTGAACATAATAAAATATAATAAGCAACATGTTTTAAATGGATACAAGAATGATAGCTAAACATCAAATCTCAAAGTGTTATTTATTCAACACTTTCATCATTTATCAAAATCATCGTAAGTAACCTCGTCACATGGTATGTTTTGAGGTCCTCCCTCAATAAAGCACATGCACCCATTATAGCATATCACAAATTAAATTCAAATTTTCATTTTTTGTATCTCATACTACGTATTTAGGATGCTCTTCTAAGTTAGTAGACACATAATCCACATAATTTCAAACACAATGAAAGCAATAGAAACATCTATTTGTCATTATCACTTTATAAAAAATTCCATAGAATTTATTAATATAGTTAACTATAACATATATCTCTTTCATATGTTATAGTGATTATTTTTCATAAAGGCACGTGTTATCTTAAGATATTGAACACAAAGAACGCACCAAAACAAATATTTATTTGTAATAGTTCAAAAGGCATATTGATGAGTTCTAAACATCAAGTCATATTGTGTTACTATATTGAACACTTTCAGTATCTGACATTTCAATGTCCTCTGGCTCCACATCACTCCAAAGTTCTAGCCGGTACATTCAGTATCTTAATGTTCCAACCGCATTGAATTTAACATTTTCCATTCGACGAAACATTCGCCATTTTCTGTGGACGCAAGTAAGATCGAGTAACCCTCGATATTCAACTTACTTGTAGATATTACACCCTTGTTTATGCTCTATACATAATAAACATCTTTTAAAAATAGTGAATCACCTGTGGATATTTTAAGTTTTACATTCCCAACTTCAGTAGCTTGTGTCATATCACCATTAATCATTATAATGCTACTTTCTATGAGCCGATATCCATGAAATCATTAAGATCTGGAGATGCATGAATGGTTTCACCTGTGATGAGGAACCATGCTTGATATGCAATAACACGTGTCTTTTGGGATAAACCAAAAATGACCCCAATAACAACATTTTCATTATTTTGTTATTTCATTTAAACAAAAATGATTGAATAAATCATTCGTTTTATATAATGGTATATTGGATTACCAATTGTACTCCAATTGAATTCAAATTCATTGTACCAAATTAGCATTTCCCAAAATTAAATATGCTAGATTTAAAAAATGTCAACTATTATTTATTTTAATATTTCGTGAACCCAAAATCCTTAGTAGTAAGGTTTTTAAAATTGTTATAACAATTTCACGAAATTCTATTTTAAGATTGTAGGAGGTGGGCTATGTTTTATTAAAATAATATTAAAATATATTAACGATACTCTCGTTATATATTTGGAAAACAAACTAGTACAATATCATGTATCGTAAATAAACAATAATAGAAATATGTAATTCAATTTGAAATATTATATATAATTCAAACCGATTTCTGTATCAAATTCTTTATGACTCTTTCTTGTAGCATTCTTGACTGTCTTCCACTTAATCTTCACTACAACATACATTAAACTTGTTGATGATTGTGGTTGAGGCATGTATTCCATACGTTTCCCTAAAAACAGATTTCATGCTCTTCTCAAGACGAACGCGTTTGTCTCATAGGGTAAAACAACCATAACAATTTGTAAACTGCCGGGAATGTCCACACACCCAAGGTATCACCAAATTTCTTCCATGTTTGGAATTGTTATGAAATATATGAAATTTGAGATGGTGGATGAACTAGAGAAAACATATCTCTCATCTTTTATACAACTTTATCTCCCACAAAAATTCATCAAAAAAATAAACATACAAGTTCATCTTTTATACCTAACAATTGAAACTTATTCATTTACTTCTACTAATGAAACATCACATCTTAATATGTAATTATAACTATAATTTAAAAGTCATAAACATAATATTAAATAAAATTTATTTAAGTAATAATCTTTTATTTAAAAATTTAATTAAAAAATGTTACATATCCTATCAAGTTTCATATTTTACCTCGAATCCCACTCATAATGTTAGTAAAAAAAACTCATCTTTACTAAATTGCCAACACTTTTAGTTCTTAAAATTCTTTCATTATTTTTTTTTAACTTTTATTTATTGCAATTTAGTGTTTTGTTTTATCATTCACTTTTTTAATTAGGATCAAGTCCATAAAATTAATATAGATCCCTTTTCGGTCTTCAATATTTCTTTCTTTCTTTTTTTATATTGTTTAAGTTTTGATATTTGACATAAGATATCGTATTTTTAACGTGTTAGGTATAAGGTAACCGTTGCAACTAGGGCTGTAAATGTACCGAACGAACACGAACGAGCCCTTGTTCGTTTTTGTTCGTTTAACTTTGAAGTTTTTCACAAACTGTTTATGAACGCTAACTAAACGAAAATCCTTATTCGTGTTCGTTCTTAAAGGAATTTAGCTTGTTTATGAACAGTTTACGAACGCAAACGAACACATATTATTTAAACAACAAAAAACAACATTCTTAATCTTAAGCATTAGATATAAATTATATATAAAATAAATATAAAGTTAAATATTATGATATTAAACTAAACATAGCTTAAATATTATGCTGTTAAACTAAAAAAAAATAATAATAATATACATTATATTTAATGAATAACTATAATAAATGAACATAACCGAACATAAACAAACGTCAACGAATATAACCTCTGTTCATTTTGTTCATTTAACTAAACGAATTTGTTGTTCGTGTTCGCTCCTTTATTAAACGAACTAACATAAACGAACTTTCCACGAATAGTTCACGAACTGTTCGCTGAACGATCGGTTCGTTTACAGCCCTAGCCGCAACGCACGATTTTACACTACTTTATCAGGCATAAACGTTACATTCAGTAGCACGTGATTCCCACTTGATTCCCATTTGTTCGTTATTGAATGACTTGCGTACATGGTATAATAATACCAAATCTGTGGTTTTAGTTGTGATGTTCACAGCTGTGGTTTAGAAACAAAAAAAAGCATTTGTGATAAATAATTAGCGAATATAGTAATATGCATTTAATAAACTATATAATAATAAGTGGGACAAAGACAGGATTTCACTGTCCTATTAAATTTGACGCTCTGTAGTGTACGTCCAATTTTATCCCAAGAACCTCATAAATGGTTAAACTCTTTTACCTTGCTTCATTAAATATGTTTTGGTCCGGATTCAAACCCAAGGCGTCTAATAAGAAAGTCAAATAAGTAACTATTAAATCAAAAGCCCTTAATTAAAATCTATTCAATTTAATAGTTATTGTAGTCGAATTATGTCACATAACTTAACAAATAACATGAATAAATGCTTAGTATATATCTTTTTCAACATTTTGAACACTTTATATAATTGTTATAATTTATAGTTTGTCAATGACGTTCTGTCCAAACTCCAAAAAAGAGTTGAAAACAAAGTTTGCTCGGTGAGTTCCAAGTGACCGTTGAAGTCAAATATTGGGACCCAGTTCACATGGCCGAACCAAGCCATTTAGCCCCCACCACTTGCATAAAAGGCTAGCCATCAACCAGGTGGCTTCCTGTCAAACCCGAACCCCACCCATGATCATGCCCACTGGAAAAACCATGCCTTTATTTTCCATATTCTGTGTACAATAATTTTGCTTGTAATTTCCATTTCTAGTATCAATATTCACGTTTACATTTATGTAAGTTTCGCGTTCATCCATACATCTATATATCTATACTACAAAGAATCTAAAACTTGTACTACAGCAATCACAAATATCGTTGCAAGAAATAAACTATCACGATGACAAGTCGTTACAAAAAGCTGATAAATTTTTTTAATAGTAAAAACTTGTTGTGACAACATGTCATTCTACAAACAAAAATTATTTTTGGTGGGCTGGAGGGAAATTACTGTGCTTTTATCATAAGTTTTGGGGAAAACAATTGGTTCCAAAAGTTTAAAATACTTTTTTTATGTTCCCTAAAGCATAATAAAAAATATATATAATTTTCATTCTTAGTTGTAACGACAACATTTCTTCACCACAGTTGATAAACGTGCAAGAATATATATATATATATATATATATATATATATATATATATATATATATATATATATATATAGGGTAATGTTCTAATACTAACCCACTCTTACGGCGATAACCCATTAACTTTGGCAAAAAATAGCCGAATCTTGAATTTTTTTTTTAAACATCATTGTAACACAATTTGAACACCATGTTCAGTTTTGAGTTTTGGCTAATTCATTACCGTTTGGGCTCTTACAATACTGTAGGTGTTTAAATATTTAAAACTTACAGTACTGTAGCAAAAACCTTACAACGATGATATTTTTTAAACGGTGATGAATTAGCCCAAACTCAAAACTGAACATGGTGTTCAAATTGTGTTACAATGATGTTCAAAAAAAAAATTCAAGATTCGGCTATTTTTTGCCAAAGTTAATGGGTTATCGCCGTAAGAGAGGGTTATTATTTGAGCACAATCCTATATATATATGTATATATATATATATGTTTGTGTGTGTGTTTGTTTGTGTATAGGGTATAGATAATTTGAAAACCACTTTTTAGTACAAAACTATGAAAATCACGAAAAAATCATGTAAAAACACTTTTTTTTTCTGAATTTTTTTATATGTCTACAACATTATTTGCCATATTTTTATAAGAAAATTAAAAAAACGACGAGTGAATTTTTTAAAAAAAATATTTTGTAAGCCCACGTAAAACATATGTAACGTTGGGCCCAGATGTTACGTATGTTATACGTGGGTTTACAAAATAATTTTTAAAAAAAAATTCAATCATTGTTTTTAAAATTTTTTTATAAAAATGTGCCAAAATAGTATTACAAATTTGTAATAAGAATTCTGAAATTTTTTTCATAGTTTTCAAAATAAGAATGGTTTTCAAATTATATTTCTCCTATATAATATAATATTATATAATATATATATATAGTTATGTCAGAATAAATATAACTCGTAATTTTTTTCTTTGTTTTTGTATTTGCATTTAGTATTTAATGTATATACATATGTGGTTAGATAATTACTCTTACATTTTAAATTTGACATATATCTTTTTGTTGTAACCAGACTTTATTTTTCCTAAATTTTGTTCTCTGAAATACATTAGCTGCTAAAAGTATTAAAACCCATATAATTCTTTCCAATTGGTTAACTGGTGGTCTCAAGAGTATTTTAATATTTTATATAATGTATTACATTATAGGATTATTTCAACTAAATAGTCTTCAATTCTTATGCTAAAAAGTCTAAAAAATATTATTAACCATCAGATTATTAGATATAAGATTATTATATATAATTTAAGAGGAAAATTTTAAAGAGAAAAATTGTTAGATGGTAATTTAGTCATAACCACATTCTCCCCATATTTTTTAAACATTCATAACTTTTACATACTATATTATTTTTAAAAAAATATATATATATCACAAAAACGAGCATTTTTTGTATTAAAATGAGTATAGTCTTGCTATAAAATATAAATTTTTTAACTCATTATGTTTAATTATCGTCATTGTGACTTTTATAAACGTTTGTGTATAATTATTATTTTATGTTTTTCTTACATTTAATTTTGTTTTCTTACAGGCAATTATGTTTTTTGTAAAGATTATTGTGTTATTTATATCTGTTATTGTGTCATCTTTTCTTAACATTATGTATTCTGCAACATCATTGTCTATTAAATTGTTTAGAAAAAACACAAAATTGAGTAGAAACACAAAAGTCACAATGACATGTACAAAAGACACAAGGTCTACACAAAGACACAATAACTTGTATTAAAGACACAATGACCTACACAAAATTGCTCACACTTGTTATTGTGTGTTTTTTTACATATAATTGTGATTTTTTTTAAAGATCATGATGTTATTCATACTCGTCATTATGTCATCCTTGCTTGACATTATGTATTCTGCAACACCATTATGTTTTAAATTGTTCACAAAAACACAACATTTAGCAGAAACACAAAAGACATAATGACATGTATAAAAGACACATGCCATTTTTTATCCTCTCATTCGTGATCTCTCATATTAAATGATAATTATAATTATATTCTCTAACTATTATATAATTATAAATATAATGACTAATGATATACCTTTTACATATTATAAAATAGTTTTAATAAATTATACATGAAATTTTTTTTTATCAAAAAACACACTTAAAAAAGTTTACAATATATGAAATTTTTCTAAAAATCATATTTTTTTTGAAAAAAAAAGAATTATTTTAAATTTGTAGTATTAGGAAAAATAAAAGTTTTGTCAAAACTAAGTTTTCTTAAAAAAACAAATTTTTTAGACAAGTTTTCTTATAAAGTACTTACCATTTTAGTTTTCAACACATGTAACTCACGAGATTTAACTTAGGTGGTGCTTGTTTTTAAGAGATAAAATACCTGAAGTCTGGGGACCACATCTGTAGACATATGTAGCAAAAGATTTGGAGCAAACCCCTGCAAGAAGAGGGTTTGTTTTTCCAAACCTCTTCCCCAACCCCACCGTCCTGCTCATCCCATGCTCTGAACGTCTTCGATTGAGGTCGAGGTCAATTGAGGTCAACTGTTCGAGGTTGAGATCGATTGAGCGATGAAGGGGTTGTGCGGCGACATCTCGATTGAGGTGCGATGGAGAGCAAAGGCTCGATTGAGGCGGCTGTGGAGGGCGACGACGATGGAAAGGCGATGGCTCGATTGAGTCGTGCGGTGAAGGGGCTAGGGCAGTGGAGGGGCGGCGACGGCTGTGGAGGGGCAACGACAAGAAGAGGACGGTCGAAGGGATTGAAGGAGATGTGAGGAATAGGCTTGGAAGATGTGGGAGGAGGTGAGAAGGGTTTGGTTCACGTCTGCACCAAGAAGAGGACGGGCAAACCTTTTTTAATGAAATGTATTCGAGAAAACAAATGGTCTATAACTCCCTAACCTCTGCTAGTGTCTGCGCGGGGCAGATATAAAAGATCAGGAATATGTTTTTGGGAAAAAAAAAACAACCCATTAGTGTCTTATATACTTGTCGTAAAAGTTTAGTTAGAATTGCTTTCCTCTTAATAACACACTAGTTATTTATCCTTCTTTATATAATTTCAACGAAAATATAAGTTGTTTTATGCTCATAACATGGCTAAGTACTTCAATAATATAAGGTTAGGTTAAACTAAATAAGTTTGTTAAAGTGTAAAAAAGATCTTGAGCCAATAAATCAATAATAAATGGCTATGATAAATTAGGTTGTTAGAGGGTATTTTAGTAATAACTACTTTTGTTGACTTTTTATCAAGTTCCACCATCTTCTTTAAACGTTATAACTTTTATACACGAAATTATTTTTTTAAAATAAATATAACAATGAGTATTTTTTTTATCTTCAAATTTAGTATAATGTTATTCTAGAAAAAGTTTGTTTTCAGTTTATTACATGTTTTGCACATGTCATTCTGTCTTTTATACATATCATTTTGACTTTTGTACAGCAAATTGTGTCTTTTGTGTTTCCTGCTTAATGTTGTGTTTTTCTAAACAATTTCAAACATAATGATATTGCAGAATGCATAATGTCAAGCAAAGATGACACAATGACGAGTATCAATGACACTATGATATTTAAAAAATACACAATTACATGTAAAAAAGACGCGCCGACAATTATGAACAATTTTGAACTGGTGATGGTGTTTTTGTACATGGCATTTAAGGCACAATGATGTTACAGAATACATAATATCAAGCAATGATAGCACAATAAAGAGTGTGAATAACATAATGATCTTTAAAAAATACATAATTACCTGTAAAAAAGACACAATTACCTATAAGAAAAACATAAAAAGGATAATTATACACAAACATTTAAGAAAGACACAATGACGATAATTAGACTCAAATGAACTGAAAAAAAAACCAATTTTTATATCAACATTATACTCATTTTAAAGATAAAAATGCTCGTTTTAATATATATATATATATATATATATATATATATATATATATAAAATAATATCATGTGTAAAAGATATGAACGTTTAAAAATTGTGGGAGGTAAGTGATCATGACTAAATTACCCTCTAACAACTTTTCCTTCTAAAATTTGAATTATTTCTCTTAAATTTGATATAATGATCTCATGGTCAATAATTATTCTTAAAGTTATTAAGATAAAAATGCTATTTAATTGAATTTATCCATGATAATATAATCTCATTATTGTATTCAATTGCAATCCAAACAAAAATAATATTAGCTTAATTAAATAAAGTACATCTCGTAACATAGAAAAAATCGATCTTTATTAAAAAAATATATATAACAAATAAATTCAATAACATGCAAATAACGTCAAAACCACAATGTAATTGCCGAAAACGACTTTACCCTGTAATCGTTGTCCATTAACCCATTGTAACCATTGAAAACCTTCGTAGCCATCAAGTATCGTCGTAACGGTCGAAAAACACCACGCAATCGCCATAAATTCGGAAACCATCATAACTGTTTGAAACCGTTATAACTATTGGAAATCGCAAGTGTTCAAAAAACCAAAAAACCGTTTAATACCGAAAAGTGAAACTTATTCGTAACAGAAAAAATCAAATCAAATCAAATCCGGTTTTCGTTTTGGTTCTAGCTGTATCCAAATTCTGAATTTGGTTTTCGGTTTGGTAACTAACCATATCCGGATTTTGGTTTTTAATTCCAATTTTTTTATAGATTTGGTTTGTTTTGTTAATCGATTAAACCGAATTTAAATTCAAATTTATTATCTTATTAATAATCTATAAGATTGAATTTGGTTTACTCGGTTGAATTCGGTTTATTCAGACCGGTTTATTCGGTTTTTAATCGGTTTATTCGATTGAATTCGGTTTATTTGGATTGGTTTATTCAATTGAATTCGATATATTTGGATCGGTTTATTCGAATTTTAAGCGGTTTATTTGTCTTTCAATCTGTTTATTTGGTTTTAACCGAAATTACAACCGAAACAATTCTCGAATTTGGTTCATTTTTTTGATAGAAAAAATTTAAAAACCGATTAAACCAGACTGAATAAATCGTTAACCAAACCAATGAACATATTTAGTTTAAAGGACATAAAAGTAACTTCCTATACTAAAAAAAAAGTTTTTTGCACCTATTAAATAATGTGTTTATAAATGTTTATTTTTAGTTCTATTCGTCTTATTAGTTCTCATTTGAATAAATCTATATATATACATATATATAAAAAATTTTGTGCTCCCCTAAAAAATGGGACCGGGACGGGGGTCGTGTTTGCCCTTCCCCCGGGCCGTCTATGGGTTCAAATAAAAACACATCAAAATTGTGCTATCCCATTAACTCAATTCTAATGGTTCAATATTCAAGATCTAACAAGAGTTTGCCATATGTCACCAAAGTATTTTTTTTTTAATTAAAAAATGTATTTTAGTTATTTGTCTTAATATAAAAAAGTCAGGTTTAATAAAAGAGTGATAAGTTTTACACTCTTAAAAATTCATCTATTTTTCTATTTTAAAATCAAAGTTTCCCCCTTAATTTTTATACACTTATAACTTTTTTATACCATGTTATTTTTTTTTATAAAGGTTACACCATTAAACTCGTTATATTTTTCTCGTTAATTCCATTATAGTCATGCCAAAAAAAAAATTCGGACATTCGTAAATACACCAACATAGTGACCAATATATAATTTTCCCTTATTTTTCAAAAACTTTCCATCCCTAAAATACATTTTTTCGCGCATCTTAAATATACATTTCAACTTATTTTTTTATTATAAAAATTAGTTAATTAATTTTTGAAAAAATTAGAAACAATTTAGCTCGTTACATTAGTATAATTACGAACACTATGAAAAAACTCAGCTCGGTACATTAGTGTAATATCGAACACTTTGAAAAATTCAGTTCATTACATCAGTGTAATTTCGAACACTTTGAAAAAAATTAGCTCGTTAAATCAGTGTAACTACAAACACTTTAAAAAAATTAGCTTGTTACATAAATGTAATTACGAACACTTTGAAAAAAATTAATTCTTTACATCGGTATAATTGCAAAAACTTTGAAAAAATTTTACAAGACTGTACTTAAATTAAAGATAAAAATGTGACAAATCTAATGATGCAATAATTTTTATAAAGAAATATAAATGTATATAAAAGTTATAAAAATTTAAAAAATTAGGGGGTGAACTTTTTTTTTAATGAATCAAGTACACCCAGCAAATGTTCAAAATACCGTCAAACCAATCTCAACCGCTTATTTTTCCTGTAATTAATATGCACCAATCATTTCAAATTAATTATATTAGACAAACAGTCAAATTGAGTTATTGAGTTGTCACAATTGGAGTCGGTTAGCAATGGATGTATCACACACACATATAATAGAGAGTGTCTTAACCATTAAAAAAAATCTTAAAACATAGATAGAACCATACAAAAAATAAAGTAAAGGTGATGCTAGTCAGTTTATCACGTGATAAACGATTACTCAAACTATACTATGCAATTATTTCGAGTTGGCCCCTCCATTCTCATAAATTGCATTATCGTGTCCAACTATACAAGTTGATAGGTTTTATGTTTGCCCAATTAATCTAATACTCAAACCAAATAAACAAAAATAAAACTTGCATGATTGAGTACGTATGGATGTATACAAGTTGATAGGTTTTACGTATAAAGTTCGTTAACGTATGAAGTCTTGATAATCAAATCTATTTGTTTACATGTATGCGTGGCTTTTATGGCCTCCCAAACGACACACCCTTTAAAGGTAGTATCTAAGTTTGATAATTGACAAACCAAACCTTATACTATATACATATATTTAATTTTATCCCAAACATCGTTTCACCAATAGACACCACAACCCTTCAACTTTAACCCACATGGATCAAGGGCGTATAAACCAATATTTTAAAGAGGTTATGTCGACGGGTTGATGGGTCAATAGGAAACAAACCCAAAAAATTATCAAAACGTGAAAATGACAAGAGCTCGAAAATTTTGTTACACATTTGAATGTTAACACGAAAGAAAAATTTGCGAGTTGATATGGACACGGCTCATTTTGTCTAAATTTTTTTATTTTTATTACATTAATATATTGAAATTAAAATTTTTATAACAAAAAAAAAGAAGTATATAACATATATGACAATTTAGTTATAAAATTTTATATTAATTTCCATCTTGAGCATAAAATTTTAGTATAAAATACATGACCAACTTAATTGGTCTTTGGCATTAAGCACATTCAAATTACCTAATACATGTAATGTCACACCCTGCGTCGCGTGCGGAATCCACGGCGCAGTGACGACTGATCAATTGAATCATGACCAAGATTAATGAAGAAGAACCACAATGTTTACTAGATTTCATAAGATTAAAATAGTTGATTACAGATCGTAACTATCTACTAAAAGAATAACAACTAACCGACCTCAAAATATAGATTACAAAATAAGAACATGCAAGATAATTAAACAACAAGGATTAAGTGAGTTTCTAATCCATTCTAGCTTGTTTCTTGATCCTGTTCAATCTTAACTAGGTTGCCTTAGTTGTCCCTGTTCTGTACCTACCTTTGATCACCAGAAACATGTGAAAAAGTAACTGTCAACTACAAGTAGTTGGTGTGATACATAGGTTTAAAGATTTACAATAGATCAACCTTGCATGTCAAACCATAGTTTTTTTTTTTCAAGTAAAGTAACCCTATATGGATTTAGAAACATATACGACCCTTACATATCCGTGACATGCTATACGTTCAGGGCTTTCTCAAGCCTTCCGGTGGCCTAAAGTGAGATAAAAATATATGACTTTTTGTCGATTGTAAATAAAAACTCTGACCAAGTTTGAGACACAAAAATTATAAATTAGTATGAAAAAATACAACAAAAAGTAGAAATCGCAAACAAAATGTGTACATTAATTACTAATTTCTGACAATTTTGACTCAAAGCAAGATAAATTAGTTGCTTCATATTAACAATTATCATATTGTGGGTTGCATCATAACATATAATGAGTTGAGACGGGAACACTTTAATACAATACGTGTCAAGATGACATAAAAACTATGTTAATATGATTAATTTAAATGGGTAAAAATTATCAATAATATGTTCATGAAAAAATCACTAAAAATTATTAGAATAGAATATTTGTTTAGTTACAACTCATTTTAAGTTGAAATAAATTGAAGTATTTTAAAAAATGACTAATTTAGACCAAAACTAATTTTTGTTTTAAACTTATTTTGACCTAGGGTTTGCATTATAACCATAACCGAAAAATAACCGATAACTGCACCGAATAATAACCAATCTTAACTGAAACCGACTTTAATTGACAGTTATGGTTAAGCTAAGTTATTAACTGTCCCACTTGGTTATGGTTATGTGTGTTTCTTTTTTTAGAAATGTTATGATATAAGTTAAGTATAAAATGAGAGGTATAATGTAACATCAATGTCCGAATCGTAGTCAGAACATTAACGTGTACAGTAGATCAGGTACGAAACTATGTGCATTACATGTGTATTATTGTCAATTGATGTTCAATACGAAACTATTACGTATCTATTTCATAATCTTATTGCAAATCCATGGTTTAACAGTCAGAATCATGTTTAACAATACAAATTTGTATTGAGAATGTTAGTTAGGATTTTATTAATTACGGATAAACGTATGTGAGATTTACAGAACAAAACCATAACGGACGTTGTTACGTGAATATTAGACTGGCGGAGTATTCGTGTGGGTGACGATTGGCACGAATATATCTGTAAGTTTAACGTTCTAAATGATGTCTAATAATTAGATAATCAAATCAGAAAGTATAGTTGTCGTCGTGTTCGTACGGGTGACGATCCAAACAAATGCGTGCGAAAACCGTACGATTCGATTAAACATTTAAATTAAATGTTTTCGAATTTTAAATAATAAATAAAAAGATAATTAATTAATTTATTAGGAGTTACAACCTAATTTAAATTAGAAAATTCTATTTTTAAAATCGTATCCTTTTGTTACGTGAAAAACCGAAAACCGACGTTTTTACGCGAAACCGAACAACCAAAACGAACCCGAACCGATACGGGGTATAAAAACACTAGTGAAGCATTTATTCTTCACATTTAATACCCAACAACCCTTTCTCTCTCTACAATCCCTGTACTTTCTCTCTCTACTCTCTCACTACCTTCAAACCTTCATAACTCATTCATTTCTCCACCAAATTCAACGTTCTAGTAGTCAAAACGATCGTGGGAACGAGAGGAATACAGAAGTACAAACGATCTACTATGAAACGAGCTGAATCAGTTGCAGTTTTAGAGAGATTCGGTTTTTGAGGGTTTTCTATTATTCCAAAGAGGTAAACTTCTAAACCAAATTAAACATTTAAAAATGGTTAGTGAATGCACAAAACTACTTAAGGACTCTTGAGTTGTGTGGGATTGAGCTTTGGATGACTTAAAATAGGGTATTTTAAGAAACCTACAATTTACGAAGTTCTGAGAAACGGGAAGGTTGAAGATGAAACAATTCGAGAACCCTTCTTGTTTTAAACATTAAAGTCGAGAAACCCATTAGCAATTCGAGAACCTTTCTTTTAAAACCCTTAGATTAGAGATTATTATTTAGAAGCCACAAATTCGAGAACCTCACATAAATTTGAGAACCAAACTATGTCCAACTCGAGAACACCCATAACAATTCGAGAACCTCGATCACCTTTGGACATCCCAAATTCGAGAACACTCAAGTAATTGGGTTTGAGTGCAACGGGTTAAGACGTTCTTAATTACACAACTTAAACTTTGGGATAAAACATAGATAAACCTTAAAACAATTGTTAAAACAAAAGACATAGTTTTATGACATGTCAAAGGGTTATAACAAATTCATGTTTGATCAAGAGAACATAAGGGTTACTTATAAAGTGAATTAGCCAAATTTTACTACAAAGTTGGTGGGTTTACTTTAACTAAGTATAATTAATATAAATCACAACAAATTAAGAGTGTGTCAAGTGGCTATGGACTTCAAAGAACTAAAGTAACAAGTAGAGAACTATGGGAGTTCAAAGAAATTAACTAAGTATGGATGTGTTGATCCTATGTGTCAACTTCCAACGTTTAGTGATTTCATGCATTTTGCAGTCAACTTAGATTGTTCGAAATGAATAATCTAAAGTGATGTATGCACAAGGATGAACAAGAACACGAGGTAACAAAGAATTATGGATGGAGTTTGGGGTTAATCTAGTAAGGTTAACCTAAGTCCTACAATTTAACTTATAATTTTCATAAAGAAATAACTTATGTTTTATTAAAATATATTGATTTGTAAATCTTCATAACTTAATTTACTAAATCCTTTTAAAATAACTTAGATGATTTTCCAAACTTGATATTTTGTAACTAAATAAGATTTGATAAATGACGATCTATAAAAAGGTCATGTATTTTACTAGTATAAACCTTATGTAAATTAGGTTTAGTGGTTATCAAATAGGGGATAAGGGTTCATAGAAGGTACATAACTTAGAATAATTAGAAGAATTCTAGTAACAAATTAGTAAATATTAGGACACTTAGTTGAACACCGAGACCGAAACCCTATATACGTCAACTCCAAATACTTATATTATTTGAATCATAATAAATCAACACAGGTGCTGAAGATACATAGTTTACAATCAATGAGCGCGCATATTTACTTGGTTCATTTCATAGCAACACATGTGAGTTCATTGTCCCTTTTATAAACATTTTTGTTTTATAAACGCGGGGCTGAGAAGCATGCGTAAATTATTTTCTGTGGATTATATTTTACTTAAATGCTTTTAAATTATATATGTTTTGAATGTATATTGTTATCCTAGATTATGTCTAGGTAAATTTTATGCAGGTTTTACAAAATGTCATATACTTATATAACAAGTAGGTGATAAATTCATATTCGAATAAGCATTTTCAACGTGTCTATTGTTCAACGAAACTATTTTCAATGAAACAAGTGCGTGAGTTCAAAGAAACAAACGGAACAATTTTCAATGAAACAATTATTCGATGTTCAACGATCAACATATCAAGTGTACAATTTCATCAACGAATCCAGTATTGAATGTTCGACGAAACAAGTACATTTTCAATGAAACTAGACGAAACAATAAATCTTTTTCAGGGGAAAAACCTGGGAAATATCAAAGATAGCATGTGCCAACGTAACTATACGAAACAAGGGACAAAACTAGACGAAAGAAGTACAAAACAATAAAATCCTACATTTCAAAAGAAGTCCTAGCTAGACTGATTGATTATAGGTCGTATGTTTGATGATATTTGCAGAATCCCCTAACTTCTAAGAACCTTTGATTGTTATACTAGTTTACTCGAGTTGACTAACGCCAAATCATTAGGACTTAGTTTTTAATTAAATGTTTATTTATTACATTATCTAAGCATTTTAATTTACAACGTCCACATTTTCCACATTTGCTATGGGGTTGTTGTGTGTGTGTTGACAAAACTAACGAAACTAATGTTTTGACGAAACTAACGAACCAAGTGTTTTGACGAAACTAACGGAACTAGCGTGGTGACGAAACTAACAGAACAAGCGTGGTGACGAAACTAACGAAATAAGTGTGATGATGGTTGAGGGTTAAACAGTTAATTATCATCGACAACAATACGTTATGTGGTTCGGTATGTGGTGGGCTGGCGGTAAGCTTGACCCTACGTATGCCCTATATACAAACATACTTGACTGGATAGCATAGGTGGTTGTTGGTGAGGTTAAGGTTGTCATCCAGTTAGGTTTGTTCAAATTCATTTTCAATAACAAAACTATATGAACTCACCAACCATGTGTTGACTTTTGTTTTCTTGCATGACTTCTCAGGTAACGAACATGTTTATCTAAAAAGTTCGTTCTTTTGACTAGGATGCCCAGATAGAGGACCTAGTATTTTGGGTGTGCATATTTTGAACATCATTATCCATATTATTTTTGTATATCTTGTGCAGATATGTGACATTTTGTTCTATACTACAAGGTAATTTCCTAAATTCATGAATTAACATTTTAATTAATTAAATCATGATTGAATATGTATATACATGTGAATCTGTGTATATATGTAGGGAAATTACAAGATGAAACAAATCACAAATGACATTACGAAAAATTGCCGAATTACGCGAAATTTCTATAATAATGACCAAAAACCAAACTCAATGCGCCAAAACTAACTTAATATCAATTATATGATGAATTGAAGTGAAATAAGTGATAACATAACGAAATCAAAGAATCCCTAAGTTCGATAAGTCAAATTGCGAAAATCTGCGGAAAGGCAATTCGGTATGCGTAATTGGCAAATTCATGACAACTTGAACTTCCTAATCACATTATAATTATAATGGGATGTAATTGGAAACATGGCAATGATAAATGATCATTATTAGCAATTCCTGAAATTATACGCGAAAAGCCGAACAAACAATTGCGAAAACGGCAAAATCAAACAAAAACCCTTGATTTAATTCCATGTCTATCCTATTTCTTCATGTCTATCACATCTCATATGATTAAAATCAGATAAATATGAAGAGAATAAAATATCTAAACTTGGAAAACAAGTGGTGGCAAATAAAACCAAAAATCTTGACTTTGGTCAAGTTTTCTAAACCATTCTTTCATTCCCCATGCCTCCAAACTCGACTAGGAGCTTCCTCATCACTTCTAGAACCTTAAGCACCCTTCAAACATCAGTTCTAATCAATTCCAAGTGATATCCAAGCCCAAGATCAAGTGGAACCAAGAATTAAGCTCCAAAAGTTGGATTTTTGGTGATTTTCAAGCCAATTCTTGGCCAAGTAAGTTTTAAACTCAATTCTTAGTTATAATAGCTTCATATGACTTAAACATAGTTGTTTGAATGATTGGTGAAGTTTGAAAATCATTAGAATTCAAAAACCCATTGAAAAGTATGATTTTGTTCAAAACCCGGATTTTTCAAGGTTGTCTAAATTGAGATTTTTCTTCACCAAACACTAGATATATGTTAAAAACTAGGATATTAAGATTTTGGCCCGGAAAAAGTGCAACGAAATTTGATTTGGCTCACAAAAACCATTGATTCTAAATAAATAAGTGATTCAGAATCAGTTTGATGACTCGAATTACATTATCCTTGATATTTAATATCAAGGAATGTTCTGGTAATCCAAATTGGATACAAAGAACTTATAAAACCTTAGTTATATGCAGAATTCAATTGAAGCTGTGTGTAACATTGCAACAACACCGGTGAGTTTCATAGACCCCCTTTTAAATGTTTTGTTTTCCAAAACTCGGGGATTCTATTGCAATAACAATATGGTTACATATTTCAATTATAGTGATGTACTTACATGATTTCATTACACCTTTTCAAATCTTCAGATTTCTAAAACTCGGGGTTTGCATTACAATTACATTATGGTTGCATATTTCAATTACAACGATATGCTTGCATTATACTTATGCATTTCAACTCTTGTCTGATGATTACATGAAAATTGTACCATGCTATCGTAAAAGTCCTCACATAACAATTGTAACCAATAAACTCATGGATGAGCCGGATGATAATAATGATAGTACTATCGGACTGACAACCCCATTCACGGGTAGATAGCGTCTACCCTTGTGTGAATGCATGTTACCATTTATTACATTACAAGATAAAAGCTTAATGCAACGATAACAGCTTAATGTATGATACCAAAGTAACAATGAGTCACACCCATCTCTGCGACCTCACCATCAAGCTTCCGCGACACGTTACAACATTTACCGACTTCATGTGTCATTCAGTGACAATATCTGGTAAAGTGAGAGATGGGAGTGTGACAGGTTGGTATCAGATCCATGGTTATAGGGAATTAGGTTAATTGGAAACCTAGTCTATAACCTTACGCTCATATGAACACACACAGAGTGACAGGAGACACGCATTTTAGTTATACGCATAAGGTATGATGTCGCATTTATTGGTACTGTTACTACCATTACTTAACGCTTGCAGTATGTGAACGTTGTTCAGAAACTTGTTACAGCTATGCCAAAGCCATTAAAGGACTATATTGTGGAAGTTATACCATGGGTTATACTGGATGATACCCCTTCCGGATCAAGCTCTTCTGATGATGATCCTTACCCCGATAACCACATACATGTAGCTATCCAGGGTTTCATCGTATGTCCCTTCTTGTTCTTCTGCAAGGACCCCACCAATGCTTGAGGACATTGGAGGGCGGAATTTCCACCCTGAGGAATTTTTTGTTATCGTAATTTCCTTTACCCTTGAACCTAGTATTAGGAGGAGACAGGACCGTATGAGAACCGGATGGCTTCCTACTAAACAACTTGCATCTCGAGACCTACCCCCTCCTAACTTTGAAGAGGAAGAATCCTCTACTCAAGCTGAGATGCAATCACAACTTCAAAGGGTCACTGCAGAGCTGCAGGACATTTGTGAACAGCTGATGGGGACTCACAGGCAATTAGATGGGACATATGAAACAATTCAACAGAACTGTTTTTCTTTGGAAATAGGCAAATGCAACTCAACAGGGCTTGAAGGAACAGTTCCGTGCCTTGGAATCTGATTCCGTGTCATGGACTAGGACGTTAGCAGACCAAATACAGGGGTCTTCAAAGCATCTGGATGCTATGGAAGCAAGTACTGCAGCTTGGCGCCGCCACTTTGTGGATCGTATTCAGGTTCAAGAGAATACGATCGAGAGGTATCATGAAGAGTCATTAACTCAGTTGACAGGGTTGAACCAGTTATTGTTGGGTATAGCTATGGTGATAGCTTTTGTTTATTTCTTTTCTTCCAACCATTCATGAGTAGGGGATATGGGAAATAGGGAAGATAGTTTTCCCAAAATTTTTTTACCAGGTGATATGAATCGGATAGGTTGTTGAGGGATGTGGTGCGTGTAGGTATGTGTAGGAGGTGAGTGTGTGGGAGGTGTAAATGTAGGGTCTACTAACCAATAAGGATAATTGAGTTATTTAATTACATACATACAAAACAATAATTAAAATGAGATGAGTTAGAATGATCAAGGAAAATAATTTACAAATATGACTGGCCAGCATAATTGGAAATTACGACCGTGGGCATTCTAATAAATCTTAAAAATTAGGGTAGAAAATAAATAAAATTAAAACGAGTTAAGCCAAAGTAAATAATTATAAATCAAATGAAAGTAAAAATTTCAGATGACGGGCTACATGACAAGCACGTGAGATTACAATACATATTGATAACAGATTACGAGGGTATCAATTTCAAGTAACAAAAACAATACATATTAAGTATGACTACATGTACGGTTGTTTCAATTACTTAATGTGATGGATGTGATGTAATAGCGCAAGGACACGATCGTGGTATATCGAAGGGGTGGTGGGTTGGTGGCTGGGCATTATGCTCTACATATACCCTATACATAAACTACCTTCGATATATCGGGAAAGTGTCAGTGTGCGAAGGATTGTGAATACATGTGTTATGTGACAATTTCATGAATTCAATGACATCATGAACAGAATATCAAATCAATTTCTTGATATTACTATGCTGAAAATTCTTATATGAAAATAAGATAGCAAGTAATAATTCTATATCTTGATATATATTACAGTTGATCTTAACTATATTCATGTTATTCATTTAGACTATGGGGCTGTTTGTTTTTTAGAAAAACGTCTGCGAAGGTCTGCGAGACCTCTTTTGTCTGCACCCCGCAGACCAAGGAAAGATGTAGGGTGTTTGTTTTCTCGCAGACATTTCATTAAAAAACGTCTGCGAGACCTCTTCTTGGAAAAGAGGTGGACCATCATCTTCAAACCTCTTCTCACCCCCATCTCCTGCTCACGATCTCAGTGCTTCACCACCACCGGCGAGACATCTTCGATCGGCCCACCACCGTGCTTCACCACCACCGGCGCTTCACCACCACTGGCGGCCCACCACCAGCCGCATCACCCTCGATCGGCCCACCATCTCCTGGTCTCCACCACCGCGGCGCTCCACCACCTGCGCTCCACCTCCACCGCCGTGCCTGTTCGAATATCGGAGATGAGGGACCACGAAAACGAACCCTAGGTTCGAAGATCGGAGATGAGCGACGAAAAGGAACCCTAGGTTCGAAGATCGGAGATGAGCGACGAAAAGGAACCCTAGGTTCGAACCCTAGGTTCGGAGATTGTGCGACGATCGGTGGACCACTTCGACGGCGGAGTTGGGCTGAGCAGGGAGGTGGTAGACGGCGGGGCTGGGCTGAGCAGGGAGGTGGTCAACGGTGGGGTTGGGTAACCATGGAAGATGTCGACGTTGGTGTTGGGATGGTGGGGTTGGGAAGAGGTTTTAAGGTTGATAAAAAAACAAACACCCCCAAAAGCTCTTCTTGCAGGGGTTTGGTCCACCTCTTCTGCAAAAGATGTTTGCAGACGTGGTCTGTAGACTGCAGATGTTTTACCTCTTAAAAAACAAACACCACCTATGCCTCCTAGACGCGGACGACCACGTCGAAATAACACTGAAATAGAAAACAATAACAATCTCCCACCAGAAACAGTGAATGCTAATACTACTGGTGGAAATGAAAACAATAACAATCCCCCACCAGAAATAGTAAATGCTAATACAACTATTGGTGGAACTAGAAACAATGACAATCTTCCACCAGAGACAGCAAATGCCAACACAAATGCTGGGTGTCAAAATTTTACAGAAGCGGAAATGATTAGGATTTTTCGGGAGGAAGTGACTGCTGCAATTCCTAATTTTATAACTTAGTTTCAACAATGCATGTCTTCAACCTCGGGTAGAAATAATAATAATGTTAATAACAATATTGGAGGTAACACCGAAGTACATGCTTCTGGATTTGATCGTACTAATCCGGAACCACCTCAACAAGGATGCATGTATAAGTACTTTGCATCTTGTAATCCACCCACTTTCTTTGGGAAAGAAGGAGCGTCTAGACTCCTAAAATGGGTGGAAGAAATGGAAACAACACTAAAAATTAGTCAATGCTTAGAGAAGCATCAAGTTCTATATGCAACGTGTTCATTAAAAAGCCAAGCCCTCACTTGGTGGTACACACAAGTGAGAACATTGGGAACATCAGTTGTTGATCAGATGACCTGGAATGAGTTCAAAACATTGATTACAACTGAATATTGTCCCATTAATGAAATACAAAAACTGGAAGAAGAGTTTTGAAATCACTCCATGGTGGGAGCAGAACATATAAAGTACACTGATCGGTTTCATGAACTCACATGTTTGTTACCCCACATGTTTCCAATTGAGATTAAACTTGTGGAAAAGTACATTAAAGGCCTAGTTCCACAAATTCGTAACACAGTAATGGCTGCAGAGCATACTGATCTGAAGAAAAATATTATTTTAGCAGCTAAGCTTACCGATGGGGCGGTAAGGAGTGGAATTTTGGTTAAGAAAGGAAAAGCAAGTGACACTAATCTCAATAAATCCACAAGTGTCAGAAAATTCACTTCTGGTAACACTGGAAATGCTACTACCATGAAACGTAAATGGCAGGATAAAGGAAAGAAGAAGATGCAGGAGGAAGGCAGTAAGGCTCCAACAGTTAAAAGCTATGGGGCAATTGTGCAAGAATAGAAAGCGTACCAAGGACCAGCACCAAAATGCACTAAATGTCCATTCCATCACCTAGGGCCATGCCCTGTGTGTGGAAATTGTAAGCAAACTGGGCACTTTACAAGTTATTGTAAAGCACCAGCAATACCACTCTATCAGGTGCCTTCTCAAGCTCCATTACAACAACGTCAACCAAACACTCGGGCCTGTTATAAATGTGGGAGTATGGAGCATTTTATGAAAAATTGTCCTACTAATGCCAAACCCACGGATAATAAAGTACCACTTGAACAGGCCAGAGGACGAGCTTTTCAAATTGAGGCAGGTGAAGCTAAGAACAATCCGGATGTTGTTACGGGTACGTTCCTTCTCAATGATCATTATGCATCTATTCTATTTGACACTGGGGCTGATAGAAGTTTCATTTCGCATAAGTTCGCATTGTTACTTTCTCTATCTAAGATTAGTATAGGGCAACCATATAATGTTGAACTTGCAAATGGAAAATCTATTCAAGCCACACATATCATTCAAGGCTGTGCCTTAAACCTTAATGATCATATCTTTAAAATAGATCTCCTTCCAATAGAATTGGGTAGTTTTGATGTTATCATTGGCATGGATTGGCTTTCGAAACAAAATGTGGAAGTAGTGTGCCATGACAAAACTATATGTATACCTCTAAACACAGCTGAAATATTAGTGGTCCAAGGTGAATGAGCAAATAGAGCACTAAGGCTTATTTCTTGTATGAAAGCTCAGAAGTGTCTCAGGAAAGGCTATGAAACTTTTCTAGCCTATCTTATCAATGGAGATCATGAGGAAAAGCGCATTGAAGATATTCCAGTAGTTAGAGATTTTCCTGAAGTTTTTCCTGAAGAATTGACTGGATTGCCTCCTGTGTGACAAGTTGAATTTTGTATTGACTTGATTCCGGGAGCAGGCCCTGTGGCTAAGGCTCCATACCGTCTCGCACCTTCGGAAATGCAGGAATTATCGAGTCAACTTCAAGAACTCCTTGACAGAAGATTCATTAGACCCCGCTCGTCGCCGTGGGGAGCACCAATATTGTTTGTCAAAAAGAAGGACGGGTCCTTCAGAATGTGCATTGATTATCGAGAACTAAATAAACTTACGATTAAGAATCGTTATCCATTTCCATTGATGATCTTTTTGACCAACTTCAGGGAGCCACTTATTTTTCAAAAAACGATCTTAGATCGGGATACCATCAAGTACGAGTACGTGAAGAAGATATTTCTAAAACTGCTTTTCGAACCCGATATGGACATTATGAATTCTTAGTAATGCCGTTTGGGGTAACAAATGCCCCTGCAATCTTCATGGACTTAATGAACCCTAGGATATCAATTACCAATATCAATTTGAAAACCAACTAATTGAAAGTGATAATTCAATTGACATTCAATGTTTCACAATTGTAAACTGAAAAATGATGAACATTCAACCGAATCAGAAAAGTCAAATCGTTCGAATCAATACGAAAAGCAACATACAAACAATTAAAAAGATAGAAACCCACTATCGTTTGTAGTCAAATACAATTGAAATCATAGAAATCCCTAACCCTAACTAACCATTCACCCGGGCGTGATTTCAACGGAATTAGCATTGCATCTTCATTCGGTCATGTGCTAACATCAATTCGGGAATCTCCGAGGTGTTTGGAATGGTTAATTGATGAATTCCTAGGCCTTGGAAACCCCCTAGAACCTCCAAAAGTCGTCAAAGTCAAAGATAGGTCGAAACCCTAGGTTCTTGGGCTTAAATAGGTGGCAAAACGGGAAAAATCCGGGTTTTGGGGAACCCCGGCGTATCATACGCCTCCCTCTGGCGTATGATACGCCAACCTTGATTTTCTGGGTTGTTTGGCTTTGTGATAAGCCACCAATACACCATTTTGGGCACCCAACGTATGATAATCAAGTGTATCACACGCCAATGAAGACTTCATAGTTGGATTTGTCTCGTCGAGAAACGCGGTTTTCATATATTATGGCTTCCGTAACTACTTTCCTAGCTCGAGATATGATCATTTCAATTTCGTGACTTTTGCTGGCTGATTCTGGTCCTTCTGTTAACATTTCCATCTAGTTAGCGTCTTCGGACATCCTTTTAACATGTTTAACCTGCAATTCACAAACATATGTCAAAGTACCATTGTTCTATATGAAATTAACATAAAAACATATCTTTTAACTCTTTAAACATACGAAAACCATAAACCTATCACATCCCCACATTTGTCTTTTGCTTGCCCCAAGCAAAGTCTCATGCACAATTCAACAATGATTATTCAACTAATGGTTTGTCCATAACCTCCCCAATAACAAAGAATTCAAAACCCGTGATCAATCACCAAGACTTACAACGTGCAATAGATTTACATCTATCAAACAACCCAACAAGTTCCAGCAGTGCTACATAACTACATTTATTCCATTTCAAATGAATCGTTACATGTGTTCACATTTCTCACAATGCACACTCCACTCGGTTTCATATCTGGACTAGTAGTTATGAACTAGTATGTTTATAACACTCATTCCTATAGTGAAACACCCTTAGCATAAGCTTGTAAGGTAATCAATCTCTCCACCAGTGATTACTAAGTCATGCACATATCAAGAGGACTTTTTCGGGTTGGCTATGGCTAGGGTAGGTATGGTTGGTGTTGTGATGGGTGACAATGGATGAATCCACTAAATAGTACAACACTTTGACATAATTAACTTGTGCACATGTTTTGTATTGTGCTTACCTCTCCTTTTATTCTTTCTTTTGCACAATCTTTATTCATTTTATTTCGTTTTCTTTTCTTTTCTTTCCCCCTTTTTTTTCATATCAAAACGTTAACACTTCCTACTTTGGATCCACCACATAGGTTAAAATTGTAAACGGCTAACAAGGCTAATTTTGGCTAAATTCATGGGTTAACAAACGAATAGGTATTTGGCTTGACAGGGCGACTAGGGGATTTTGTTGTGGGTAGGTAAAACAAATAAACAAGCTAAAACAACGGGTCTTCCTAATGCCTCTATCATTTTCATGCATATCTTAGGTTGTGATCTTAAGTTGCATTGACAATGCAAGTTCTACCTTAGGCGTTCACTATAGTCATCACACATCGAAGAAACTGAGCATTTATTCCTATTAGCATCTTTGCTCGACATAGGCTCAATATCTCACGAAAACGGTGGTTAAAGGTTAAAATGTGACACATCTAACAACTCACTCTCCACTTCCTATCCTTAGTCATGTATTGCTACTAGCACTTGCGGATTGCTTATCAAGAATACTTTATTCCGCAACTTAAAGGATTAATCACAAATTAAGAATTTTCTTCATTAATTGGTTTGCTCATGTTTTCCCCATTTTGTTTTCAAATCATGTTTTCATGCACATATCAACCTGCATTGGAGAAAGTTTGCAAAATTTTGAAAATGACCCAATTTTCCCCATCCCCACATTTAGTCTTACATTGTCCCCAATGTAGTTTTATACTAAGTCCAAGTGTTAAATGAGGGTAATGGGATGATCCACCCGAATACATATTTCAAACCAACATTAACTCATCAACCAAATCATAATAAAAAGTGAGGTGGGAAAAACACATGGACCTGATAAGTTAAAAAAAACGTGATTGGCAACCCTTGGATTTTGGTAATTCACCCCCGAGGCACATGATGGATGTGTCAACATGATAGTCCATTGCTCTTCCAGACACTTGAGCGTTTGAACGGAATAATTAAACCTATACAAAACAAGACAACAAAAAAACAAGAAAAACAAAACAAACAAACAAAACCTAACTCACTTTCGTAGGAAACACGGTTGCATTTAGCTTATGCAACAAGCCTTTTAAACCCCCTGGTAGCCCAGGTGGACGAGTGAAGTCTCGTGAGGTTTTTAGTAAACACACCCACAAAGTTCTCGGGTTGCCTCCCGGAAGCGCTAAGTTTAATGTTGTGACAACCAGAAAATTTTTGTATCTTCAAACACTTTTGCTTCTCAAACACTACCAACAACAACCAAATTTCGGGACGGAATTTCTTTCAACAAGGGGATGATGTGACACCCGGCAATTTCAGGTAAATTGCGACTCTTACATTCTTTACATTTCACATTCATACTTGTTGCATTTCGTTAATTATGTTTAATTAGATGAGCTGAACACAAACAACTACGAAACGATAGTTCGAGGAACTATCGAATCGTACATTGCACATTGGTTTTGGAAACCAAGTGTGGCAAACACAACACTAACGCAAAACAATAATTCGGGGAATTATTGAATTGTGCATCACACGTTGATTAGGATTAATCAAGTGTGCAAACACTTCGTTAGACACGAACACAAACTAGCACCGATAATTCGAGGAATTATCGAAACACACACGAGTCTCACGAACGTTGGTGAACAAACGATTGAATGACAATTGAGTCACAGATGACCGAACATTAGTAATCAAGGTCAATCGATGTTAAACGATGAGTTTGTAAGCGTGAAATCATCGAAAAGCGGATCGAAACGATGAAACTGGGTTTATTACGCTTGCCTGGAGGCCCAGGCGCTACACCTAAGCCTAGCCAACGAACCTAGGCGATACGCGCGGGTAGGGAAAGGAAGCATCGGATGCCATTCTTCCGCGCGGTACGCCTGGTGCCAACATCCTTCGCGAGGCGATACGCCTGACAGACCCAGATGCCAAAACTAGATTTACACTCAACCTATCTCACTTTTAATCATTCTAATCCTATTCTCTCGACCATAGCACCCCAATCTCGAGCACACAACTCCATTTCTTCATCATTTCACCAGAAAACTCCATTGATGAAGCTTTGAAGCTCCTAGGAAGCCATTGGAGCATAGAAGGAAGCTTGGAACTCATCATCATCAACACACCACCACTTGAAGCCACTAAGAGTTTATTTCCAGCCACTCTTGGAGCTGCAAATCCTTGATTCAACTCCATTTCAGTGATCTGGAACATCTAAGGTAGTTTTACATGCTTATTCATAGTTAGATCTAACATGCAATGGGTAAAAACCCACATGCATGAAGATCCACTCACATGCAACTCCGATCCGCTCACATGCACGAATTTTTAATGATTCTAGAGTGTTTATTGATATATTTTGAAGTAGATTGATGATAGAAATCATCTAGGATTGGGTGTTGTTGATTTGATGATGATTTTGAAAGACTTGCTATATTAGGAAACTTTTTAGATGCATGTTGTAGATTGGTGATGATCTAGACATGCTAGACATGTCTAGATGTTGTCAAATGCATACTGAAGTGTTTAGAAACACATTGGGATATTTGATTTTGTCAAAAACTTGGTTTTATAGAAACTTGCTATTTATGGAAACTTTTGAAAATCAAAAGAGGGCTTTTGATGTTTTTTTTCAATGATTTGATGAACTTGATCTTTGAAATATGTTTAGAAATGATTTCTAACATATTTGGAAACCTTGATTTGTGAAAACGAGCTTTTAAACAAATACTTACTATTTTAGGAAACTTTATTTGGGTAAAACGACATAAATGGTGATTTACGCGCAAGCGACATGTTTTAAGAGTTTAAACGTATTTTACAATCATATTAGGAGTTATTAACTTTATGAAATGGGATTTCGTAACCACGCTTTCCTAAATTGGAAACTTTCTAAAAATGGTAACTTATGTGATTAGAGTCATAGGATGCATTTTGGTGTCTTATGTGCATTAAGGCACATAAACACAACAATCGTGTCACCAACGATTCGTCGAGTCTCACTAGACAACACACACACACTCGGTTGAGCACACCGACACTTGGAGTTGTATGGATTACAACACACCAACACATACTCACACCTATATGGTTATAGGTGCATACTAGTAGGTGCTAGCCTTCGCAGAAGCGAACACTTACACACATACCGGAACTGCTAACCAGGTGAGTTCACGCCCCTTTTTCTATTTTCTACCTTTGGGGGAGAAAACATTGCATACAAACTACTTTTGGACAACAACATACTTTTTGGTTACTTTTGTACATGCTAATATCGTATATGCATATGTGTGGCATTCATCAACAAAACTGATAAGTCCTCATTAAACACATCTCGAACCGTTTAATAGCGCGTTGCGCTCAGCGTGGTAATTCTGAATAGTACTGTTTGGGCCTGACAAGCCCCACTATTGCGAGCCGTATGGCCACCCCGACTAGAGGTCGGAACAGTGCATAATTGACCAAACAACATTTGCCATATCTTGGATGGATATGGCGGGAGGCAGCATGTTAGCTTCGGTTGCGAACCCGCATATGATATAACACATATTGACTAGCTATCAATGAATATTGCATTGTATTGAAAAGTAGACCTGCAAAACTTTACTTTAAACATTTTGATGTTTACTGCTACTTACAAACCTGTGCTCTCACCAACCTTTGTGTTGACCTTTTACTCGCATGTTTTCTCAGGTAACTAAGGCACGTGCACAAGGACTAGGATGCTAGGCGAAGTCCCATGCATTGGCTCTAGTGTCTTAGGGGGTTTTGAGAAACATTTATCATTTGATATGTTATGTAATACTAAACATCTTTAATCGCTTCCGCAAACATTAAACTTATGCTGTTTTGAAAACTTTTAATTAACGCTTCCGCAATTTATGAACTTTATCTATGATGATACCTTTAAACTTCCGCAACTCTGATATTACTAAATTGTTTTTATCCAAATTATTGGATGTACGTGTGAAATTAGACATATAGGTCTCGCATGTTGTGTGACCGGAGACTGCGATCCTGACAATCTGTTGCCGCTCACGCCCCGGAAGGGACGGGATTTCTCGGGGTGCGACAAATGTCCTCCGCCTGACATTTCCTAACCTGATCTAATGTTTATGGTGGTCGAAAGGTGAATTTGCTTTCCATGGTATCGTTACCAATTCGGTTGTTATCCACCCAACTCGAAGTGTCATATCCTTTTCTTTCCATCTTAACTTCCTCGTCTTCTTCTCTCTTCTTCACAAATTCCCCGTTTTCATATGAATGCTTAACAAACTTGGAGGGTTTCTTTAAGCTAATAGATGCCTTTGATGACTTTGACTCTAACTTGATGTGGACTTTTGAGCTTTCTACTTGAGGCCTCTCTGGTAATTTCTCTTCTTTAATGTTTGATTCCCCAACTTTGTGTTCTTCCTTCATCACCTTCTTATCATTCTTCACTTGGGACCTAGCAAACATGAATTCTTTCTCTATGGTGTCACCCTCATTCACATTGTAAATAAGGGGACACTTGTTAGTAGTACCTATTATAGAACATTTATTTTCAATAGCATAAGTGAAAGAGTTTGACAATATATTTAAATTCAACTTATGGTTCCTAAATATCATGCTGACCAAACTGTCTCGACAATTGATTAATGCATTAGCTGTTGCCAAGAATGGTCTTCCAAGTATTGCAATAATTTGCTCTTGTTTCACATTCGGTGCATAATCAAGCACCAAGAAATCCTCGGGGTAATAGAATTCCCCAATCTTCACAGCGACTCCAATCAGCATACCCCGAGGGCGTTTACGTGTCATATCTGCTAATACCACGGTGGTGTCAACCGGCTGTAATGGACCAAATTCATACTGGTCATATAAGCTCCCTGGAAGAATGCTAACACTAGCTCCATAATCCAGAAGTGCTTTGCTAACTTTTAGTTCCCCAATTTGGATTGGTGTGAGAGGTGCTCCAACATCTTGCTCTTCTTCTAACTCACTATCCTTTGCATCTTGACATGTGCTCACAGCGCTGATGTGCACATTGCTTTTATTCTTTGATCCGGATGCTTGATGTTGTGGGTTTATTTTTGTATCACTTGGAAGTTTACATTTATCTCGTGTTGCAAGTTGCTCTGCCAATTGTCCCAATTGCTTGGCATGTGATTCACTAGTCTTCTGTTGCAACTCCTGTTTTTGCACCACTCAAGTTACATCAACCTTAACTCATTGATTTGATTTGCAATGTCTTCCATTGAGATGTTGTTCCCTTGTTGGCTTCCCTGGAACTGATTCTGACTTCCTTGACTTTGTTGGAAGTTTCGTGATGCTCTTTGTTGGTAACCACCTTGACCACTACCTTGTACTCCTTGATTGTAATTCCCTCTTTGGTAGTTATTTTGATTGTAATTCTGCTGACGGTTCTGATAAGATGATTCTTGACTCCCACCTTGTTGATTGCTACCCTGAAAATTTGGATTCAATTGGTTAGATGAGTTACCATACTTAAAATTAGGGTGATTATGCAAACCCGGATGATATGTATTGGAGTTCATGTCATTGTTTCTCTTATCATTCTGAAATGAGCCTTGTACTTGGTTTACCTCCTCATTCCTGCCCATGTTCATCATCATGCAATTCGGCTCCAAGTGACCTATATCACCACAAAAAGTGCAAACATCAAGAACATTAGCAACATTAGATACATCTTTACCTGAATTCCTGTTGAAGCTTGCTATTTGCCTCTCCAAAGCTTCAAATCTCTCTTTTGTCACATATTACCCTCCTGGTTTTCCAATGACATGTTTAGCCTTCCTACTCGCTAAAGCGTGAGTCTTTGATCCTTTACTTAATCTCTCCAGCAACTCCCAATCATCATCTTCTGAATTTGTCAAGAAGGTACCATTGCTGCTAGAGCTGACGAACTTCAGATCTTCCAGTGTTAAGCCATCATAGAAGGCTTTGATCAACTCCCACTTTGGAATTTGGTGATGTGGGAAAAATCTCAGCAATTCTTTGAATCGAGTGAATGCTTCGTGTAGCAATTCACCCGATTGTTGTTGGAAAGTTCTAATGGCATTTCTGGCTTCACTTGTCTTGCTCATGGGGTAGTACTCATCTAAAAACAATTGCTGCATCTCCTCCCATGTATAAAAACTACCAGATGGTAGTGTGTGAAACCATTGCTTGGCTCTCTCCTTTAAAGAGAACTGGAATAGATTCAACTTGACCTCATCGGGGTGAATCCTTGGCCACCAATGGTGCTGCAGATGGCACCAAACTCAGACAGATGGACATATGGCTCTTCAGTTGCTGTCCCTCTAAAATTTGGAATAATGGCCAAGTATTGTGGCCTTATCTCAAAGGACCTTCCTCGTAGCATTGGAGGTACAATGGGTGAAGGATTTTGAGTCACCGTTGGTCTAAAGTGACTATCAACTCCTTGAATGGGAGCCCTATGATGCCATCCTTGACCGAGGTTGTTGTGACCCCATCTCCCATTGTAGTTGTGAATGTGTGGTTGCCTATTCCACCCCCTTGTCCGTTCCATCCACCATGCCCATAGTTTTTGTGAACTGGATGATTCGGTGGGCCTTGTGGTTGCCAATTCTCATCATGATATTCCCCATGAGGTGGGTAATTGTTATTGTCTTCTTCTTCGTGCAATTCCTCATGCCAAGATCCGTGTTCCCCCGAATTGCTCCCGCCACCTAAATTGTGATCTTCCTCATGCATGTTGTTTCCCGGATTGACCCCAAAGTTTGGATTGTTGAACAATGGGTTTTGTGCCATTCTAAGACTAGGCATGGCATTAGGTGGTATGTTTGGTGGTGGGTTGTTTTGGTTGAACGGATTTGGTGGAATAACTGGATTTGGGTTTGGTGGTGGTATGTGAGCTTACTGATTAAATGGTGGAATTCGTGGTGGTGGTGGTGGGTTTTGGTTGTTCTGATCAGCCATAGGTACAGACTGATTTGAACTCTCTTCGGTTTGATTGGTGTTTCTAGAACCCGAGGTAGCTATTCTGTATAGTCTTTGTAATGTCCGATTTATCCTTGCAGTCTTCTCGATCTCTGGATCAAATTCCAATGGCGAGTCACGACCTGAAAACCAAGTATGCATGCAATCAACCTGTTACCTGCACACTAACAAACCTCGCGTAACAAGGAAAAGACAATAAATAAACAAAATCGAACAAAACCTAATAAATCAATTAACAAACACCAAGCGCACTAACTCCCCGGCAACGGCGCCAAAATTTGACCGACGTCGAAGTACCAATCAAATAAGAGTTAAAGAGTGTGTTCCTAGCTACCTTAACTAGTAGGGTAAGTAGGGTGTCGAACCACGAAGAGTTTAGATGGATGGTGTATCGTTATTTGATTTAACCTAATTTAACTAGACAAGAAATTGTAAAATCAATTGATGAGTGTTTAGACATTAGTAAAAACTGATTTTGTAGCGAATTAACAATGAAAGCAAATGGATTATAATTTAATTATGAAAACGAATCACACCCGGCACTTGAATTAGAAGGAAAATAGGAACCTTTATGATTTAATTGATCAAGACAATCACATAGACATGACTTGCTACTTCTCGTATGAACGGACATTCATAATTGGAAAACCTAATTTTAGTAATTAATTGATGAAAACCAAGTAATGTTAACCCGAGGATATCAATTACCAATATCAATTTGAAAGTGATAATTCAATTGACATTCAATGTTTCACAATTGTAAACTGAAAAATGATGAACAATCAACCGAATCAGAAAAGTCAAATCGTTCGAATCAATACGAAAAGCAACATACAAACAATTAAAAAGATAGAAACCCACTATTGTTTGTAGTCAAATACAATTGAAATCATAGAAATCCCTAACCCTAACTAACCATTCACCCGGGCGTGATTTTAACGGAATTAGCCTTACATCTTCATTCGGTCATGTGCTAACATCAATTCGGGAATCTCCGAGGTGTTTGGAATGGTTAATTGATGAATTCCTAGGCCTTGGAAACCCCCTAGAACCTCCAAAAGTCGTCAAAGTCGAAGATAGGTCGAAACCCTAGGTTCTTGGGCTTAAATAGGTGGCAAAACGGGAAAAATCCGGGTTTTGGGGAGCCCTGGCGTATCATACGCCTCCCTCTGGCGTATGATACGCCAACCTTATTTTTCTGGGTTGTTTGGCTCTATGATACGCCACCAATACACCATTTTGGGCACCCGGCGTATGATATGCTGGATTTTGGCGTATCATATGCCAATGCAGACTTCTTAGTTGGATTTGTCTTGTCGAGAAACACGGTTTTCATATATTATGGCTTCCGTAACTCCTTTCCTAGCTCGAGATATGATCATTTCAATTTCGTAACTTTTGCAGGCTGATTCTGGTCCGTCTGTTAACATTTCCATCTAGTTAGCGTCTTCGGACATCCTTTTAACATGTTTTACCTGCAATTCACAAACATATGTCAAAGTACCATTGTTCTATATGAAATGAACACAAAATCATATCTTTAAACTCTTTAAACATACGAAAACCATAACCCTATCAGCCGCCGCCGGCCTCCGGCTACCGCCGGATTCCGGCCAAAAATTCCGGCGAGGGTTGCCGCCGTCGGAATATTCCGGCAGAAACCCTAATTTTGTCCGTTTTGTGTTTTGAACTACGTTTCGCGCTCCGGTTCGCAATCCGATGATCTATTTTCGATAAAAAGGACATATTTTGAATCGATTTCGCGTTCCAAACTCGATTTCGCAAACCGTTTTGCAATCCGATGCCCTGATTTTTGTCTGATTTATGATTAACACTCCGGTTTCAATACAGGACTTAATTCAATCTTTAAAATTCAATACGAAAACATATTCGCAATCGATTTCGCGTTCCGGACTGGATTTCGCAAACCGTTTTGCAATCCGATGACCTAATTTTTGTCTGATTTCTGATTAACACTCCAGTTTCAATACAGGACTTAATTCAATCTTTGAAATTCAATACGAAAACATATTCTTAATCGATTTCGCGTTCCGGACTCGATTTCGCGAACCGTTTTCCAATCCGATAACCTGATTTTTGTCTGATTTCTGATTAACACTCCGGTTTCAATACAGGACTTAATTTAATCATTGAAATTCAATACGAAAACATATTCTCAATCGATTTCGCATTCCGAACTCGATTTTGCAATCAATTTCGTAATCCGGAAACCCGATTTTCGATCTAAAAGTCGATTAAGATTCTGGTTTTAACGACGGAATGCCATTATCATTAATTTACAAACAAATGAGTATAAGAACTCAATTACTAAACAGAATCAGTGATTTTAACATTACAAGTTAACTGATAACCTTATTACATTGATTCTGAATAAATAAGTGATTCAGAATCAGTTTGATGACTCGAATTACATTATCCTTGATATTTAATATCAAGGAATGTTCTGGTAATCCAAATTGGATACAAAGAACTTATAAAACCTTAATTATATGCAGAATTCAATTGAAGTTGTGTGTAACATTGCAACAACACCGGTGAGTTTCATAGACCCCCTTTTAAATGTTTTGTTTTCCAAAACTCGGGGATTCTATTGCAATAACAATATGGTTACATATTTCAATTATAGTGATGTACTTACATGATTTTATTACCCCTTTTCAAATCTTCGGATTTCTAAAACTCGAGGTTTGCATTACAATTACATTATGGTTGCATATTTCAATTACAACGATATGCTTGCATCTTACTTATGCATTTCAACTCCTGTCTGATGATTACATGAAAATTGTACCATGCTATCGTAAAAGTCCTCACATAACAACTGTAACCAATAAACTCATGGATGAGCCGGATGATAACAATGATAGTATTATCGGGCTGATAACCTCATTGACGGGTAGATAGCGTCTACCCTTGTGTGAATGCCTGTTACCATTTATTACATTACAAGATAACAACTTAATGCAACGATAGGCATTAAGAGTGAGGCTAAGGTCTTACCTTCGGGTATTACCGCTAATTACCTTACAGTCACATAGGCTTTGGTTATAGGTTTTTATGTTGAATCATATTCATAAAGTTGTGTATGCCTACATATTCAACATGTCATAGCATATCATATCACGTTATCATATTTATGAACTCACCAGCATCCTTGCTGATCTTTTATATTACAAAACCTTTTTCAGGGAGAATGTAACAAGTGCGAGAGTGAGGATGCACGATTACAAGACACGTTTAGTAACTTATAACTGGTTAATGGTGTTTAAGAATGTTGAAACTTAATGTATAATATTATAGTTATAATGTAATGTATAGTGTGTATGGTTTGCCATGGATGTATGATACCAAAGTAACAATCAGTCACACCCATCTCTGCGACCTCACCATCAAGTTTCCGCGACACGTTACAACAGTTACCGACTTCATGCGTCATTCAGTGACTATATCAGGTAAAGTGAGAGATGGAAGTGTGACAAGATACAAAATAGAAAATTTACGATGTTGATAGTAGATTTACATTTTTAATTATGAACAATACTGATATAATTAAATTTGTAATTCTATTTATATATCATGTGCAATATAAACAATCTGATCATTCCTTAATTATCATCCCGATATCACGCCCCGGTTCCATTCCGCCCGACGGGACATTTGATCCGGCCCGCCGGCTCGGGGTGTGACATATAACTTTTTATTAAATGAAATATTATAAGTTACATGTGAAGCTTATATTAGGTGAATAATTAGTGTTTGTATGATTTTTACATCTTATTCGCTCATTTTCAGTCATTCAAAGTTATACAAGTTTTAGATTTTCATCGTTAATATATTTTTAGTTTACTAGCTTATTTACAAGTCTATTTTAGCTTTCAACAATTTCGTTATCATCCAAATTTAGCAATACCATAACCGATGATTAACCGATCAACTGGTTACGGTTACGGATATGAATTTATAATTAACCAAAGTAGCGGTTTTGGTTATGGAAACAAACATAACCTCACTGAACCGCATCATACGCACCCTTATTCTAACCCCACATCCATCTTGAATTGAACTCATTATAACCTATTACCCAACCTGACCCGGTTTTCAAGGCTTACTAATTACTAATAAAAGTTCAAATAGAATCTGTTACAACTCAAAGTTGGTTTTATCCTAAAAATTCAAAGACTATTTGATTTTTGAGGAACTAAGATTTTTTTTTATTTTCTTTTATTGTGAGCCGGCCTTGTGTATGTTCTCCGTGTGAATATCAGGTTTCTATTTTTTTTATCACCCGAATGAAAATTCAGCAAATAAATGTGAGTGAATGACAACCGCGTTCAGTCATCAAATAAAACGAACGGTCAAGATCTTATTATCATCCCCCCTATAAATAATCCCACACATCTTCTTCTTCCCCTCGCCAAAGACCGCCATAGCCATCGAGCTCTAATCAAATCTCCCAAATTTATTCAGGGTTTTCCAATCAGAGACTTTCAAAAATGCTACTTCGAAGCTCCTCTAATCCCGCACTCAATTCATGGTTACAACAACAAAACCCCATCGTGTTGTCATCACCCGAACCCGATTTCATACATCGGAGCTTCAAATCTCCGACAGTTTCGTTACATTCACCGACTCCATCAAACGATTCACCTAATAAGATCGCTAGATCCTCATCGGAGAGTGATCTGCTCAGTCTTTCTCGTTCCAAGCGTCGTAATTCAATGAGTAATGCGAGTTGTTTGTTTTCTGCTGTAGCCGTGGTAGAGGATGCGGAAGCGGAGGAGATCGAAAGCAAGGGTTTGCTGTTTTCGAGCTCTGGTTTGGATGTTATGGTGGATGGCACCGGTGGAGGCGGTGGCGGTAGGAAGATCTGCGGTGGTGGCGGTGATGGTGGTTATTGTCACGGAAGTGATGATACAGATGTGTATTACCAAAATATGATTGAAAGCAACCCCAATAACTCGTTGATTCTCTCCAATTACGCTAGATACTTGAAACAGGTATATACATCATTCTTCCTTTACTGGATCCAGTATCAAAATTCAAAATTCATGTTAGCCGATCGATGATTTGATTTTGATTTTGATTTTGATTTTGAAACAAGTATAGGTACGAGGAGATGTTTTGAAAGCTGAAGAGTACTGCAGCAGAGCGATTCTGGCTAACCCTAATGATGCAACTGCTCTGTCAATGTATGCTGATTTGATCTGGGAGACGAAAAAAGATGCATCTCGTGCACAGGGTTACTTTGATCAAGCGATTAAAGCTTCCCCAGATGACTGGTAATAAGATGAACATCTTCATTGTTAACAATGAATTCATCTGTTTTGAATGATTTGACTATTAACTGAGGAAATTATTGTTTGAGTTCATTACCATAATAGTTGATAGTGTGTTTACAGTCCAACCGGCATCGTTAGACTTTTCATTTTAGAGGTCTTGGGTTTGTATTTGGGACTTGTCATGGTACTATGGTAGGACAAAGGGGGTTTTTTAGGGTTTCCCTTGTCGGCTGGACTCAGTTCGAGCCTAACCTGTAGCGTCAAACAATTGGGATGGTTAAAATCCTGTTACGGGAGTGGTTGAAATTGGGTAACAGTGCTAGATCAAGCGTTGCTAAAAAAATTACTCGAATAGCTGGTTTGCCTAAAATAACAAGTTTAGGTGTTAAGGTTTAAAGTAGCAGACTTGAGTTTGATCCTTTCAATTTCGTAACAAGTTTAGATATTAAGACTAGCTTCTCTTAGCTTCCTGTTAAATCAAAGTATAAATAAACTTATTCAGTATATTCCTACTTTTCAGTTTTCAGTAGGGTCTAGGTTCTTTTAAATCAGAGTAAAATGACTAAAATAGAGTTTTCATCTTTTGATTTTGACTAATCAAAAGCTGCCAAAAGATATGTTTGTTATTTCACTGTAATTTAACAAAAAAAGTTTATTAAACCAAACTTTTATACCCAAAGTTGTGACAAAATTAAAAGCATAAAACCCGAAGCGATACATTAAAATTTTAGTTCCTAAATGTGTTTTATTTTTTACAAACTATCTGTGTAATTAGCTCTTGTTGTTTTGATGATGATACAGTTATGTTATGGCTTCTTATGCTCGGTTTCTTTGGGACGCTGACGAAGACGATGAAGAAGAAGGTTTGAATCTGAATCTCTTGCAGGAAGCTTCACAGCAGATTCCAATTTCTCCAATGGCTGCAACATCATGGGGATGAAGATGAAGATGAAGATGAAGATTGTAATGTTGATAATGACAGACATGGTGAGTGGTTACATTTGTTTCAAAATTAATTAATTAATTAATTGGGGGTTGAATGTTACTTTTAGTCTTGAAAAGAAGCTCCTCCAATTAATTTTTCTTTGAACAACTTCATTGAATTAAAGTTGTTAGCTTTTGGATTGTTGTGTAGGTAAAATATCAGGGAAAAATGTAGTTGTTTGGAGTTTTATGTGAATAAAATATCTAGCAAGTATGTGGTGTAGATGCAATTGAGTGGGACCTTGCAAATAGAAATTTTTTTTTTTTTTATTATTTTTTTTGTGCAAAAGATGTTAAAACGATTTTTCAAAATATTCTTCAAATTTGTATTTTCATCCTTGTATGAATAACATGAAAATAAATGTAAATAGCTAGTTGGATGCTCTTAATATTAAACAAACCTAACATGAAAACATGCACGTTTTAGTTGATCCTAAATGAGTTGAACACGAGCTATTTACATTATTACATATGTGATGTCTCTCTTCCGTCCTTGTGGTTTAAGTGTTTTAACTATTTCGGCTCAAAATATAATCTTCTATCAATTCAACCTCTGTGGTTTAGACAACTAACGTTTTTGGCTCCTAACTATAGTTATATTTTGGGCCAAAAACGATATAAAAGTTAAGTTTGAGGAGCCAAAACTGATAGTTGTCTAAACTACAGGAGCTGAATTGATAAAAAATTATATTTTGGACCAAAATAGTTAAAACACTCAAACCACAGAGGCCAAAACCGTAATTTACTCTTTCTTAAATTATGTTTTAAGAGCATTGTATAATATGTATTGAAAATATATACATTAAAGAAATATGTTACTTTGTCATTTAAGAAAATGAAATATGTAATTCTTCGTATTTATGAGGTTAAGGATATGGTGTGCTAACCTTTATTTTATTTTATTTATTTTTGTTTATAATATAATATAAATACAACAATGTTGTTAGCATCCAAACATGGTTAGGGTTGACAACTTAATGGTACTTAATGATACAATTAAAGTACAAGAGTTCACAAATTCAAAATAGGAAATAATTAAACAATGTTTTCAATTTAACTACGACATCTTAACATATTTAAATCTTCATCATAATTTTCACCTTAGTCTATTACATATATAAAATAAAAGGTCAATTATTTATATAGTTGGTAAGGATTCCAACAATTTAATGTATTACGTATAAAAGATGCACAAGTAATAAGCTATGTGTAACTAGATCTAAAGGCATTTGTAATTTCAAGTATCATGTTTAAGTACAAACCAAGACTCCAAACAAGTGATGTTACAAAGTTTATATTTAGAATAGTTAGGTCTTTGATTTAAGCAATACAAATCAATGTAACAATCACAAACATAATACATTATTTTGATTTTTTTTCTAATAATAATAAATTACAGTGATATAATTTACATTTATGTAATTTACAATGATGTACCACATTATTTGCGGCGATATAACACATTAATTACCGTGAAGTAACTTAGAGTGATATATTTTCTCTCTTTAATTCCGTTAAAATCTAAACTAGTTTTTTTAAAAAAATTTCCAGAAATCTCGATTTACATCGATATAACTAGCATAAAGCATAACATATTATTTTAATTTTTTTACGATAAATTAAAGTAATGTAATATTGTGACGCTTTGATCCCAGGCTCCCGATATGGCACCACTGACAATAGTTAAGATTACTCCAGAACACAGAGATGAAAAACATTAACTTATTTTACTAACATGATTTACATCCAAGAAAACGTACAATATTGTAGTTTCAAACTAAGCTAGTACAAAGTTTTTTGAACAAGCCTTCCTTAAGTCAGTTATGCCTCATCCTTCCATTTGTTACAGGTTGCCTTATTCCTTCCTGATATGCACACTCAAACAAGTCGGTTTTAAACTGGTGAGTTCTAAGTTTTACAAATAATAGTAAGCAAACCATTTGGTCACATGCATAAAACATAGTTCACAAAATTTTCATGAATAAAATGTACAACATCAAAAATAACCATACAATAATACCATCTATGCATTTCCTACTAAAGCACTGCCCCAGAGATCACGCATCCTCTGAAGTGATTGTCAGCACTTATTCAGGCTCTGTTATAACCCGCCATCATAGTCTTATTCTGAGTAGCGCTTAATGCAAAAGCTATTATAAAGGGTTTGAAGACCATTTGAAAAATATTTTCTATACACCTTTATTCAAAACATTTTCACTGCTACTTGTAGTACCAATATAGTTTCTAGTACTGCAACGCTCTATAGTTGCCCAACCATAGCTGGCCTTTTCTGCTCGACTGCAGTCGAGATTTTCAAAATCATTTATTGCTCAACCGAGGCTGAGACTTAAAACATTCTTTGCCCAACCGCAATCAGGTTAAAAGCATTTTCACAAAATAATTTTATATCGTGCATATTAGCCAAAAATGACAACATTTAAAATAAGGCTACAAATAACTCACCTGACTTGTATAATACTTGATCGATTTAACCTCGATCCTCTAGCTTGAATCCACGTAATCACAGATTTCCTATTATCACAAATATCTTAGTGGAATCATGTCGCACCCCGGGATTTTCGTCCATCGAGAGCGCGACGTATATTGACAGGATCGCAGTCTTCGGTCACACTTGCGAGACCTATACGTCTATTTACACTTGCGATACCCATCAAGGGTCAAAAGCATTTTGAAACTAGCTCCTTCGTTTAAGTGTTTCGAAAATAAGATCGAATTCAAATAACATTCAATTAAGAGGTTTCATGTTCTCAGCCCCAAATGATTTGGAAGGAAAAAAGTTATTGAAAAATAGGTATATGAACTCACCTGTGGTTATGGTTCCTAAGTCGTCAAAACACATGCTCGAGGTATTCACTTAGTTTGAACTTGTGTTTTCGTTTGTTTTCTGATTAGTTGATGTGGAATTTCAAATGTATTATTCCTAATGTGATTTTGAAAAATGTGTTTCATATTGTTAGTTGTTTTGATTAGATTTGAAATTTGGTCTAAGGATCGGTTATGCCGATACCGGTAGTATCGAGAGAACGTTTAATACTTAGCCATTTTTTATCTCCTCTTTGTACGAATGGCCTGTTTGTACGAATGACCTTCATTCGTAAGAATGGAGTTCGGCGAATGTCCACTTCCACTCTGGCGATCCATTCGTGCGAATACGTCTTCTACAATTGGTTGAATAACTCCTGCTCTTTCAAAAGCACTCGCCTAGGTAGGGGTGTGGCTATCAGAGTTACTCACAGAAGTCAAGTCGGTCGGAGATTCTATGGTCGCACTACTAAAAATTCTCAGTGGCTTCGTTAGAGAGTACGTCGTCGTACCTTCCGATTGACGGAGACGTTCTACCTCTTCGCCCCTCTTTCTGTCCTCGTTAACTTGTGGTGGCTAGAGTCAACAACACGTCTTTCCCTCAGGTACTAATGTAACTTTTGGGTTGGGCTTATTTTAACAATCTTCTGGGGTTGAGTGTTATTGTGAATTCGGAGGAGACAGGCACATGTAATGTCTACATCAAACAACACGCATGCACTTATTGAGGGTTCAAAGGTAACATACATGTGTCATTGTTCGGCCTTGAAGAGCAGTGGAAGTTGATGAAGCAAAAGCGCCACAAGAGGTGTCGAGTTGATTGATTACACTCTCTTGGGCAGTTCTTAGATATGTGTCTAGGCTCAGCACATGTGTAGTAGCATTTATTATTGTTCGGTGTAGGACATGCTTCCACAACACCATTCTGACTCTAAGCTAATGGGGTTCTGCAATCCCAGCTCCCAAGAACCATCATTCCACAATTTGCGCATTTTTTGCATGGTCTACACACGACATGATGGTAACGACACCTGGAACATGATGGAAGTGTACCAGAGTGCCGCTTACGGATCGGATCCACCAGTGATTTACAATGTTTCACCCAATGACCCTGCTTCCCATAGTTGAACCATTGTTTGCACTGACTACTCGCATGATGGTGGTATTAACATTTGGTGCAAAGAGGGGCCGCTCCAGCATATGGTCTACGAGGTTTGTTCTGATGACTGGGACCCGCTTGGTTAACGAAATCGGGTCTCTTGAAGTTCTTTGTAGTCCTTTGTTCCTTGGTGGGAGGATGGCTGGATTCGTCTGTCGATTCTCTTTTGGTTGCTTCTGCTTTCGTTCTTGGAATAGCAAAGGCTCCTCCAAGATTAAGTGGGCCGTGATTGATTTGATTCATGATATCAACGATAGTTGCGATAAGTTGTTATGCTATGAGAGTAGCTAAAATAATAGTCTCCGGATTGAGGCGTGGTTGTTCTTTCGGAGACATTCTGATTACCTTCGAAAATACATTGGTTAGTACTCGTGACCATACGCAAAAGGCATATGCAAATTTTCCTATCCTGGATTCTCTACGTGAGGGTCCCTAGGTTATAGTCTAACCTAAGCCATTTAAGTAAATAACCTAATTCTCTATAACCTGGCTCTGATACCAGCTTGTCACACCCCGGGCCGGTGGGTTAGATCGAATTCTCGTCGGGCGGAATAGTCCCGAGGCGCGATTCAATCGGAATGATCAGATTGTTTTACATAGCACATGATAATATGAGAACACTAATTTACATTAATATAGCTAAGTTAAATTACAACGTGTTCAATACTTTAACCTTATTACACATGATATAATTTAGACATTTTGGATTACGACCAAGATTTTCACAAAATTGCTTGCAACTGAGCAGGTCTTGAATCTTGTAGCCTTTAAGGCCTTGTAAGATTGTATGCAGGAGTTGTAGGATCCTCTATTATGGATCATATATTTCTCTCTCTAACATGCATAACACTCACACCTGTTCGTCACCTGAGGAACATGTAAAAAACTGTCAACATTAGGTTGGTGAGTTCACGCGAGTTTTAAAATGATGAGGTTTTGTAAAAGGTTTGACACGTTTGAACAATCTCACTCCCTGGATTTCGTTATTAGTACTTTCCTAAAATGTCGAAGGAAACTTATGTGTAGGGCGTAGGTAGAGTCAAAACTCAGACACTTAGCCCAACACACTATCAACATTCCACAATAGTAATATAATGATATGTGGGGAGTTTACTTATGTTGTATATCAAAATGGATTTTCACATTTGTTTAGTAAATTGACTCAAAATGTATTATTTATCAAGTTTACTCCTAAAATCGGAGATTTATACATTTGGTTAATTGTTAAACCACACAATTTTACATCCTTTTGCCTCCTCACGGACATTGTCTTAACAAGTCAAGTAATGCTTATGTATAGGGCATACGTACCAACAAATGGAGCAACCAACCCACCACACACTTGAAAGGGCACGCCTTTGCCTTTGCCTTTGATAGGAAAAAAAGGAGATTTTTCACATCTCTCTCCTTCTTGTGCCTCGCGTCGTTTGTCTTGAATCAATTTTAAACTTGTTCAGACACCATTTTAAAATCGTTGCATCACATTTCAATTGAAAACATTTTGTTAGGTTTATCAGCAAAATTTGTTTGTAACATCATTTACCAAGCCTAACTTAAGTTGCCCTAGTTGATCAGATCTCACGGATCTAACCCGAGATTTGACTTTTGTATGTGCTTGTTCGCGTAACGTACCAGCCTCAGTGCTTGAAATTTGTTAGACTTATGGTACCATCTAAGAATGGTAAATGACTCTTGGAAAAGGGACTTATGTGAAATTTCTACTCGAATTCTTGATATATGTGTTGTTGGGCATGCTCTTGTGAATTACCCTAGACAGACATCCTACTAAACTTGTTGTTTGTTAATGATTATTCACATGAAAATGTAGATTTTTATTTGTAAATTAACACAATCCCTCGAATTGTGTCCGTTCACCTCTTGGATGGGCTTAAAGCTTCTAAATGTTATGGTTAACGAGACTCTTGTTGAATTGTGTTTGAGACCATGAAAACTTGTTTTCTTTTGAGTCTGAAAAATTTTCGTGATGCGAATGCTTAGTAAAGTATGTTTAAATATATTTATTCGAATAACATTCGAATAAAAGGTTTTGAAAGTAGTTCCTTCGTTTAAGTGTTTCTAAAATAAAATCTTATTTGAATAACCCTAAACATTCAAATAAGAGGTTTCATGTTCTCATCCCCAAATGATTTGGAAGGCAAAAAGTTAAAGTAAAAGGGGTATATGAACTCACATGTGGTTATGGTTCGTAAGTCGTCGAAACACGAGCTCGAGGTATTCACTTGGTTTGAACCTGTGTTTTTATTTGTTTTCTTACTAGTTGATGTGGAATTTCAAATGTATTATTCCTAATGGGATTTTGGAAAATGTGGTTCATATTGTTAGTTGTTATGATCTGATTTGAAATTTAGTATAAGGATCAATTCTGCTGATACCGATAGTATCGAGAGAACGTTTAAAACTTAGCTATTTTTGATCTCCTCTTTGTACGAATGTCCTGTTTGTACGAATGAACTTCATTCATACGAATGGAGTTCTGCAAATGTCTACTTCCACTCTGGTGATCCATTCATGCGAACAGGTCATCATTCTTATGGTTCCCGCATGCGAATAAATTCGTTACATTCGTGCAGGTGTTCATTCGTCCAAAGGTTCATTCTGGTGAGTTCCTCAGACGAATGATGTGTCTCCCTCGTACAAATGAGCCCTACGTATGGTTCATTCTCCTGCAGATTTACCAAGAACTCCATATTTGAGATCGTGAGTTGTTTGGGGTGTTTTCACTGCCAAAAATGATGCCAAAATGTTTTGGAGTGTTTTGCTGCAAAGGATCGGTGTTAATTCTCACTGTGCAGCTCGTATATGACCGTAAAAGCTTGGAAAAGGTTGAAATCTTGAAATGAAGATGTTGGTGATGAAATACACACGATATTGTAGTTGAAATGGTCTGATTTCAGGTGGAAATAATCACCGAAATCTCATGAGGGGCGAATTGTGTTTCATTTGAGTGAGTTGGGTGAAAAATGAGAATGAAAAACGTAAGTGTTGCTTTTATGCCTGTGTTGTCGCACGTATGACTCTATGGTTGAAAAGATCCATCGATGGTTACTCATTCGCACGAATAATGTTCATTCGTACGAATGGCTGATTGTGTAACAAATTTTATTATTTGAAAGTTCTTCTTATCTTCGTGTAAGTTTGTTTATTAATATATTTTGTGAAAAGTGTTTTAAAATATTTATTAATTTATGTCAGGAGTATAAAACTTACGTATGTATTTGTGTGAATCGTCACCCACACAAGTACAACGTTCTTCTGATCTTCTGACTTTGTTTTTATACTGTAAAGATATCATTTGGTGTCTCAAGTCCAACAACATATTCACATAGATCGTCACCCACCTGAATATCCCGTTAGATTGATATCCAAAAATGTTATCTATTCAGGTTTGATATATTGTTTTCCACACAAGACGTTTGTGTTTTATTTTTCTTCATGTTTGTGTGATTCCTAAGATATCCATTTTGCTTTAAGATTTCTTTCGTATTTGATTATGTATTTGTTATCGTTCTCGTAATTCTCGCACTATAGTATTCTATGTTATTGTCTTGTACACTTGTGGATTTCAGAACTAATTCCAGCACGTATATCGGTTGTCACAGCTTGTCCGACCCAAATAGCACTATCCAGAATTACCACGTACACTATTAACGGTATGATGTGTGATTGTGAGGACTTTGATGTGATGTGTGCCCCGCATATATATAAGAGAAAATATCATGTAAGTATGTATCCAAAAAGTGTTTTTTGTATCAAAATGTTTATATGAATGTTTTCCTCCCCAAGGATCGAAAAGAATTAAAAGGGACCATGAAATTACCTGATAGTGCAGTTCCTCGTTTGTGTTTGCAAAAACGTGTGCTAGCGTATGCTAGTTATCACCTATAATCATATAGGTTCATAAGTATGTGTTTGTGTTATTTTCGTGTTTCGTAATATCCCTTACAACTCCAAATATCTATGTGGTCAACAGAGGGTTTTTGTTGAATTGTGTTGACTCAACGAGTCGTTAGTGACACATTTATTGTGTTATAGTTTGTTTATGTGTCATATTGATCTTAACACGTAGGTAGCACATTATCATACTCCCTAATATTATATTCATAACAATCTTTCATATAAGTCACGTTTGATAACCACAAAAGTTTTCATCTTTGGAAAGTTTCTATTTTTGGAAAGTTTCTATTTTTGGGAAGTTTCTATTCTTGCATTTACAAAATTTCCATTAATGGCAAGTAGCACAATATGTTTACAAAACCCATTTTTAATCATGTCTACCCTTCTAATCAGTCATCAAGACATCAAATATCACTAATAGAGCATCACAAATTCATGCATGTGTGGGTTTTGGAGTTGCATGTGGGTGTTTAGTTGGAAATGACCATAAAAGCTACCTGAAGAACACTTGGATGGCTTAGATTCAAGCTCAGCAGAATGTGTTGACCTGAAATGATCACTAATGGTGGAGTTCCAGGTGCTTGGGGGCTGCTACAAACCTTCAAGCACTCCTTTTGAGTATCAAATGATCCAATAACACCAATAAGGCAAGAAATGGACTCAAGAAGTGTTTGGGGAGCTTGGATGGTGTTTTGACTGGGTTTTAGCCATGTAATGTTGCAAGAAATTTACCGCCAAAGACAAAATAGCCGAGCCTCTCTTGGTCGCGTACCGTAACGGGTCTCGGGCAGACACATTTGTCCAATTTCAAATGTTCGGTTTATTTCCCGTTCGTTTATGTTTATTATTCATCGTTTTCTTTCATGATAACACATAAACACGTATAAGACACATTCGTTTGTTCGATTCATTGTTTCGTTAGTTCACCAACGTTCGTGTAACAAGACAAGAGTATGATTCGGTAATTCCTTGAATTACCGGTTCATGATTGTTTGTGCTCGACTTTGTGAAATGTTTGACATACTTGATTAACCTTAACCAATGTGTAATGTACGATCCGATAATTCCTTAACTATCGTTCGCAATTTTTTTGTTTGACTTACTTAATTAATCCTAATTAAGTGCAATGCTACAAACGTAAACATGTTTAGAGAGTTTGTGAGCATTGCAATTTACCTGAAATTGTCGGGTGTCACAAATCATTAGAAGAGTAGAAACACAAAATTGGGTTTCTAATCGAGCAGCATAACGACTTATGTTAAGTTATTCTTTAAACGAGTGTTAAGCTCGTTACATTAAATATGAGATATTATGTATATAAACATGTTATAATAACTTGTTTAACATGTTATTATAGCCTTTGGATAAGTCTTGTGTTACCTCATAAACATAACTTAACTGAACGAAAGCTTTAAGCCTTACCTCGATCTTGTTAACGAGCAGAGCTTTGTTTAACGTTCTAATAGGGTTCCGAGTGTGATCCGAGCATCCCACTACTTATATAACTTTGAAGGCACATATAGGGGTATTTTGGTTGTGAAAAAAGCATGGTGTTAGAAGGGAATACGTAAGAAAAAATGAACGGGTAAAGTTTATTTATAGTAACAGGCACGCAAATTGAGTAAATGATGTCGTGACACGTGGCAGACCTTAGGGACATGTGGAAGGGCTATATGACATGTGTCATGTCTACTAGACACGTAATCAATCGCGCGTGGTGCGTTTGAAATTTTTTTCGCGATTCTTGATTCATATGAACTCCGTTTTGCACACCATTTCAGTCCACTTTCATGATTTTTAGATACCTATCTAACCGTAAAAATTTCATAACTTGAATCCAAAGTGAAATTTTGGGTCTTCGATTTAGCATATTTTTCGTTATATACATTGTTTGCTCATTCTGCTTTTTCCCAATTTAATTGTTATTTTATAATGTATTTATAGTGAGCATGACTTATTTGTCTCCTTGAAAAATTATCATAGTCACAACCTCACATGTTTTTTTTACTATTTTTAGACAAAAAAATCAAAACAATATGTTAGATGGAAATCGAGATGTTACTAATATACAGTGATGTAATTTACTATTTTTAGACAAAAAATTCAAAATAATATGTTAGATTTATACTCGTATATTGATTTAAATACAAGGCATAAAATTAACAAGAATAGTCCAGATTATCATGAAATTAAAGAGAATAATGAAACGATTTCAATGGTGCAATTTTTTATAAAAAATAATATATTATAAAAAGTTATGAATGTTTAAAAAAATATGGTAAACTTTATACAAAAAATTGGATTGATTAAAACATATTAGATGGTGACACTTGTCATCATCGTATTAAGTATAGTTTTTTGAATGATACAAAATGTCTCAAATGCCCTCCCATGTTAATAAAATAATAATGACATGTGACATGATCTTATGCACTTAACTTTTTATATTAATCATTGGATAATAATTAATGAGTTGTTGCATATAATTTTGGTTACATTTTATTCACGTTATTGGGGTATTCCACAAATCGAAATTCGAATAACTCAAATATTTCATATTGAATAATTTCGAATTTTGAATTTTTGTGTATCAATCGTATTCGATTCGAATCGAATTCAAGTTTCCTCGATTTCAACTTATGTGAATAATTTGTCTAAAGTTTTGTTTACAAAATTAATACTAATTTTACACATCAAATCATTAAAAAAAAAAAAACTTAAACAATTACCTCCATTATAAAGTTTGGTTTATATATATATATATATATATATATATATATATATATATATATATATATATATATATATATGGTGTGGTTCTTTTGTTAACCCATGTTTATTGCGTTAACTGAATAACTACATCTTATTACTTTGGGGCTTACTTTAAAATAAATTTAAAGGTGTAGGTTTTTTATTTTTTTTATTAATGTAAGTGGACCCTACATTAATTAAATTTTTTAAAAAAAGAAAAAAACCTACACATTTAGATTTATTTTAATGTGGGCCCCAAAGTAATAAGATGTAATTATTAAGTTAACGCAATAAGGAAGGTTAATAATTGATTATTCCCCTATATATATATATATATATATATATCAAATTAGTTATACATATATAAATATTTTTAATTCGAATTTTGAATCTAATCGAATTGAAAAGCATAAATTCAAAATTCAATTAGAAATTCAATAGCAGACTTCGAATCAAATCGAATTTCATGTTTTACAAATCCTATTCGAAAAATAAACACCCTCAAATCACAATCCTAATGTATGTATGTATGTATGTATAGGGATAATATAATGCAATAACTAAATTTGATATAGATAAATGTTAAACCTTTCCATATCCACTTATTTTTAATCACAAAGAAAAATGTATGGTACACATTAACCCTTAATTATTAAAGTTGAATATTTTATCTAAAACCTATTTTTTTTAACATTGTTTAACATGATTAAAAATGAGTACCGAAGATGTATTAATCGGAACAATCAGGGATGTGTTTTCCCATTAACCGATCTCTATGCCATCATCCTTTTATGAGCTTAGCAATGTCAATATACTTTCTCTGAGGAAGGAAGATGGTTCAGGGAATTCTTTTTGATGTGTGTGTATGTGATTTTGGGCGATGGTGATCCGAGGCTTTTTCCCTTTCACATGACCTTTTATAGGCATTAAGATTACAGTGGGTCTCTCATATCTTGTTTGTTAGGATTATGAGGGTAATTCCTTTTTGGTGGTGCCCACTTTAGAAACCGTTTTTCTCTTTTTGTTAGGGTTTCTTCCTTCTTCTCGTGCTTTGCATCTGCGCGTTTATTTGGGGGTTTTCTTATTTATAGACACATATATCCTTAGATATTATTTTTCCCTTGTACTTAATAAGAAAATATAGAAGATAATCATATGTCACGTCTTCAAGTCCCCCTAGATCGGATGAACTTCATTGTTCTTGAAATCATTCGGTCAGGTTGCTCGTATGAATATATTTATTGCTTATAATAAAAAAAATAGGGGGGGTGTGATCATTCCCCATAAATTGACCGGCGACGTCTTTGGGTTTTCCTCTCTCCTCTTGGTATCCCGCTTTTTTCTAGGGATTTCGAAAATCAAACCAACTTCTCTCCTCTCCTAACATATATATATATATATATATATATATATATATATATATATATATATATATATATATAGGGCATGGAATTTTTGATAACCCTTAAATAATGTTACAACCCATTAACCATCATCCAATGGTTACTTGAAAAAGAAAAGTGTGTAGGATCGTGACACGTGTCAGATTCTTTTTTTTTTCTTTTTTTTAATATAAAGGGTATTTAAGACATTTGTTATTTAAGTAAGTTTACCCCCCTTTTTTTTAAACATTCATAACTTTTTAATACTATATTATTTAAAAAAAAATTGCACCATTATACTCGTCTCATTTTTCTCTTTAATTTCGTTATAGTCTCGACTAGTTTTTTTTTTATTTTTTTTATGTCATGTATTTACATCATTGTAAAGAGCTTAAATATAGCAAATTAATTAAAAAAAATTATAGCAATGGTATATTACAGTAATGTAACAAAAAATGAAGTAATATAACACAAAATGAAGTAATTTACAATGACATAATTAACGGTGACGTAACACATTATTTTATTTTTCTCTAACAATGATAATTACAATGATAAATTACAGTGATGTAATTAAACACATTATTTCGATTTTTTTCTCTCACAATGATAATTATAGTGATGTAATTTTTCATTGTTCGAAAAAAATTTAAACTAATTTGTTGTCAATGTAAATTACATCACTGTAATTTAAACCAAATTCACCGAAAAAAACCGAAACCGAATTTTACGTCAATGTAAATTAGATCACGATAAATTACAACAATGTAACTTACAACACTGTAATTTATCATTTTTAAAAAAAATCAAATAAATTTGTTATATTTAAGCTCGTTACAATGATGTAAATATAGGGCATTTAAAAAAAGAAGAAAAAATTAGTCGAGACTATAACGGAATTAAAGAGAAAAATGAGACGAATATAATGGTGTAATTTTTTTTAAAAAATAATATATCAAAAAAAAGTTATTAATGTTTAAAAAAGGGAGGGGGGAAAACTTATAAGGGGTAAAATGACTATGATGCCCTTTTTAATATTTTAATGAAATGTATATGTGTAAGCTTATGATTGGCTAAAATGGGTTATGTAGTTGTAACAAAAAAAGAGGGTTATTTTTTATACCCTTCCCTATATATATATATATATATATATATATATATATATATATATATATCAAGTGAGAGAGAAAAAGAAAAGAAACATTGTGTCACTAAGAAAAAACTGTTCACTCGCCCTTTTCGTCTTCTTCGGTTTGCGATGGCTCCTAAATCGGCCAAATTACCCTAAAGCTTCAACCTCTTCTCCGACAAAGAACTTGCTGTCAGTTTCCAGTCATGAGATCAACTGGTCTCTAGTGGATTTTGGTGATTTTCTTTAGGAGTTTCGGATTCTCCCCGAGTGGAATCGGGAACTCCTCGCTGCAGGCCTTACGGCTCTGAACGCCCCCCGGTAAGGTCTGTTTATACATGGACTTTTTCCGTTTTTCCCACTTCAGGATTCCTATTAGCAGGTTTTGCCTTCGTATGTTAGAGAAGTATGGTCTTCATATATCCCAAATGAGTCCCCTGGGCTTGATCCGTCTGTATCATTATGAGTTTGTTTTGCGAACTTTAGGGAGGAAGTTGTTCCCCTCTTCTTCCGTGTGTTTTTTAAGTTGGTGAAAAAAATGACTGGTATTCCTTTGACAAGAGGGGGGGGCCTTCCATAGTGACGAAAGCCCCTTCCAATTCTCGAGATAAGAGCTGGAGGAACAAATTTTTTTTACATTGACGAAAGCGTGATAGTAAGATGCATTGGAGATCCCCCTGGATCCCATTGTTGATCCTATTCCAGAAGAGGATGCTTTCAAGAATCATACCCTGTACCAATGGCTTTACCGACATCCTACTGATATTCAGCCCCTTCCCGAACATGCTATGGTTGCCGCTGGTATTAGCCGCTTTTGGGACTCTCCTTTTTTCAAGCCCGCGTATCTTACCAAAGATGGAGGTACCGTTCTTCCTTATTTTCATAATGTTATTAAATTGTTATTCTTTGTTTCAATGTATGGGTTGGTTTTACCATTTCTAGGTGAGGGTCATTTTTTTGATGTGCTATCGGAGACTCGTCGCAGGTTATTAGTTCCTAAGAAGGTACTCCTTAGACCCTGCGAGGTCCCCTTTTTGCAGTTCACATTCTGCCATTTTGCCTTCCCTTGTGGAGAGGACATTCCTTGGGGCACCCCTGTTGTAAGTTCTTTACTAACTTATTCTTCCCTTCTACCTAAAACCATAATCTAAAAAAGGGGGTAATAATAATTTTTTTTTCAGGTAACGTTTTCAGATTCGTCAGATGAATCTCCTTTGATCAGGACTTCGAAGAAGCCTATGCGCCCTGGTCCCTCAGGGGAGGCGCGCATGTTGCCCTCTGCTTCTCCTACCTCCTCATCGATGGCGCTTCACACGACTAGTCCGCCAAGGGCTGATACTGGCCTTTCCCCCCACCCATAACCAAACATCCTTTATTGCGGCGAGCACGTCTTGCTCTTCTTCCGATCCTGCCTTCTCTCTCCCAGTCCTTGTCTCGACCTCCGCGTATCTCGTCTTGGCTTCTACAGTCGGCACCAGCTCAACTTCTCCTGTTTCCTGCCCGCCAGCGATCAGTTCTGCCACTGCGGCCGCAACCTCTTCTGTTGATGTTAGTCCGGCTCTTTCTCTTGAGCCTTCTTCTCAATTGCGGGCCAAACAGTTAGCTTCCGTTATGTTGGACAGGTTTTCACGGAAACGCTCAGGTATACTAACCCAACTTTGGTCCACTATTTTCGCTACTCTTGCGCTAATCTGAACTTTTCCTTTTTTCTTGCAGTGATGAGTCCTCCTTTCTTGGCCTCCAACAAGAAGCCTAAAGGGATCCCTTCCTCCTGTGTATCTGCAGATCCTTCTCCTGTCTTCCCTACTGCAAGCCTGGCATCCACCCCATTAACTTCCTTTCCTTCTTCTTCTCCTGCGCCCCTACAAGGAGCGACGCGCGCATCACCTTCTACTTCTCCCATCTTATGTACTCCTGACTGCCATTTCTCGGGAAGCCTCCCATCCACCGGAGTCGTCCCCTGTTCCTTCATTGAAATCGGTGAATCCTCCCTTTGAGCTTCCTGTTCAGCCCAATATTCGCGGTCTTGCCACCTTTGACCTTAGCACTCCTTTTATACCGGACTGGGACCTGAAGCAGGGTACTCTATTACGTGACCCTTTGTCTTGCAGGGAATTCTTATTCCGAGGAGTTCCTCCTGCAGAAGCCCAAAAGGTGAAAAGCCTATGTTTACCGGAGCTTGGCTATCATTTGGCCCTGCCTCTTAGTTCTCTTGTTTCATGCCTTCCTGAAATGGGTTATCGGTCAGAATTTTATGAGAAAGAAGTGTTAAGGTTGGGTGCGGAGCACAGGGCCATTTCTTCTGACCTACTCCAATTACGTCAAGAGGGCGAGGAAAAAGAGGAGGAACTATTATCCTTACGCCATCAGGTTGCGGACCTCCGCGCTGACCGTGCGCAGTCCCTCAAGCTTCAGGATTTACTTGATCAAAAAGAAACTGATCTTAACAACTTGAGAGCCCAATTGTCGGCGGAGAGGGAAAGTTTTGTGTCTCAGATGGCCACAACCACTCAACACCTTATGCAACGTAATCAAGACAACAAAGACCTTTGGGCCAAAAACAAAATCTTGTCTGATTCCTTGCAAGAGGCAGAGGACAACCTGCGAAAGCTAAAGGAAGAGTTAGAATCTTCTGCTGCTTCCCTATCCAACCTTAAGTCTAAAAAAGAATGGCTAATTCGGGAAGGTATCCCTCTATCCTTCGACGCCCGTCACTTCAGCTCTTCTTATTTGGGTATCATATATGACATCACCACGTCCTCCGACTTGCTTGGCCGCCAGCAAGGTGTCCGCGAGGGTTATGCCATGCCTCAGGAAGGGCGTAGTTTGGATGACCACCCTGTGTTTGCCTCTCCCGCGGTTGACATGTTGGGTTCTGCCTGTGTGGCTTTGGTGGATCCCAAAATTCCTATTCTTGATGCCATTATATCTACAGCCTCTAATGACAGTCTTGAAGCATTAAAAGAGCTCCTTGTATTACCTAATGTCCTGAAAGGCAAAGATGAGGCTTGTTCCAGCAGGGGTCGGGCTTCCTCATCCTAATATGTTTTACTAGATGCATGTATAACTTAATTTTGGCCTCACTTTCAGTGGGCCCCGTTTGTAATAGTTGAGGTAATTTGTATTTTATAGCATTTTCTTTTTCTTTTTTTTAAATATTTGTCTTCCCCATAAAGCCTGTTAAGCCCTTTTCCAACAGTGAATCCTCTCGATTCCTTTCGTGTTCATACACTTCATTAGGTAAGGGTTTGAAGCTTTACAGCTGTATCCTTTGGCTGATAGATGTCGATCCCAATTTTATGGGGATATGTACATAGCTTTGATGGCTTTATAAATAGGGTTACCTTCGTGTTCAGTCTTACCTTCCTCACTTGATGTATTCCCCACTCCTTTCTTTACCGCTTGCGAGGATTTCTTATCCCATGTCAAGGGCTTCACCCCTTTTGCTTTTAAGCTGCTAGGCTCCGGCATCGTCCTCTTCCCCACCAGCCATGGAAGCCGGATGACCCTAATTTCACTTCTCTTGGGGATTTCTTATTACATGTCATCCGCCTTCATACCCATGAAGATTTTGGGCATGCTCTCATGCAGCTTCTCTTCAATCTGTATGTTCCTTCCTTTGCCTGCCTTTGTAGCTGTGCTTACCAGAGGATATTCCTGCTAGATTTTCCTTTCCTCCATGTATCTACTTAGTTTGTACTTGGATGTTACTGTTGGCTTCTTAGTCTTAAGATTTATTTTTGTAATTTATTTGAATTTTTGCTGGATTGTTGGAGTGATTCATCTTAACCTGATAAACAGTGAATTTTTATCGTAAGACATTACAACGAAGGGATCTGGGGATATTCTCTTGATCCCTTTTGACTTTCTTAGTAGCTTTTATACTTTCTAAAGACCCCTTGGTGGTCCTGTTCAATATTACTGTATATGAGTTTTTGATGAAGACCTTTTGATGGTCTTTCGCGACAATATAGGAGGGAAAGACCTTTTGAGGGTCCCTTGCGTATTCTTGCATAGGTGGTGGGGACCTTTTGAGGGCCCCCTTGTGCATTCTTGCAATGACGGAGAGTTAAGACCTTTTGAGGGTCTTATACGTGTTTTTTGCACGCTTGGACAAGGTAAGAACCTTTTGATGGCCCGTAGCGCATTATTGCGCATTCATCAGAAAACGAGGATCTTTTCAGGATATTATGTGCGTTTTGTACGCGTGAGTTGAGTGAGGGTCTTTTGAGGACCCATAGCGCATTGTTGCGCACTTATCATAAAACAAGGATCTTTTGAGGATCCTACGCGCGTTTCATACGCGAGAGTTGAGTGAGGGTCTTTTGAGGGCCCATGGCGCATTGTTGCGCTCTCATCGTAGGAGAGGACCTTTTGAGGGTCCTGGATGCTTCCCAGAGCGTGCGCGAGAGAGGAAGAAGACCCCCTTAAGGGTCCTTTCCCCTCTTCCACATCTATTTTTAAGACGGAAACCTTTTGAGGGTTTCCGGTACCTTCCGACGCGCATATGTGAAGTTAGGACCTTTTGAGGGTCCGTTATGCTTTATCGCACATGTATATATCACAAGGACCTTTTAAGGGTCCGCCTTACTTGACATTTGCTGGAATCTCGTACAAGACGTCATTTTATTATGAACTATGATGTTCCTTAACTTTGCAAAAACAACAGATAGGATTCGCTTGCCTGTCTACATTTCACATGTAACATTCTTTTAACTGAGCCCCGTTCCAAGCCCGTGGTACTTTGCTCCCGTCTAGCAAAGCCAAGCTATATGCCCCTTTTCCTTGTACCTCATGGACCATGTAGGGTCCCTCCCAGTTTGGCTTCATCTTTCCTTGTTCGTCCGCCTTGCTGGCTTTGTTGTTTCTCCACACATATTCCCCCTTTTTAAACTGCATCGGGTAAACTTTTTTATTGTAATTACTTTCTAATTGCCTCTTATATCTTTCTTCCTCCAACGCGGCCCTCTCTCTTCTTTCTTCCAATACATCTAAGTTCCTTCTTAGCTCCCCATTATTGTCGGTTGTGTCCACACTTGCCACCCTTTGGGACGGAGACCCCACCTCCGCTGGTATCATTGCCTCTGATCCATAGGTTAAGATAAAAGGGGTTTCTCTATTGCTTGTTTTTGGCATGGTCCTATGATCCCACAAAAGACTGGGCAATTCATCCACTCATGAGGCTCCTGTTTCTTCCAACCTCTTTTTCAGGCCTTCAACCAAACTCCTATTAACCCTTTCTACTTGCCCATTACTTTGTGGATGCGCCACTGAGCTAAAGAGCTGCTTTATCTTCATCCCCTCGCACCATTGTTGGAAATATTTGTCTGCGAATTGCGTTCCATTATCACTAACCAGATATAGAGGGATTCCAAATCGGCAAACAATGTGTTCCCATATGAACTTCTTTACTTGTTTGGACGTAATTGTTGCTAAGGGTTTCGCCTCTACCCACTTGGTAAAGTAATCAACAGCCACCTTCAAAAAATTCACCCTTCCTTGTCCAAGTGGGAATGGCCCTACCAGGTCAACAACCCATTTCTGAAAAGGCCATGCCGAAGTAACTGGAATTAACTCGTTCTTTGGGCGATTTAAAAATGGCGCATGCTTTTGATAGGCTTGACATTTTTTTATTTCCTCCACCGCGCTAAGGTGCATCCCCGGCCAGTAGTATCCTGCATTTGTTAATTTTGCCACCACCGCTCTGGGCCCGCATTGATTCCGCAAATGCCTGCATGGATTTCCCTTACCAAATAATTGGCTTCCTACATATCTACACATTTTAGTAAAGGCCCTAAAAAAGTCCTTATATATAACTCCCCTCCTTGTTTTTCATAATGTTGCGCCTTGAACCTTAACTTGTGCGCTAACATTCTGTCCTCCGGTAGCTCACCCTTGACTAAATAGTTAACTATAGGGTCCATCCAGGTGGTTCCCTCTTCCTGTATCACGTTCACCACTCTTATTTCGGTAGTTGGCGCCGGTATCTCTTCTACCGAGATTTCTTTAACCGGATTCTCAAAACTTGAGGCTAACTTGCTTAAAGCGTCCGCCTTCCGATTTTGGCTTTGTGGCACATGTTATCGCACCCCGAGAAATCCCGTCCCGAACGGGGCGCGAGAAAGACCAGTCAGGATCGCAGTCTCCGGTCACACAATGTTGCGAGACCTACATGTCTGGTTTCATACGTACATCCAATACTTGGATAAAACAGTTTAGTAGAATCAGAGTTGCGGAAGTAAAAAGTTTAAGTTGTCAAAACAACATTGTAATTATAAGTTACGGAAGCATAAGTTTAATCAGTTTTGAAAACTTAAAGAGTAGTAATGCGGAAGCGGTTTAGGTATTTAACATTACATAACAAAACAAATGTCAATCGTTATCAAATTGCCTAAGACACTAAAGCTGATGCATGGGACTCCATCCTAGCATCCTATCCTTGTGTGCATGCCTTAGTGTAACCCCCGGTTACTATTCAACATTTTAAAATAATATCAGAGTTGGTCCCAGCAAATTTTTCAATTTTAAAACCTTGTCTGACCCTCTTTATTTAATAATATTAAACAAAGTTTAACGCAAACGTAAACGTATCACACATTTTACAATACTTATTTACATAAGTAAGTTTAAACCAAAATTTCAAACGTTTGCAACAAGGTTTGTTTGTTCGATTCCTGCTCCACCTCGATCCTTACAGCCGTGTACGTCATTTTTGACCTACAAACATCACACAATAATTCCCATTAGTTCATAAGAACTAAGTAAGTAAACCCCAATGGTTTCTTAACAATAAAATGTAAAAATACATTTTTCACAATCAACATTCAACTGAGTCATTTCTATTTGAATTGACTCTCACAATATAAAATATCACATTACCAATCATCAACTATTGCTCACAATAGTTTAATCAATATTACACTATGGGGTTCACATTCCTGTGCTTCCACCATAGCCAAATGCCAGCACCTCTGGCTATCCACCATTGTGGAATCATAAATAATTCAAGTCTTAAGATGTTCACCAACCGGTACTTCCATCTAAGACAATTGACAGCACCTCTGTCTATCCACCATTGTGGAGTCATATATAATTCAAGTCTTAAGATGTTCACCAACCGGTACTTCCATCTAAGACAATTGCCAGCACCTCTGGCTATCCACCATTGTGGAGTCATATTTATTAAGTCTAAGATGTTCACCCACCGGTACTTCCATCTAAGACAATTGCCAGCACCTCTGGCTATCCACCATTGTGGAGTCATATATAATTCAATCAAATTACTATGATGTTCACCCAACCGGTATTTCCATCATAGAAGTCCCACACTATTATTTACCAAGGTATTGGAATTATCATAGGTTGTTGAACTTTTATTGTTCAACGTTTCCCTATTACCAATGCCATATTTATCATATAATTCATTCAACAACAAATTCAATATTTATTATGTGATGTCATAGTTGTGGGATTACTTACCTTAATCAGATAAGGGATTAGCAACTGCAGGCTCCTTTCCTGCTCTATGACTAGTGGTTTGATTTCCACTACCACCACCTAGTTGCAAAATACATATATACAACTAGTTTCAACACGTATAGCACGTACAATCAAATTCAACACACTTGACTGATTTGACTTTCTCAAAGTCAATTCATCACATAACTGACTCTATCTTACTATATTTAGCAAGTTTTAGTCAATTATCACACTTATTCATATTTCATGCCTTCCCAGGCAATTTATCAAATAATTGATGTTCATTATATTAGTTACGATCTTTAATTATTTTTATTATTCAATTTTTATTTTTAAGATCAAAACTATTGATAATGGTAACATCAATTCATCAAAATCATCATTTAATCTATGGATTATAATCCATAATTTATTTGAAATCATATTCAATCCATCCTGCTAGTTATCCTACCATGATATGGGTTTCATAACAACCGGACATTATCCCGGCTTCAAAACGAAGATTTCACCGTCAAAATATCAAGTTCTTCGTTTCTAACAATCCCTAGTTATCAACTAGGCAATAATCAATACCCATAATCATATTATTACAATCAAAACTAGATTTAATCCACAAAATATTAAACTAGTAGGATAAAACGAATCGTTACCTAATCGAACGGATATTCAGTCGCAAAACAACGATCAGATGTTGCAGATACGTTCCCTGGTACGATCCGTGGGTTTAATCGGCTTCAAATCGGAGTTTGGCAGCCTCACAATCGTCTGTTGATGTTGGAAGTTCGAAAGAAAGAGTTTACAAACTCTTTTGCAAGAAATCTGATCAACTTAAGGTGTTTCAAAACCGCCTCATCCGTCGCGTACCGCGAAGAGGGCCTCACAAGCTCTTCGCGTACCGCGAAGAAATCCGGAGTTTTAAGATATTTTGGGTTCGTCGCGTACCGCGAAGAAACCTCAGAAACATCTTCGCGTACCGCGAAGAGTCTTCTTTATGATTTTCTTCGTTTCGCGATTCCGGACAATCCGTAACTCCGTTTCGCGCACGGTTTTCGCCCACGTTCATCATTTCTCATATACTATCAACTTGTAATAATTACAATCATCAAATCAACGTGGATTTCTAGAACGATCACATGTGCTCTTGCCATTGATGACATAATTCACATATTTTCAAATCACAACAACCACAATCGTTTAATTAACGATTATTTTCAAATACATTTCATTATAAGAAACCGGTTGTTACAAATCTCCCCTCCTTACGAAGGTTTCGTCCCCGAAACCGATTAAACATCAAAAAGGAAAGGATAATACTTTCTCATTTCATTTTCTGACTCCCACGTAACTTCAGAACCGGTTCTATTTTTCCACTGAACCTTCACCTGACTCAGTGATTTATTTCTAAGTTGCTTGACCTTTCGGTCAAGTATTGCCACTGGCCTTTCCACATAATTTAACCTCTCATCAATTTCAATGTCTTCCAGTGGTACGTACGCAGATTCATCTGCTAAACATTTTCGTAAGTAAGAAACGTGGAACGTATTATGAATTCCACTTAATTCCTCTGGTAGCTCTAGGCGATAAGCAACTTCACCAATACGAGCTATGATTTTAAATGGTCCAATAAAACGTGGACTTAACTTTCCTCGCTTACGAAAACGTATAACACCTTTCCACGGTGAGACTTTTAACAACACAAAATCTCCTACCTGGAATTCAATGGGCCTTCTACGCTTATCAGCGTATGATTTCTGACGGTCTTGCGCCGCCTTCAGATGGGCACGTATCTGATCTATCCGTTCATTGGTAGCTTTCACTACCTTTTTATGCGCAAGTTCACGTTGCCCCACCTCTCCCCAACAAACGGGAGTTCGACACTTCCTCCCATAGAGCATCTCATACGGAGGCATTCCAATACTGGAATGATAACTATTATTATACGAGAACTCTGCCAAGGGTAAGTAATCATCCCAACTACCTCCAAAATCAATAATGCACGCTCGTAACATATCCTCTAGGGTCTGAATGGTTCTTTCACTTTGTCCATCAGTCTGAGGATGATACGCAGTGCTTAACAACAGTTTTGTTCCTAACTCTTCTTGAAAATTTCTCCAAAATCGAGAAGTAAATCGAGTATCTCGATCAGAGATAATGGTTACAGGCACACCATGACGAGACACAATTTCTCGTACATATATCTCTGCCATTTTATCAGAAGAATAGGTCTCACGAATGGGCAAGAAATGAGCACTCTTAGTCAACCTATCCACAATGACCCAAATCGTATCACATCCCTTCCTTGTTTTAGGAAGTTTAGTAATTAAGTCCATTGTGATATGTTCCCATTTCCACATTGGAATTTCCAATGGTTGCAACTTACCATAAGGTTTCTGGTGCTCTGCTTTTACCTGCATACAAGTCAAGCATTTCGACACATGTTTAACCACATCTCGTTTCATACCTGGCCACCAATAGTTCACCCGAAGGTCACGATACATTTTAGTAGCCCCAGGATGAATTGAGTACTTTGACTTGTGCGCTTCTTCCAACAATGCAGACTTAAGTGGACAAGTGGGAGGTATCCACACTCGACCCCACCTAGTCTTCAAACCACGACTATCTTCATCAAGATTATGAGCTTGCCCTTTAATCCTGTCTCGTTTCCAATTTTCTTCCTTTAAAGCTTCAGTCTGGGCTTCCTTGATCTGTTCAATTAGCCCTGAAGTAATCACAAGCTGCATAACTTTCACTTTAATTGGTTCATACTCTTCCTTCCTACTCAAGGCATCTGCCACTACATTTGCTTTACCAGGATGATAAAGAATTTCACAATCATAGTCCTTGAGTAATTCCAGCCATCGTCTTTGCCTCATATTCAATTCCTTCTGAGTGAAGAAATATTTCAAGCTCTTATGATCAGTGTAAATGGTACACCTTACACCGTACAAATAATGCCTCCAAATCTTTAAGGCAAACACGACTGCTGCCAGTTCTAAATCATGAATAGGATAATTGATTTCATGGGTTTTCAGTTGTCTTGAGGCATAAGCAATCACCTTGCCTCGTTGCATAAGAACACAACCCAAGCCAAGATAAGAAGCATCAGAATATACCACAAAATCATCAGGACCATCTGGTAATGTCAATACTGGTGCCTGAGTTAATTTGGACTTTAACTCTTGGAATGCTTTCTCTTGGTCATCACCCCACACAAACTTAACATCTTTTCTTGTAAGTTTGGTTAAAGATGAAGCAATCTTAGCAAAGTCTTGAATAAATCTACGATAATAACCGGCTAAGCCAAGAAAACTTCTGACATCAGTTGGATTTTTGGGTAGACTCCAATTGGCCACCGCTTGAATTTTAGAAGGATCAACCAGAATGCCATCTGCATTTATCACATGTCCAAGAAATTGGACTTCATGCAACCAAAAGGCACATTTAGAAAATTTGGCATATAACTTCTCTCTACGGAGAGTTTCAAGTACCTCCCGTAAGTGACAAGCGTGATCACCTTCATTTTTGGAATAAACCAGAATATCATCAATAAAAACAATAACAGATCGATCCAACATGGGACGACACACCCGATTCATCAAGTCCATGAATGCAGCCGGTGCATTAGTCAGCCCAAAAGACATGACAAGAAATTCATAATGACCGTATCGGGTTCGAAACGCTGTTTTAGGAATATCTTCTTCCCTAACTTTAATTTGATGATAACCCGACCGAAGGTCAATTTTAGAGAACCAAGAAGCCCCTTGTAACTGATCGAAAAGATCATCGATCCGAGGCAAAGGATATTTGTTTTTCACCGTCACTTTATTAAGCTCTCGATAATCAATACACATACGAAAACTTCCGTCCTTCTTTTTAACAAAAAGAACTGGAGCACCCCAAGGCGAGATGCTTGGACGAATAAAACCTTTATCGAGAAGATCCTGCAATTGAGTCATCAACTCTTGCAATTCAGACGGTGCTAAACGATAAGGAGCTTTTGCTATAGGCTTGGCTCCTGGAATAAGATCGATTCTAAACTCAACATTTCTATCAGAAGGGATTCCCGGTAAGTCATCCGGAAAAACGTCAGGAAAATCCCTAACAATTGGGACATCCTCCAAACACTTTACTGTTTTCTTAGCATCAATGACATAAGCTAAGAAGGATTGGGCCCCATGATTCATATACTTCATGGCCTTGACCAAAGAACATAAAACAACCCCTCCACGTTTTTCTCCTTGGATGGACAATTCATAACCACTCGGGGTTATCAATTGTATAACTTTGCGGTTGCAAAGAATATTGGCTTTATAAGAAGATAGCCAATCCATTCCAATAACAACATCAAACTCCCCCAATACCATGGGTATTAAATCAACAGCATAATCCTCTTTATTGATCGTAAGCTTACAGTTTCGATAAATATCAAACACACGAAAACTCTTAGAATCAGCAACCTCTACTTCTAACGGTACAGGCAACTTTTCTAAGACAAAAGATGGATGATGCACAAATTTTATAGACACAAAAGATCGATTGGCTCCAGAATCAAATAACACATAAGCAGGTATTGAATTAACAAAGAAGGTACCTGTCACCACATCAGATGTGACTTTAGCCTCCTCTGCAGAAATCTGGAAAGCTCTCCCTTTTAGTTTGGGCGCTTCCGGTTTCTTTCCCGAGCCTTGAGATTTAAACGATCGGCTATCATCACTAATCGGTGCTGCCCTCTTAAGTTCAGGGCACTCACTCCTCCTATGACCTGGCTTATAACAATGATAGCACAGACTAGGAGAGCTCATGCACTGGGTTGCCAAATGTCCTGGCTTCCCACATTTATAACAGACAACAGGCCTAACACGACATTCCCCCGCGTGCATCCTCCCACAATTGGGACAAGGTTTAGTAAAAACAGGCTTTTTAAACAATTTGGCAAACTTTGCCTTTTTAGACGAACCTGTTTCTGTTTCAGCCTTTCGTTTATCTCCGCGATCTTCTTGTCGTTTCAATTCCAATTCCCGTTCCCGGGCACAATTAATCAACTCATTAAGTGTCTCACACTTAGAAGGCGTGAGAAACTCCCGGTACTTTGTGTTCAACATAGTATGATACCGGTTTATCCACATTCTTTCAGTCTGAAGAAGGTCAGGACAAAATTTAGCCTTGTCGAAGAAAATTGCAGTGATGGTATCAACACTTTCATCTTTCTGCTGTAGATGCAGAAACTCCTCAGTAATACGATCAATAGCGGCTTGAGGACAAAACCGCTTCAAGAAAAGTTCTTTAAACTGGGCCCACGTCAGCCCTTTTATTCCATCTCTGCCTTTTTCCTTCCTCAACAATTCCCACCAATCTTTGGCACGATCTTTCAACTGATTTCCAGCAAACATGACCTCATCAGACGGGTCACAATGACTAGTTTCAAACGTACTTTCAATATCAGATATCCAACGCTGGCTAATCAAGGGATCTACCTCCCCTTTGAACTCAGCTGGCTTACAAGCCATAAATTCTTTAAAAGTAGTTGTCTTAGAAGATTGTTTCATCTCCACTCCAGTTTCAAATTCAGACAACTCTTGATGAAGAAACTCTTTTAAGGAAGACTTAATTTCATCAATATATGTGGGCAAAGCAGCTTCAAAAGCCTTTGCCACCTCTTCCTTCACCATTATTTGAATTTCAGTGAGTTCCACCTTCTCACTGCTATTTACACCAGATGTATGTTCTTCAGCCATTCGTGGCTGAAATCATATAATTAAACAATCAGTATCCTGTATTCACACTATTTAACAATCTTGTACTTATATAGTACATAATCACCTTACCTAATATTCAAAATCATGATACAATCTGACTTAATTAAGGAAACGGTTATGTCATAAGCATCTCATTATACTGGCCAGGCATAATAACATGTTTATCACACACTCGTGCCCTTAATTTCATCATCTCATTTCATAATTGAGAAGTTCGGTTCACACAATTTATACACACAACAATGTGTACATATACAATTCAATACATAAATACTGACCTCATACCTCCGGCTTAATGATCGAGGCTGGAATCGAACGTTTCATCACATATCAAGAGCATAAGATTTGAGTCCAAGTATGTTTCCAACACTTGAATCCCTCAAACCAATGCTCTGATACCAGCTCTGTAACCCCCGGTTACTATTCAACATTTTAAAATAATATCAGAGTTGGTCCCAGCAAATTTTTCAATTTTAAAACCTTGTCTGACCCTCTTTATTTAATAATATTAAACAAAGTTTAACGCAAACGTAAACGTATCACACATTTTACAATACTTATTTACATAAGTAAGTTTAAACCAAAATTTCAAACGTTTGCAACAAGGTTTGTTTGTTCGATTCCTGCTCCACCTCGATCCTTACAGCCGTGTACGTCATTTTTGACCTACAAACATCACACAATAATTCCCATTAGTTCATAAGAACTAAGTAAGTAAACCCCAATGGTTTCTTAACAATAAAATGTAAAAATACATTTTTCACAATCAACATTCAACTGAGTCATTTCTATTTGAATTGACTCTCACAATATAAAATATCACATTACCAATCATCAACTATTGCTCACAATAGTTTAATCAATATTACACTATGGGGTTCACATTCCTGTGCTTCCACCATAGCCAAATGCCAGCACCTCTGGCTATCCACCATTGTGGAGTCATAAATAATTCAAGTCTTAAGATGTTCACCAACCGGTACTTCCATCTAAGACAATTGACAGCACCTCTGTCTATCCACCATTGTGGAGTCATATATAATTCAAGTCTTAAGATGTTCACCAACCGGTACTTCCATCTAAGACAATTGCCAGCACCTCTGGCTATCCACCATTGTGGAGTCATATTTATTAAGTCTAAGATGTTCACCCACCGGTACTTCCATCTAAGACAATTGCCAGCACCTCTGGCTATCCACCATTGTGGAGTCATATATAATTCAATCAAATTACTATGATGTTCACCCAACCGGTATTTCCATCATAGAAGTCCCACACTATTATTTACCAAGGTATTGGAATTATCATAGGTTGTTGAACTTTTATTGTTCAACGTTTCCCTATTACCAATGCCATATTTATCATATAATTCATTCAACAACAAATTCAATATTTATTATGTGATGTCATAGTTGTGGGATTACTTACCTTAATCAGATAAGGGATTAGCAACTGCAGGCTCCTTTCCTGCTCTATGACTAGTGGTTTGATTTCCACTACCACCACCTAGTTGCAAAATACATATATACAACTAGTTTCAACACGTATAGCACGTACAATCAAGTTCAACACACTTGACTGATTTGACTTTCTCAAAGTCAATTCATCACATAACTGACTCTATCTTACTATATTTAGCAAGTTTTAGTCAATTATCACACTTATTCATATTTCATGCCTTCCCAGGCAATTTATCAAATAATTGATGTTCATTATATTAGTTACGATCTTTAATTATTTTTATTATTCAATTTTTATTTTAAGATCAAAACTATTGATAATGGTAACATCAATTCATCAAAATCATCATTTAATCTATGGATTATAATCCATAATTTATTTGAAATCATATTCAATCCATCCTGCTAGTTATCCTACCATGATATGGGTTTCATAACAACCGGACATTATCCCGGCTTCAAAACGAAGATTTCACCGTCAAAATATCAAGTTCTTCGTTTCTAACAATCCCTAGTTATCAACTAGGCAATAATCAATACCCATAATCATATTATTACAATCAAAACTAGATTTAATCCACAAAATATTAAACTAGTAGGATAAAACGAATCGTTACCTAATCGAACGGATATTCAGTCGCAAAACAACGATCAGATGTTGCAGATACGTTCCCTGGTACGATCCGTGGGTTTAATCGGCTTCAAATCGGAGTTTGGCAGCCTCACAATCGTCTGTTGATGTTGGAAGTTCGAAAGAAAGAGTTTACAAACTCTTTTGCAAGAAATCTGATCAACTTAAGGTGTTTCAAAACCGCCTCATCCGTCGCGTACCGCGAAGAGGGCCTCACAAGCTCTTCGCGTACCGCGAAGAAATCCGGAGTTTTAAGATATTTTGGGTTCGTCGCGTACCGCGAAGAAACCTCAGAAACATCTTCGCGTACCGCGAAGAGTCTTCTTTATGATTTTCTTCGTTTCGCGATTCCGGACAATCCGTAACTCCGTTTCGCGCACGGTTTTCGCCCACGTTCATCATTTCTCATATACTATCAACTTGTAATAATTACAATCATCAAATCAACGTGGATTTCTAGAACGATCACATGTGCTCTTGCCATTGATGACATAATTCACATATTTTCAAATCACAACAACCACAATCGTTTAATTAACGATTATTTTCAAATACATTTCATTATAAGAAACCGGTTGTTACAAATCTCCCCTCCTTACAAAGGTTTCGTCCCCGAAACCGATTAAACATCAAAAAGGAAAGGATAATACTTTCTCATTTCATTTTCTGACTCCCACGTAACTTCAGAACCGGTTCTATTTTTCCACTGAACCTTCACCTGACTCAGTGATTTATTTCTAAGTTGCTTGACCTTTCGGTCAAGTATTGCCACTGGCCTTTCCACATAATTTAACCTCTCATCAATTTCAATGTCTTCCAGTGGTACGTACGCAGATTCATCTGCTAAACATTTTCGTAAGTAAGAAACGTGGAACGTATTATGAATTCCACTTAACTCCTCTGGTAGCTCTAGGCGATAAGCAACTTCACCAATACGAGCTATGATTTTAAATGGTCCAATAAAACGTGGACTTAACTTTCCTCGCTTACGAAAACGTATAACACCTTTCCACGGTGAGACTTTTAACAACACAAAATCTCCTACCTGGAATTCAATGGGCCTTCTACGCTTATCAGCGTATGATTTCTGACGGTCTTGAGCCGCCTTCAGATGGGCACGGATCTGATCTATCCGTTCATTGGTAGCTTTCACTACCTTTTTATGCGCAAGTTCACGTTGCCCCACCTCTCCCCAACAAACGGGAGTTCGACACTTCCTCCCATAGAGCATCTCATACGGAGGCATTCCAATACTGGAATGATAACTATTATTATACGAGAACTCTGCCAAGGGTAAGTAATCATCCCAACTACCTCCAAAATCAATAATGCACGCTCGTAACATATCCTCTAGGGTCTGAATGGTTCTTTCACTTTGTCCATCAGTCTGAGGATGATACGCAGTGCTTAACAACAGTTTTGTTCCTAATTCTTCTTGAAAATTTCTCCAAAATCGAGAAGTAAATCGAGTATCTCGATCAGAGATAATGGTTACAGGCACACCATGACGAGACACAATTTCTCGTACATATATCTCTGCCATTTTATCAGAAGAATAGGTCTCACGAATGGGCAAGAAATGAGCACTCTTAGTCAACCTATCCACAATGACCCAAATCGTATCACATCCCTTCCTTGTTTTAGGAAGTTTAGTAATTAAGTCCATTGTGATATGTTCCCATTTCCACATTGGAATTTCCAATGGTTGCAACTTACCATAAGGTTTCTGGTGCTCTGCTTTTACCTGCATACAAGTCAAACATTTCGACACATGTTTAACCACATCTCGTTTCATACCTGGCCACCAATAGTTCACCCGAAGGTCACGATACATTTTAGTAGCCCCAGGATGAATTGAGTACTTTGACTTGTGCGCTTCTTCCAACAATGCAGACTTAAGTGGACAAGTGGGAGGTATCCACACTCGACCCCACCTAGTCTTCAAACCACGACTATCTTCATCAAGATTATGAGCTTGCCCTTTAATCCTGTCTCGTTTCCAATTTTCTTCCTTTAAAGCTTCAGTCTGGGCTTCCTTGATCTGTTCAATTAGCCCTGAAGTAATCACAAGCTGCATAACTTTCACTTTAATTGGTTCATACTCTTCCTTCCTACTCAAGGCATCTGCCACTACATTTGCTTTACCAGGATGATAAAGAATTTCACAATCATAGTCCTTGAGTAATTCCAGCCATCGTCTTTGCCTCATATTCAATTCCTTCTGAGTGAAGAAATATTTCAAGCTCTTATGATCAGTGTAAATGGTACACCTTACACCGTACAAATAATGCCTCCAAATCTTTAAGGCAAACACGACTGCTGCCAGTTCTAAATCATGAATAGGATAATTGATTTCATGGGTTTTCAGTTGTCTTGAGGCATAAGCAATCACCTTGCCTCGTTGCATAAGAACACAACCCAAGCCAAGATAAGAAGCATCAGAATATACCACAAAATCATCAGGACCATCTGGTAATGTCAATACTGGTGCCTGAGTTAATTTGGACTTTAACTCTTGGAATGCTTTCTCTTGGTCATCACCCCACACAAACTTAACATCTTTTCTTGTAAGTTTGGTTAAAGATGAAGCAATCTTAGCAAAGTCTTGAATAAATCTACGATAATAACCGGCTAAGCCAAGAAAACTTCTGACATCAGTTGGATTTTTGGGTAGACTCCAATTGGCCACCGCTTGAATTTTAGAAGGATCAACCAGAATGCCATCTGCATTTATCACATGTCCAAGAAATTGGACTTCATGCAACCAAAAGGCACATTTAGAAAATTTGGCATATAACTTCTCTCTACGGAGAGTTTCAAGTACCTCCCGTAAGTGACAAGCGTGATCACCTTCATTTTTGGAATAAACCAGAATATCATCAATAAAAACGATAACAGATCGATCCAACATGGGACGACACACCCGATTCATCAAGTCCATGAATGCAGCCGGTGCATTAGTCAGCCCAAAAGACATGACAAGAAATTCATAATGACCGTATCGGGTTCGAAACGCTGTTTTAGGAATATCTTCTTCCCTAACTTTAATTTGATGATAACCCGACCGAAGGTCAATTTTAGAGAACCAAGAAGCCCCTTGTAACTGATCGAAAAGATCATCGATCCGAGGCAAAGGATATTTGTTTTTCACCGTCACTTTATTAAGCTCTCGATAATCAATACACATACGAAAACTTCCGTCCTTCTTTTTAACAAAAAGAACTGGAGCACCCCAAGGCGAGATGCTTGGACGAATAAAACCTTTATCGAGAAGATCCTGCAATTGAGTCATCAACTCTTGCAATTCAGACGGTGCTAAACGATAAGGAGCTTTTGCTATAGGCTTGGCTCCTGGAATAAGATCGATTCTAAACTCAACATTTCTATCAGAAGGGATTCCCGGTAAGTCATCCGGAAAAACGTCAGGAAAATCCCTAACAATTGGGACATCCTCCAAACACTTTACTGTTTTCTCAGCATCAATGACATAAGCTAAGAAGGATTGGGCCCCATGATTCATATACTTCATGGCCTTGACCAAAGAACATAAAACAACCCCTCCACGTTTTTCTCCTTGGATGGACAATTCATAACCACTCGGGGTTATCAATTGTATAACTTTGCGGTTGCAAAGAATATTGGCTTTATAAGAAGATAGCCAATCCATTCCAATAACAACATCAAACTCCCCCAATACCATGGGTATTAAATCAACAGCATAATCCTCTTTATTGATCGTAAGCTTACAGTTTCGATAAATATCAAACACACGAAAACTCTTAGAATCAGCAACCTCTACTTCTAACGGTACAGGCAACTTTTCTAAGACAAAAGATGGATGATGCACAAATTTTATAGACACAAAAGATCGATTGGCTCCAGAATCAAATAACACATAAGCAGGTATTGAATTAACAAAGAAGGTACCTGTCACCACATCAGATGTGACTTTAGCCTCCTCTGCAGAAATCTGGAAAGCTCTCCCTTTTGGTTTGGGCGCTTCCGGTTTCTTTCCCGAGCCTTGAGATTTAAACGATCGGCTATCATCACTAATCGGTGCTGCCCTCTTAAGTTCAGGGCACTCACTCCTCCTATGACCTGGCTTATAACAATGATAGCACAGACTAGGAGAGCTCATGCACTGGGTTGCCAAATGTCCTGGCTTCCCACATTTATAACAGACAACAGGCCTAACACGACATTCCCCCGCGTGCATCCTCCCACAATTGGGACAAGGTTTAGTAAAAACAGGCTTTTTAAACAATTTGGCAAACTTTGCCTTTTTAGACGAACCTGTTTCTGTTTCAGCCTTTCGTTTATCTCCGCGATCTTCTTGTCGTTTCAATTCCAATTCCCGTTCCCGGGCACAATTAATCAACTCATTAAGTGTCTCACACTTAGAAGGCGTGAGAAACTCCCGGTACTTTGTGTTCAACATAGTATGATACCGGTTTATCCACATTCTTTCAGTCTGAAGAAGGTCAGGACAAAATTTAGCCTTGTCGAAGAAAATTGCAGTGATGGTATCAACACTTTCATCTTTCTGCTGTAGATGCAGAAACTCCTCAGTAATACGATCAATAGCGGCTTGAGGACAAAACCGCTTCAAGAAAAGTTCTTTAAACTGGGCCCACGTCAGCCCTTTTATTCCATCTCTGCCTTTTTCCTTCCTCAACAATTCCCACCAATCTTTGGCACGATCTTTCAACTGATTTCCAGCAAACATGACCTCATCAGACGGGTCACAATGACTAGTTTCAAACGTACTTTCAATATCAGATATCCAACGCTGGCTAATCAAGGGATCTACCTCCCCTTTGAACTCAGCTGGCTTACAAGCCATAAATTCTTTAAAAGTAGTTGTCTTAGAAGATTGTTTCATCTCCACTCCAGTTTCAAATTCAGACAACTCTTGATGAAGAAACTCTTTTAAGGAAGACTTAATTTCATCAATATATGTGGGCAAAGCAGCTTCAAAAGCCTTTGCCACCTCTTCCTTCACCATTATTTGAATTTCAGTGAGTTCCACCTTCTCACTGCTATTTACACCAGATGTATGTTCTTCAGCCATTCGTGGCTGAAATCATATAATTAAACAATCAGTATCCTGTATTCACACTATTTAACAATCTTGTACTTATATAGTACATAATCACCTTACCTAATATTCAAAATCATGATACAATCTGACTTAATTAAGGAAACGGTTATGTCATAAGCATCTCATTATACTGGCCAGGCATAATAACATGTTTATCACACACTCGTGCCCTTAATTTCATCATCTCATTTCATAATTGAGAAGTTCGGTTCACACAATTTATACACACAACAATGTGTACATATACAATTCAATACATAAATACTGACCTCATACCTCCGGCTTAATGATCGAGGCTGGAATCGAACGTTTCATCACATATCAAGAGCATAAGATTTGAGTCCAAGTGTGTTTCCAACACTTGAATCCCTCAAACCAATGCTCTGATACCAGCTTTGTAACCCCCGGTTACTATTCAACATTTTAAAATAATATCAGAGTTGGTCCCAGCAAATTTTTCAATTTTAAAACCTTGTCTGACCCTCTTTATTTAATAATATTAAACAAAGTTTAACGCAAACGTAAACGTATCACACATTTTACAATACTTATTTACATAAGTAAGTTTAAACCAAAATTTCAAACGTTTGCAACAAGGTTTGTTTGTTCGATTCCTGCTCCACCTCGATCCTTACAGCCGTGTACGTCATTTTTGACCTACAAACATCACACAATAATTCCCATTAGTTCATAAGAACTAAGTAAGTAAACCCCAATGGTTTCTTAACAATAAAATGTAAAAATACATTTTTCACAATCAACATTCAACTGAGTCATTTCTATTTGAATTGACTCTCACAATATAAAATATCACATTACCAATCATCAACTATTGCTCACAATAGTTTAATCAATATTACACTATGGGGTTCACATTCCTGTGCTTCCACCATAGCCAAATGCCAGCACCTCTGGCTATCCACCATTGTGGAGTCATAAATAATTCAAGTCTTAAGATGTTCACCAACCGGTACTTCCATCTAAGACAATTGACAGCACCTCTGTCTATCCACCATTGTGGAGTCATATATAATTCAAGTCTTAAGATGTTCACCAACCGGTACTTCCATCTAAGACAATTGCCAGCACCTCTGGCTATCCACCATTGTGGAGTCATATTTATTAAGTCTAAGATGTTCACCCACCGGTACTTCCATCTAAGACAATTGCCAGCACCTCTGGCTATCCACCATTGTGGAGTCATATATAATTCAATCAAATTACTATGATGTTCACCCAACCGGTATTTCCATCATAGAAGTCCCACACTATTATTTACCAAGGTATTGGAATTATCATAGGTTGTTGAACTTTTATTGTTCAACGTTTCCCTATTACCAATGCCATATTTATCATATAATTCATTCAACAACAAATTCAATATTTATTATGTGATGTCATAGTTGTGGGATTACTTACCTTAATCAGATAAGGGATTAGCAACTGCAGGCTCCTTTCCTGCTCTATGACTAGTGGTTTGATTTCCACTACCACCACCTAGTTGCAAAATACATATATACAACTAGTTTCAACACGTATAGCACGTACAATCAAATTCAACACACTTGACTGATTTGACTTTCTCAAAGTCAATTCATCACATAACTGACTCTATCTTACTATATTTAGCAAGTTTTAGTCAATTATCACACTTATTCATATTTCATGCCTTCCCAGGCAATTTATCAAATAATTGATGTTCATTATATTAGTTACGATCTTTAATTATTTTTATTATTCAATTTTTATTTTTAAGATCAAAACTATTGATAATGGTAACATCAATTCATCAAAATCATCATTTAATCTATGGATTATAATCCATAATTTATTTGAAATCATATTCAATCCATCCTGCTAGTTATCCTACCATGATATGGGTTTCATAACAACCGGACATTATCCCGGCTTCAAAACGAAGATTTCACCGTCAAAATATCAAGTTCTTCGTTTCTAACAATCCCTAGTTATCAACTAGGCAATAATCAATACCCATAATCATATTATTACAATCAAAACTAGATTTAATCCACAAAATATTAAACTAGTAGGATAAAACGAATCGTTACCTAATCGAACGGATATTCAGTCGCAAAACAACGATCAGATGTTGCAGATACGTTCCCTGGTACGATCCGTGGGTTTAATCGGCTTCAAATCGGAGTTTGGCAGCCTCACAATCGTCTGTTGATGTTGGAAGTTCGAAAGAAAGAGTTTACAAACTCTTTTGCAAGAAATCTGATCAACTTAAGGTGTTTCAAAACCGCCTCATCCGTCGCGTACCGCGAAGAGGGCCTCACAAGCTCTTCGCGTACCGCGAAGAAATCCGGAGTTTTAAGATATTTTGGGTTCGTCGCGTACCGCGAAGAAACCTCAGAAACATCTTCGCGTACCGCGAAGAGTCTTCTTTATGATTTTCTTCGTTTCGCGATTCCGGACAATCCGTAACTCCGTTTCGCGCACGGTTTTCGCCCACGTTCATCATTTCTCATATACTATCAACTTGTAATAATTACAATCATCAAATCAACGTGGATTTCTAGAACGATCACATGTGCTCTTGCCATTGATGACATAATTCACATATTTTCAAATCACAACAACCACAATCGTTTAATTAACGATTATTTTCAAATACATTTCATTATAAGAAACCGGTTGTTACACTTAGTTACCTGAGAAAACATGCGAGTAAAAGGGTCAACACAAAGGTTGGTGAGAGCGCAGGTTTGTATCAGCAGTAAACATCAAAATGTTTAAAGTAAATGTTTTACAGTTTTATATATCATATGCGGGTTCGAAACCGAAGCTAACATGCTGCCTCCCGCCATGTCCATCCAACTAGACAATGACAATGTTTAGTGGTCAATTATGCACTGTTCCAACCTCCAGTCGGGGTGGCCATACGGCACACAACAGTGTGGCTTGTCAGGCCTAAATAGTACTATTCAGAATTACCACGCTAAGCGCTACGCGCTATTAACGGTTCGAGATGTGTTTAATGAGGACTTATCAGTTTTGTGGATGAATGCCACACATATGTATATACGATGTTAACATGTACAATGTAACCAAAAGTATGTATGTTGGTCAAAATCAGTTGTATGCAATGTTTTCTCCCCCAAAGGTAGAAAATGTAAAAAGGGGCCGTGAACTCACCTGGTAAAGCAGTTCCGGTTTATGTGGTGTTAGCGACTGTGAAAGCTAGCAGTCCTGCTAGTAAATTCCTATAATCATATAGGTGTGAGTATGTGTTTTGTGGTGTGTTGTAATCCATACAACTCCAAGTGTCGGTGTGCTCAACCGAGTGCGTGTGTGTTGACTTGTGCTGACTCTACGAATCGTTGGTGACACATTTGTTGTGTTAAGTTGTCTTGATGCAAGTAAGACACCAAAATGCATCCTATGACTCAACTCACGTTGCTTTCACGAAATCAAGTTTTGAAAATCATAATGTTCTTGTTTCGGGAAACTTTCTATATTTAGAAAGTTTCTATTTTTGGAAAGTATGGTTATGAAATCATATTTCATAAAACTAATAACTTTAGTATGTTTGTAAAAACGTATGTAAACACTTAAAATAAGTTGTTTGTGCATAAAATACCATTTGTGCCATTTTACCCAAACAAAGTTTCCTAAAATAGTAAGTATTTGTTTAAAAGATTGTTTTCACAAATCCAAGTTTCCAATATGCTTAGAAATCATTTTTAAACATATTTCAATGATCACAAATCATCAAATCATTCAAAAACATCAAAAGCCCTCTTTTGATTTACAAAAGTTTCCATTTTTAGTAAGTTTCTATAAAACTATGTTTTTGACAAATTCAAGTATTCAAATGTGTTTCTAAACACTCCAATATACATTTGACAACATCTAGACATGTCTATCATGTCTAGATCATTACAAATCCAAGACTTGCACATAAAAGTTTCCTTTTATAGCAAGTTCACCTAAATCATCACCAATTCATCAATAATTCATTCAAACTCAAATTTAATCACTCATATACTATAAAATCAGTAGACTCATATCAATATCACACAAAATTATCAATAAACTCGTGCTCGATGGTCACATGGAGTTGCATGTGGGTTTTTACCCATTGCATGTGCGATCTAACTATAGATAAACAAGATAAACTACCTTAGAAGCTAATATCCACTGGGATTGAGTAATAAAAACTTCTGATGATGAAGTTCCAGCTGTTGATGGTGGTTTATAGCTTCGTTACTCCACCTCCAAGCTCCAAGGACTCCAAAAGCACTTCAAGTTGCAAGGAATCTCTTCAATGGTGCTACCAGGGGGTTTGGGGGCTTGCTTCAGTGAGTTTGGGTCGGTTTGCAGAGGGAATGCTCGGTGGTTTGAGGTAAAAACCGAACAAATGGGTTGGAGTTGGTTTTTAAAAGAATTTTGATCTGCATGGCCTTCGCGTATCGCGGAGGCCGATCAAAATTAATCATCGCGTACCGCGATGGAATTCGGGAGTATCGACTTCCGGTTTTCTTCGCGTACCGCGAAGACTTTAGCTAAGGTCCGTCGCGTACCGCGATGAGTCCATTTCCTTGTTTTTCGATTTCTTCGATTCGATTACGCTCGTACTCGATTCCTAACATTTATCCTAAACGTCTAACACATATTTAGCACATAAGCACACAATTTCGGTTATTATTTGATCACCAACGTTCGTGAGACTCGTGTGTGTGTTTCGATAATTCCTTGAATTATCTTTGATGGTTCGTGTTTGTATGTTTACGAAGTGTTTGCACGCTTGATTAATCCTAATCAACGTGTAATGCACAATTCAATAATAATCCAAATTATTGTTTTGTGTTTGTGTTTAGCTCATCTAATTAAACTCAATTAAATGAAATGCAACAAGTATGGATGTGAAATGAGTGTTGCAATTTACCCAAAATTGTCGGGTGTCACACATGTATTATCACACAACTTTCAAATTTAGTCATTAAGCTTTCTGTTACTCTTACATACTGCCTCTTCCGTTCCTCCTTGACTTCATACACCCCATTGATTTGGTTTGCCACTAGTAAAGAATCTACGTGTGCCACAACTCTTCTCGCATTTTCCTGAAGAACCAACTGCAACCCCGCAATCAAGGCTTCATACTCTTCCTCGTTGTTAGAAGCTTTAAATTTCATCTTCAGCGCTCGCGCCCTTTCCTTTCCTTGGGGGACCCCTACTCCTGCCCCTCCATGCTCCATGCTCCATCTGTGTATATTTCCCATATCCCGTGCGCTTTACCGCTTTCCTCCTTTTTTATTTCCTCGCAAGATCCTTCCGGCACCTCTACTATGAAGTCTACTATGACCTGCGCCTTAACTGCTGTTCTTAGCTTGTATGCCAAATCAAACACCCCCACCTCAATAGCCCAATTTGCCAACCTTCCGAAAATCTCTGGCCGCTTCAGGATTTGCTGCAAAGGGTAGGATGTTATCACTTCCACTTGGTGTCCTTGGAAATATCTCCTCAACCTCCTTGATGAGTGAACCAACGCCAGTACTAGCTTCTCCAACATGGTATAGTTTATTTCCAGCGGGCTAAGGACCCTGCTGACGTAATATACCGGAGTTTGGATACCCTCTCTGTCCACCAATAGGACCGAACATATGGCCCTTTCAGACGCGGACAAGTAAAGTTGTAAGGTTTCTCCCCTCGCGGAGCCGTTAGCGAAGGTAATCCTTCTAAGCACCTCTTTAAATCTTCGAAGGCCTGATTTGCCTCCGTTGTCCACTGAAATTCTTTTCCTATTTCCTTTCTAAGGCCTGCTATAAATGGCAATGACTTCTCCACGTGCTTTGATAGAAACCTATTAATTGCCACCAACCTTCCATTTAAGGTATGTACGTATTTAACCGATCTCGGTGGATTCATGTTTCAGATAGCTTCCACCTTCTCAGGGTTCACTTTGAAACCTTCTTTCGTAACTACTACTCCCAAGAATTTTCCTTCCATGACACCGAACGCGCACTTAACCGGGTTCAGCTTTATGCTATATTTGCGCAATTGCCCCAATGTTTCTGCTATGTCCCTCAACATCGCTTCCTCTTCTCGGCTTTTGATAACTAGGTCATCCACGTATACCTCAAAATTCCTGCCGATTTGTTCCTTAAATACCATGTCCATCATCCTCTGGTATGTGGCTCCCGCGTTTTTTAACCCAAAAGGCATCTTTGTGTAACAAAAAATTGCCTATATATGTGTGGAACGCCGTCTTATTCTCATCCTCCTTTGCCATCTGGACCTGATGATACCCTTTATAAGCGTCCAAAAAACACTTTATTGGGAATTCCGCCAATGAATATACCTTGAGGTATATTTCCGGCAACGGGTAGTTGTCCTTTGGGCATGCCTTATTCAAATCCTTATAATCAATACACATTCGCCAAGCACCGTCTGACTTTTTGAACATCACCGGGTTTGCCACCCACGTTTGATGCTTGGTCTCTCTTAGGATTCCAGAGTCCACCAGTTTCCTTCTTTAGTAATTGCTTCCCTTCTTTCCACTCCCATACTCCTTTTTTGGACTACGGGTTTTCTAGATGGATGAATTTTCAGTTGATGTTCCACTATTTCTCGTGGTATTCCAGTCATATCCGAATGTTGAAAGGCGAATACGTCCATGTATTCCCTTAGAAGGTTTTTCATATGATGGCGGATACTTCCTGACAAATCCTTCCCCAAGGTAATCGCCTGCTCTGGATATTTAGGGTTGATGATCCACTTCTCATCTGCCATTAACCGCACCTCCTTGGGCATTGTCGGCATCCATTTTTCTGACATAGAGCACTGCTCTTCCGCCTTTATGCACATCTGCTCCCCCGCCCCCGGAGTGGGGAAGATAACCATACCTTGCGTCGTGGATACCCATGCGGCCAACAGGCCTAGGGCTACTCTTCCCAATATTACATTATGCCTAGTTTCAGCTTTGATTATTAAAAACGTGAGGTTGATCGTCCGCTGCTTCTTTCCTTCTCCTATGGTTAATGGCAAGCTGATCCTCCCCATAGGCCTCACCATTTCTCCAGAAAAACCCATTACTGGGTAATCCACTCTTTCCATCAGTTGTTGAACATCCCAGGACATTATTCTAAATTTGTGTTCGTATAGGATGTCGGATGAGCTACCCGTGTAGAAAAAAAAATCTTGTGCATCTTATATTTTCCCACCAAAGCAGTTATATTCAAAGAACTCGTGTTGTAACACCCATCACTTGCCGGCACCGTCAATGGCATGCACATCCACGACTCTAAAAACTCTGCGCGCCTCTAGGGATTACAAGTTAGACTCCCCGCCTTGGTTCCTATGGTGTATATTTCATGCACGACTTTTCCACCTGACTTCTCCTCGTATTTGGACGTCCTTTCCCCTTTCTTTGGTGCCACCAGGTGCTTCAAATCTCCGCTAACATAAATTTTTTCTCTCTGCTTTTTCAAGTGCCAACAATCGTCGGTATTATGGCCATGCCCATGATGGTAATCACAATGTCGGGACTTATCCCTGCCGGGATTATCTCTCAAGGAGCGAGGCTGCTCCCACTTCAAACCTTCTATTTTCCAAATTTCCCCAGGTCTTTTAGTAAGAGCAGGGCATACCTCTTGTTTTTCGTCTTTCTTTTTAGCCACAACGGACACCTCTTGGGAGATATATGGTGCGAACCTTCTCGACTCCTGCCGACGGGGTATGAACTTCGTGTTAGCTTCCCCGAAACTTTTTCGTGCCGGGTAATCGGTCAGCGCCAGGTTGTGTCAAACCCTGAGCCGGCGGGGTTGGATCGAGGTCCCCGTCGGGCGGAAAGTTCCCAGGGCGCGATATCGTGAGTGATAATCAAAGTGATCAGATTGTTTTCATTGCACATGATATAAATGAGAAATACTAAATAGAATAGAATTACAAAGTTAAATTACATCAGTTAAGTTTATAATTTAACAATGTAAATCTATCATAACATCATAACCTATCTATCTTGTAACTGCACAAGATATACAACATAATTGTGTAATGATGTTCCCAAAATATGCAGGTCCAAAAATACTAAGTCTTCTAACTGAAGTCCTATTCCAAAAGCATAAGCTTCTTAGTTGACCTGTTCGTCACCTGAGAAGTCATGCAAAAATAAAGTCAACACATGGTTGGTGAGTTCTTATAGTTTAGTAATTGAAAATGATTTAAAAACCTTTTTCGGTAAAGACCCTAACCTCATTAACATCACATGTAATATCCACATCGATATGCTTATATATAGGGCATACCCCTGGGTCGAGCCTACAAACCCGCCCAAACGTCGTCCCACCACATACTAATACACATATGACATTGTTGTTAATAATAATTAAGCATTTTTACCTAACACACACTTCCCTTCACAATGATTCAAATGTACACTCAAAACCTTTGTTAAACCCTCGGGTAACAACCTTAATCTCATTAACATCACATGTATCATCCAGATCGGTATGCTTATATATAGGGCATACCCCTGAGTCGAGCCTACAAACTCGCCCAGACGCCGTCCCACCACATAATAATCCACATAGGACATTGGTGTTAATGAAAATTAAGCATTTTACCCCTACCATTAACAAAATGATTCTTCAGTTCTTTGTTCCTGTAAATACAACAATTTGGAATCTATGTTGATTCCTTAAGTTCATCACAAAAATGATCAACCACAGTATTTGTAGAAACAGTTATAAATGCTTAATTAAATAAATAAATAAAAATTTAATAAAATCTAAGTCCTAATGATTGGGCCTTGGTCAACTCGAGTAGACTAATCTAGCAATTAGGTACTTAGTAGTTAGGGAATTCTGTAAATATCATCAAACATATGACCTACAATTCAAACAGTCTAGCTAGGACTTCTTGAAATATAGGATTTCTTGTTTCGTACTTGATTCGTTGGCATATGTTATCTTTGATATTTCCCAGACTTTCCCCAGAAAATGATGTACTTGATTCGTCTGATTCTGTTACAAGATGTACTTGATTCGTTGATCATGGAATACTAGATTCGTTGATCAAATGTACTCTTGATTCGTTGTTTGTCAAACACTTGATTCGTTGAACATCGAATATTAGTTTTGCAAAAATAGTTTCGTTTGATTCGTTGAACTCACACTTGTCTTGTCAAAATAGTTTCTTTGATTCGTTGAACTGACACACTTGTTTTGTCAAAATAGTTTCGTTTGATTCGTTGAACTCACACTTGATTCGTCAAAATAGTTTCGTTTGATTCGTTGAAATGACACGCTTGATTCGTCAAATAGTTTCGTTTGATTCGTTGAAATGTTTGTTTAACCCAATTATCCACTTAAAGTATAAGTAGATAACCTTAGTAAAAACCTGTATAAAACCTGTGTTGCTATGTAACTGTTATATCACAAAATGCGCGCTCATTCTGGTAGTTTAGGTTTCTTCAGTTCCTGAGTTGTTTTAAAAGAATTCGAATGCGATGAGTATACATATTTATCGTCGTATCTAAGGTATGGTCTCGGTGTGTGAAACTAAGTGTCCTAAGTACTAGTGTGCTTCTAAGGCTTAATTTTGCCAATCTAAGTTAATTACCCATTTGTACCCATATCCCAACGTTTATTCATAACAAGTCTTGTTTAATATGTTTTTAATAAATTCCATTATGGATCAATATTAAGTAAAAATCATTTATACTAATTCAATAAGTTCACAAAACGTTTCCTTTTTTTTTATTAAAATTCCATTACTTGAATTAAATCACATTTAAATTATGATGGGCCCTAATTAAGTCCCATTGGGCCCAATTAGATCCATTAATGTTCTTTGCTTTCTCATTGATCACCATTTAAATTTTTTGAATAATTCCTCATAAACCCATTAGCTTATCAAAGGTAGTTATTCATGTTAAGACTTTCACTAAATTGGTGTTAATGATTAAATTAACACCTACCTTTAGTTCATTGTTTTTGTTACTTCATAACTTAAATCATAAACACAATTGTTTTTAAGCCCATTTATTAGATGCCAACAACCCATTTTCATTTATACATTATAGAACTTAAATCCCTTTTAGACTCTTGAGAGTTAAATCTTGATGTTATACAAGGAAACCCAAATGAGTCACCTCATGCATGCACACATATAATGTTATTTCATGCATGCACCTTATGAGGTCCAATTCTTATGGGGAACTTAGCTTAATAGCTAATTACCCATTCCCTAAGTCCTCAACACTAGTTTTGATGGTCCTAAGTCCAAACCCAACCTATTTGAGCAACACTTAAGTTTGGTTGTCACTTGGATCAGCGAACCTTCTAGCTGCCATGGAGGCAGCGAACCTTTTTGTTTCGGCCAAGGGTTCGGCAATGAAGTTGGCTAGACGAATATGTGGGTTCGGCCTCCAAGGTTCGGGTAAGGTATAGGTTCGTGACCTACAAGGGTTCGTGGTTCCCTATTGCTTCGGCTACTCAGAATAGGTTCGGCTACTTCATGTATGTAGGTTCGCAGGTCAGCAGTGGTTCGGTTCCTCCAAGGTTCGTCGGGTAGATGGCTGGCAGCACGTAGGTTCGTGTCACTCGAAGGAAGAGGGTTCGGCCAAATGAAAGAGGTTCGTGGCTCAGGATGTGCAGGGTTCGGCGCATGTGGCCACAGGGTTCGTTGCAGGAGGAGAAAGTTTCGGCCAAGAAATATAGGGTTCGGCCGATATGTTGATCACGAACCTGTATCCCTTTCTTCTCGCACAAGCTTGACCTGTTACAAGTCGTTTTCCATAGCCATCTAGTTGCTAACCATGACTATCCTCAAAGTTATCTAGTGTTTAAAACTGATTATTATAACAGTAACTATAAGACTCGTGAACATCCTAAAAACCGAAAATGAAATGAAGATTTACCTCTAAATCGACGGGTAAATGCTTGGAATCCTTGTACTTTCTTGATCTTCTTGACGAGAGGGTCGTTTTGGCACCGACTCTGTTTGAATCTGGCTTGAAATGAGCTCCAAATTGTAGAGAGAAGTTCAAGGTTTTAGAGAGAGAGAGGGTTAGAGAGAGAGAACGAATTGGGAGGGAGAGGGTAAGGTTGGTGATGGTTGGTGGTGCATTTAATCACCACATTAAATGTTTCAATTACCCGACGGTTCGGTCTTGCTCGGTTTCGCGTAACTTATCAGTTTCTCGTCGTTTCCGTAACGAAACAACTCGATTTATAAAATACAATTTATAAAATTTAATTAAGTTGTGATTCCTAATAAATTAACTAATTATCTTTTATTTATTTTAAAATTTCAGAAATATTTAATTAACTGTTTAAATCGAATCGTACGGTCGTCGCGCGTATTCGTTCGAATCGTCACCCGTACGAACACGGCGATAACTATACTTTTCAATATTGTTTTCTAATTATTGGATATCTTTCAGAACGTTAAACTTACAGATATATTCGTACAGATCGTCACCTATACGAATAACCCGTCAATTTAACATTCCCATAACAACATCCGTTCTGTTTTGTTCTATAAAGCCTCACATACGTTTATACATAATAAATCCTAACAATTAATCCAATTATGGTTCTGTATTGCCAGATAATTATCTGACTCAAGAACCTTAGTTCTGATGGCGCCAATGAAGATGTATTAATCAGAACAATCAGGGATGGGTTTTCCAATTAATCGACTTCTATGCCATCATCATTTTATGAGCTTAGCAATGTCAATATACTTTCTCTAAGGAAAGAAGATGGTTCAGGGAATTCTTTTTGGTGTGTGTGTATGTGATTTTGGGCGATGGTGATCCGAGGCTTTTTCCCTTTCACATGACCTTTTATAGGCATTAAGATTACAGTGGGTCTCTCATATCTTGTTTGTTAGGATTATGAGGGTAATTCCTTTTTGGTGGTGCCCACTTTAGAAATCGTTTTTCTCTTTTTGTTAGGGTTTCTTTCTTCTTCGCGCGCTTTGCATCTGTGCATTTATTTGGGGGTTTTCTTATTTATAGACACATATATCCTTAGATATTATTTTTCCCTTGTACTTAATAAGAAAATATAGAAGATGATCATATGTCACGTCTTCAAGTAGTATTAAAGGGTTTAATGATTATATTTCTAAGACATGAAACAATCCCAGTGAATATGCATATATAAACTATGATAATATATTTACTGTTTAAATTAATATAAAATATAAAGTAAATTAAGTCATGAAACCGGAACAACTAATATAGAGCTCATAAATAAAGTCATGATCGAAACTTAATATACAAAGTCACGAAACCCATTGAGATTCATATACATGTTTTAAATTTTTAATAAATTTTATTTTAAAACAAATGAACATATATTGAATAGTATTAGTTGATTTAAACCATCAACTTATTCTTGTTAGGTTTGCTATCTACAACCAAAATATGTGGCTGTAACATTATTTGAGTGAATATACTCCAATAGACATTTATTTCCATAATGTAACTGATATAACACTAGCCGAGGCATCATTATGTCACTAGGCTTTGTTATGCAATCATATTTATTGCATCACCTTACTCATGTAAATATATAGACATATAACAAATCTAGCCTACTGGTTAGGGCTTTACCTTGTGACCGAGAGGTCATGGGTTCGAGTCCTGTCAGAGGCAAATTAAAGGACATCCAGGTGACGGAAGGAATCTTGAGCTTAATCTCGGGTTCTGGACCAATGGGGGGCGAGGGTTTACCTATTCCACGGGGTTCCCGTGCATCTGGTGTGGCCGCGTCTTACCTCTGCCCGATGGGCCCTGTTAAGACAACATACACGGTATGTAGGATCGTCGTCGTTCAAAAAAATATATATAATTCAACTTGACTTTAACTTGACAACATCAATAATTTGTGATTTAACCTACGACCTCACCTACTATTTTTAGTTAATATTTTCGTGTTTATTTTACGTCATTGTAATTGCAGTTGCTTGACCTAAGAGTGACATGAAGCTTAGTTTGTAAACTTATTATTGATTATGTACTTGGTTGTTTTTCGGTCTTAAAATTTGTAGTAAGACAAGATTGGACGTACTTTATATGATGAATGCATGTCACCATGAATTAAATGAATTTAAGTATCTCTCATTTAAACAATGTGTTGCGATTAGAGCGTAAACGAGCAGAGTTGAGCCTGAGCTCGTTAAGATTCGAGGTTGGCTTGTTTTAACTAAATAGGACTCAAGCTTGAGCTCAGCTTATGGATAGTTTAATTTTCAAAGCTCGAGCTCGGCTCGTTAAAAAAATTTGAGGCTCGAGCTCGTTTATTCTTAATTATTCAATTAATTTATTTTAATTACTAATTTAATATGTATTTATAATTATACTTCCAAATTTAACATAAAATATATTACTTTAATATATTTATCATAATTTTATATATAAAAAGAATTAATTTTAAATATACAACTAATAGAATAAATAAAAATTATATACACAAAAAACTCATTTAGGATTGTGAGCTGGCTCTAGCATGATATGCGAGCCTTGGGCTTGATAACTAAACAAGCCACATTTCTAGGTTCGGGCTCATTTAGGCTCAGCTCGTTCAACCTTTTTATCGATCCGATCCCGAGTGGTTTATGTGCCGGCTTGATTCGTTAACACCCCTAGTTGTTTTTATAGATGTACGTGTTGCGGTTTGGTCAGTTTAGCAAAAATTTCTAAATCAAACCACTAACTACGGTTTCAAAAATTGACAAACTAAACCGACCACGTAAGTTGGGTAAACCAAACTGACCGGTATTGAGTTTTCATGGTTTGGTTTTTATGGTTTTACGGTTTATAAAAAACAATAGAGAACGGTTCGTATATAATGATGCAAACGACAATAATCTATTTCAAATTCGCATTTCAAAAGTCGAAAACCATAATCCAAACACCAACCATTGACTGAATAATAAAACTAGTCCAAAGAGAGTTATGATATGTTAGACAAAGTCATGATCCATTCCAATGATCTATAATAAACTTTAGAGTTATACTCTATTTCGAATGCTTCTTGCATTCATAGCTTTCGAACTCCGTTTCATATATTTTTTGAATAAACAAATATCATATATAAATATATATATATATAGACACACACACGCACTCACGGTATGTGCGGTTTATACTGTTTAGTAAAACTGCAAACCGTAAACCGCATCGAACCACTCAGGTTTTAGAAAACTCAAACGATAAACCAAACCATCAAGTTTTAAAACCGACCAATTGCCTTTGGTTCAATCCGGTTTAGACGGTTCAATTGGTTTACGGACACCCCTAGTTGTGATAAACGATTCGTCACATCATTGTGTTTTTTGCTTTGTAGGTAGTGTGACAGTAATGTTGGAGTACAGTGAATATTTACAAATGAGCTTGATGTTACAATTTTAGGATGTTTGAGAAGAGGGGCACAACCATGTGATGGGACAAACTACTCCACTAAATGTTTGTCGATAACTATTTTAGATTCATTGGCTGGCATAAGGTTTGATGACTATGACATGAAGTGTGTAGGCTAAAACTTATGATCACTCTTCTGGTCTTCAAGTGCAGACCTCATCCCTTGCCTTTGTCCCAAGCATTTTCTTTCTTATCTTCATATTTTTCACTCATGCACCCATCAAGTTTTCTGAAAATTAAAAAAAAATTAAATTAAATTAAGTAACTAATCTACCAGAATGTTTAAAGAAACAAACAAAAATAATATGTAAATGTTGAAAAATGATATGTGATTGTAAGCACACCATGAAGCTTATGTGATTGGGACAACATGAACACCCAAACACTTGTAATTTATCACATGTTTGTGGCACAATGACATCTTTTTTATTTTTCGATTAATTTAGTGCGCGTGATTAAGTCAAATTTGGTGAAATTGATGAATGTCTAAACATATTGCTATAAAGTATCAATCAAAACCATATAAAATTAATTATCATAATTGCTAGTAAAAGGTTGTTGATACATGTAATGTCCCTAGTTCGGTTTTGTAACTCTAATCATGTAAAGTTCAAAGTTATTAATGGAAGTTGTCTTTATATATCATTCTTAATGTTTATTATTAATTATATGTTTAGTTGATTTGATTAAATTAATGTTGAGTATGAAGATTGCTCATTCGGCCGAATGACTCTAGAATGAAGTCATTCGCCGAATGAACATCATAGCGAATGTCTGGCGATAGAATGAGTCATTCACCGAATGACTCATTCGATTGATAGCTCATTCAAGCTTAGTCATTCGCCGAATGAGCTGCTTCGGCCACTCATTCGGCCGAATGACTACAGCTTATATATAGAAGTTCAAATCATTTCAACTCTAACTTTCCAGAGCCCTCCTTCTTCCCTGAGACTCAAGTGTCAAAACCCTAGAAGATTTGAGCGGTTCTTGATCATCCAAGTTCGATTCTCAACCCGTGGTGTTCGATTGTTGCTTCCACGTTGTTCTTACAACCTCGGATCACCACGGTTTCTGTTGGTTTCGATTGGAAAACCCTGGAATAGGATTCCGCACTATTCCAGAGGCTGTCGAGTAGTTTTACATTGGATTCGGATTGTTTCCGAGCTCCCAATCGGTCAAACAAAGTGGTATCAGAGCTTTGGCTCTTGATTCTACTCGATTTCCATTCAAAATCATCAGATCTGAGTCTTCCAAAACCCTGATTTTCGTAACTTCCAAAAACCCTATTTTTCTTGCTTTCCAAGTTACTATTTCATTGAAAAACCAAGGGTTTTTGCGGTTTGATTGCCCTAATTCTTTCCCAATTGGCTTGTTATCATGTCTTGAACTTCTGTACCAAATTTGGTGCTTAAATCTGGTCAAAATCGCAAGTTATCACTATTTTCGTTGCTGAAAACCCCAGATCGCCGAATGACTCTGGCGGCCGAATAAGTTCAGCCGAATAGCCCCTCATTCGCCGAATAGGTCTCATTCGACGAATAGCTCCTTCGCCATTGTCATTCGCCGAATAAGTCTTATACTCTACTCTCATTCGGCGAAAGAGCTCATTCGACATCTGTCATTCGCCGAATAGGTCATTCGATCTTCTCATTCGCCTGTTGTCATACTCAGCCTTCATTCGCCCGTTTCTGTTCATTCGGCCCCCGACATTCGCCAAAACCAGTTCATTCGGCAACTTTTCTGAGATTTTTCTAAGTGTTGAATTTTGTCATTTCTGATTAAATGGAAGACTTAGCACTGATGGCGAACCAGAATCATCGTATTCAGACATTATTATTGACAGAGAATGAGACGGGGAACTCCAATAAAGCTCCCAAGTTACTAACCTTAGACGATTATCCTCACTGGAAGTATCGGTTTGAGATTCACATCAATGGGGTGGATACAAATCTGTGGATGATGATTGAAGGAGGTTATCTGAGGCCTCTGATGAAGATGGAACTCCTATGCTAGTCACACGGATGACTGAGCCTCAGAGGAAGCTGTATGATTATGAGAAGAAAGCCTATGCTATTTTGTCACAGTCCATTGCCACTGATATCTTCCATCAGTTTAGACAGTTTACTTCGGCTAAGCTACTGTGGGATGCACTGCAACAAAGATATGAGGGTAATGATGCTTTGAAGAGTATCAAGTCAAAGGCACTGAGAAAGGAATTCAATAGCTTCATGTATGTGGGAAATGAGTCACTGGATGAGCTTATTGCCAGGTTTTATCATCTGTTGAGTGAGTTGTTCAATCATGAGGTCAAAACTACAACTCAAGAAAAGATTCAGTGTTTAGCAGATGCTTTACCTCCAAAGTGGGAATCCTTCTTGATGGTACTCAAGCAAAATCAGATGATGGCTCATATGGACATCAATGATTTCATTCAGAAGCTAAAAGAGCAGGAGATAGAGAACAAATGGAAGGCCAAGAGAGTTATGCAAGTTCAAGATCCTTCTCTATACTACTCCACTCCCACAGTTGATAAATCCACAACTCATGCTCCTCTGAAGACTGCTTTTGTTTCTAAAACATCTGAAGCTTCATCTGCAGCTCAGATGCATTTCAGTCAATCTTCTTCATCAAGTTCACAACAAGAGCATCATCAGCCTACAGCAAGTCTAAAAACAGAGAACTTTGACAAGGTCACAGTAGAGATTGCAAAAGAGCATATGTGTCTTCTGTCAACATTGGTTAGCTCATATGATGGATTAGTTGCTGGTCAGATCGGCAATCCATATTTGACCAATGATGATTACTCTCAGATTGATCCTGATGACATGGAGAAAATTGACATTATGTGGGCATTGGCTAGTGCAGTTAGAAGAGCAAAGGAGTTTGTAAAAAGGACTGGGAAGGATATCAATCTAAACAAGGAGTCCAAGTTTGGATTTGATATGGCATCTGTCACATGCTACAACTGTGGTGAGAAGGGTCATTTTGCCAGACAGTTCTAGCAGCCGAAGAAAGCTGGCAACAAGAATCCATTTCAGCATCAGAAATCCTCTACTGCCAATCCAGAAAGGAGATTAGTTACCATTGATTCTCCTTCTCAAGTTGGATCTTCATCCTCTTCTAGTAAAGCTTTAATGGTTCAACAGGATGAAGGGGTGAACTGGGACTTCAGGTTTAATGCTGATAAAGAAGATCAAGATAAAGCTTGTGTGGCAGAGATTCAGCAGTCTAAAGGTCAAAGTGAAGAAAGCATTCGGGTAGATTCATTGATGAATGATGACAAGATCTCAAGTCCAGAATCAGACAATCTGACAGATTCAGACACTCAAGATTCTGATGCTGAAGCTGATGACTCCTCTACTCAATTTGCCTTGATGGTAAACTCTTCTGCTTCTACAGAGTCAGAGCAGGTATACACTGACTGTTCATCTTCACATTCAGAGTGTTTTAATTGTGTTGATCTTAGAAGTAAGGTCCTTGCTTATCAGACACATAACAGTGTTTTGATGAACGATCTCGACTTATGCATTGAGGCTAACAAAGTTTTAAAATCTAATGAAAAAGATTTTCAAGCTAAAATTGATCTTTTAAATAGACAATTGCATGAGGCAGAAATCGCAGTGCTGAATAAGCAAGATGCTATCACTTCTTATCTCAATACCATCAATGAGATCAAGAAGAAGTTAGCAATAGTCGAGTGTGACTATGAGACCTTAGGACAAAAGCTCAAGAGCTATGAAAGCTCATCTTATATCATTGAGCACATGCTCAGTAGGGGTACTGATCAGGGGAAGGAAAAGGTTAACTATCAAAATTGTCCTCCACCCATCCTCAATGCATTTGTCAATACACCAAATGACAAAGATGTAAAGGATTTTCAAGTTACTACTCCGTTAGTAATTGATCCAGTCGGTCTGAGTACAAATCAGAGTTCTTCAAAGACTGCTGGATCTCGGGTGGATGGAGTTGTTGAAGATTGGGTCTCAGATTCCGAGGATGAATCAGAGTATAGTACTCCTCGGAATCAAACCTCTGTTGTCATGAAAGGTGACCCAATCTGCAACTCAAAAATCTACAAAGAATTGTGCTTTGTTAAAGCTTCACAAGAGTCTGAAGCTAAGCATGTTACCAAATCAGCTTTTGTTGGTAACAAAGGGACAAAGGGTTTGGGTTTTAAGCCAGATTGTCAGAAAACAAATGTTTTTAAATCAAATAGAAAACCATTTTCTGATTTAAAACATTTTCATAAAAAAGGTGACAAAGTCTGTTTTGAATGTGGTGAGTCTGGGCACATTGTGAGATTTTGCCCTCATTTGATCAGGCCAAAGGTTGTTTCTTTCAGAAAATTAAATTCTGCTTTACCAAAACCGGTTAAATCTGTACCTAAGCCTGTTCAAACAAAGGCCAAACAACCGGTTCAGATTATCACTTCAGACAAGGGTAAAGGAAAACAGGAAACTTTGCATGTTCCAAGTGTGCCTAAAGTTAACCAAGCAAAATCATCATCCATTTATCTGAAAACCTCTTTTGATAAACATGCAATTTGGAAAGTTAAATCATCTGAGGATTCTGTTTCACCTATTTCAGATAAATCTTTTCCTGATGGAAAATGGATTGATGTTTGGATCCGAGACTCTATGGGTCAACCCAAGACTGTAAAGGCTTGGGTTCCCAAAGTGAACTGATTGTCTCTTTATTGTGCAGGTTGCCCCAAAAGCTGGAGTTAACAGCAATTGGATCGTTGATAGTGGGGCTTCCAGACACATGACTGGTGATATTTCTCTGCTCACCAATGTGAATGCAGTTCGAGGTGGATATGTTGCTTTTGCCGGTGACAAAGGCGGATTTATTACAGGAGAGGGAATTCTGACAAATGGACAAGTTTCATTTGATAATGTCAGATATGTTAAACAGCTGGAAAACAACCTCCTGTCAGTCTCTCAGATTTGTGACAAAGAGTACAAGGTCTTATTTGATGATTCAAAATGTTACATTCTCAAGCAAGGTGTTAAGATACCTGAAGATTGGATTTTGATGTCTGCTCCGAGGAAGCAAGATTTGTACGTTCTCAATATGGCCACAGCTTCAACTACATCCTCCACAGCTTCATGTTTTATGACAAAGGCAACTGAGAAAGATTCAATCCTTTGGCATAAGAGGATGGGCCATTTGAGTTTACGTAAGATGAATCATTTGGTACACAATAGTCTGGTTGAGGGAGTTAGCTTGAAGAATTTTAAGCTGTCTGATATCTGTGTCTCGTGCAAGAAGGGAAAGCAATCTAAGCAGTCTCACAAACTGAAAAAGTATCATTCAATCAATGTTCCTCTTGAGCTTCTCCATATGGATTTGTTTGGTCCAGTGAATCGGAAGAGTATCGCTGGAGATCAATACTGTCTTGTTATCACTGATGAGTATTCCAGATACTCTTGGGTTTTCTTTTTGAAGGAGAAATCAGAAACGTTTGATTGCATTCAAGTTTTGGTGACTAAACTTGAATCACTATATAAGCTCAAGATTCGTCAGTTTCGAACTGATAATGGAACGGAGTTCAAAAATCACAACATGCAGAATTTTTGTAATGCAAAAGGCATTGTGCAACAATTTAGTTCTCCATACGTTCCACAAATGAATGGTGTTGCTGAACGCAAGAACAGGACATTGATTGAGGCTGCTAGGACCATGCTTGCTGATTCCTCTTTGCCGGTTCAGTTCTGGAATGAAGCTGTAGCAAATGCTTGCTATACCCTGAACCGAGTTCTTATTGTGAAAAGACATGGGAAGACTTGCTTTGAACTGCTCCATAACAGAAAGCCAAATCTTAAGTATCTAGAACCATTTGGTGCACCGTGCACTATGCTTAAGAAACACGAGCAGGGCAAGTTCAATGAGAAGGTGGAAGAATGGTACTTTCTTGGGTATAGCACTCCAAATAAACGAGTTTACAACATGTCAACTCATAATGTGGAGGAATGGTACCATGTTGATGTTCAGAAATATTCTATGCCCCCACCTGGAAAAGGGCCAGATTGGATGTTTGATTATTCCAGTCTCTTTGATTCATTCAATATGCCCCCCATGTATTCAGATGAAGATGTTGCTGTTCAGATGTTGTATGATGTACAAAATGCACCTGATGAACCTATGCAACCTTCCTCTGCATCTGTTCCAACTACACAGATAAATGATGACAGCTCAGACACAGATGACAATCCTCCGGCTGCTCCTGAACCAGTTGTTGATAACCTTGTACCTGGTCTTGAGGATTTGAATCTGAATAACTTAGATCCTGAGGTTGAGGTTCCCGCTCATCCTGTTGGAAGAATCAATCGTATTCATCCTCAAGAAAACATTATTGGAAGTCCTTTGGATGGAGTGAAGACTCGAAATCAGATTTCTTCAGGCGATCTTGCTGACATTCTTGATTTTGCAGATGTAAGCTTTTGTGCTCATTCCTGCTTTATTTCTCAAGTTGAACCGCGTACTGTCACTGAAGCTCTCAAGGAAGAGTCATGGGTTGATGCAATGCAAGAAGAACTTTTGCAGTTCAAAAAGTTAGGTGTCTGGCAATTGGTTGACAGACCCAAAGGTGCAAAAGTCATTGGTACTCGATGGGTTCTTCGTTGCAAGAAAGATGATCACGGGATCATAGTGCGAAATAAAGCACGTCTGGTGGTTCAAGGATTCAGACAGATAGAAGGGTTGGACTACAATGAGGTGTTTGCTCCGGTTGCTCGACTCGAAGCCATTCGTATCTTCTTGGCTTATGCATCCTTTAAGAAGTTTAAAGTTTATCAAATGGATGTCAAGAGTGCGTTCCTTCACGGTGTGATCAGTGAAACCGCATATGTCAGTCAACCTCCCAGGTTTGAGGATCCATTGCATTGTGACCAAGTCTACAAGTTAGACAAGGCCTTATATGGATTGCATCAAGCTCCGCGAGCGTGGTATGAGACACTTTCTACTCACCTTCTGAACAACGGGTTCAGAAGAGGTGTTATTGATTGCACATTATTCATCTGTGAGAAGGACAGTGATTTACTCTTGGTACAAGTGTATGTGGACAACATAATTTTTGGTTCCACAAATGATAGTCTGTGCAAGGAATTCGAGAAGGTTATGAAAGAAAAATTTGAAATGAGTTCGATGGGAGAGATGAAGTTTTTCTTGGGTCTGCAGGTGGATCAGTCTGAGGCAGGGATTTTTATTCATCAAACCAAATACGTTGGTGACATTATGAGCCGGTTCAGTATGTCTGATGCTAAGCCTGCTGGTACCCCACTGGCTGTTAATCACGGGATTACTCCAGATGAAAAGGGGGAGTTAATTGATGCCACTCTGTACCGAGGAATGATCGGATCTCTCATGTATCTTACTGCTTCTCGGCCAGATATCATGTTCGCCACTTGCTTGTGTGCACGCTATCAATCCAAACCAAGAGTATCTCACCTTATTGCTGTCAAAAGGATTATGCGTTATCTGAAGGGTACACCGGAACTTGGCTTATGGTACCCTAATGATGATAATTTTGAGCTTACTGCATATAGTGATTCAGATTATGGCGGATGCAAGAGAGATTTCAAATCAACATCTGCAGGATGTCAGTTCTTTGGAAACCGATTGGTCACCTGGCAGTGCAAGAAGCAGACGTCGGTGTCTACTTCAACCTGTGAAGCTGAATATATTGCTGCTGCTAGTTGCTGTTCACAAATCATCTGGATTCAACAGCAACTCAGGGACTATGGGTTACATTTTTCTAACACTCCTATTTATGTTGATAATACTGCCGCCATTGCTGTCACTAAAAATCCAGTTCAGCACTCCAAAACCAAACACATCGACATAAAATATCACTTCATACGTGATTGTTTTAAAAGAAATTAATCGATGTTGTAAAAATTCACACCGATCACCAGAAAGCCGATCTTTTTACAAAAGCATTTGATAAACCCAGATTTTTATATCTGTTATCGGCTAATGGTGTTTTTCAAAAGGATGAAGTTCAATCCTCATCTGAGTCTCACAAATGATCATCATTTTTACTTAGATAGTTTTGCTTTGTTCATTTTACTTCAGTATTTTCATTTTTATTGTATAGTTCTTTTTCATTATCAAAAACTCAAAAAGATTTTCTATTTTTAGGTTTTTAGGGGGAGATATTATAATACTTGAAAAACCAAAAACAATAGAAAATTTGAAAAACCAAAAACAATAGAAAATTTGAAAAACCAAAAACAATAGAAAAATTAAAAATTGAGATAGTCTTGTTAAATAAAGTAGTACATTGATTTTATCATGTCATAGAAGCAGAAATGAATGTATGAACTAAAATCACAAAAGAATTGTGATGGGATGTACTGATAGGCTGACTATACAAAATGAATAAACAACTTGTGATAACTTAGAAAGTTTGATATGTGGGATCCATTTTAATTAAATCATTTGAGTGAGAAACGGTTTTTGACTTAAATCAAGCATACACCTGTCATCATGGAATCAAATGAGGTTTCATTCAAAGAAAAATAAAGGCAAGCTGGTATTAAGCTTGAGGAAAATCAAAACAAGCTGGTATTAAGCTTGATGAAAAACTAAAAACAAGCTGGTATTAAGCTTGAAGAAAACCTAATGCAAGCTGGTATTAAGCTTGAGAAAAACTTAAACAAATAAAGTTCGATTCCATACATGTGCCATATTGCTGGGACGGACCTAGCTGAAGCCATCCATTTGGATAGAACAAGAAAAATACAAAAAGATAATAAATGTTTGAATCTTATTGAATTCATGATGACTGGTTTTAAGATATGCTGAAATGAGTTTTGAACTGATTTTGATCTTTATTGATGAAATGAATTGGGGAACTCAATCAGAAAATATGAGTGATCATATAGTTTGTTTAGGAGTTATGTATTGTTCAGTTTAAGTTTGGACAAATATATCAGTAATCGTATCATAATGAAATTGTGTTTGAAATGAAGCGTTCATTGAAGGCAATATGATGTGATTAGAGATATGTATTATTTTATTAATGGACTTCTCACAAAAATATGTGTTTATTTGTTTTTAATTATTGTTTGTACAGTTGTAGTGGTCGTTTCAGAAAAATACAAAAAGATTTTATATTTTCAATCTTGTTTTAGATGATCATTTGTAGATTCGGATGTATGTCATATCCGAATCCTGAACCAACCAGACATATCTTCATAAATTGTTAAAGGTTTATTGCTCAAAATGTCAAATGTTGAAATAGTTGAGGTTTGGAGGTTTTCATCTCTCATTCGTCCGAATGAGAGGTAGAATGAACTCATTCGGCCGAATGAACTCATTCTGCGAATGAGTCATTCGACCGAATCAATCATACAATGTGTTTTTCATTCGACGAATGAAGGGTGTCGAATGTCTCATTCGACATTCTCATTCGGCGAATGAGTATTGTCGAACGACCTATTCGCTACACTCATTCGGCGAATGAGACTGAATGTCAGATGACCTTTCGCCTAGCTCATTCGGCGAATGAGAAGGGACTATATAACGGTCCTTCGGCCGAATGAAGGTCATTCGACCAAAAACTCTTTCGCGACATCAGAGAGAACTCATTCGGCGATTAACACACAGTTCCTGTCCACTTGATTTTCTTTGATCTTTGTTGACCTTGCCTCTGATAATCTTTTTATACTTCATCTCAGGTATATGAAGATCAAATTTCAGATCATTCCAACCGTGGAATCGTGCCAATCAGATCAAACTTTAGGGTTTTAGGGTTTTAACGTTCACCTTGTAAATAAACCATTGAAATGGACTTGAATCAAACTTAATCAAGTATTAAAGATGTTAGTCGGTCGATTCTGAATGTTAATGAACAAGTTTTATGGGCTGATTTGTGATTTTTGCAAAAAGGGGATTTTGAATTCAAATCAAGCACCGAATGTCGTCATTCGGCGAATGACTCATTCGGCGAATGAACCTCATTCGACGAATGGCTCATTCGACGAATGACCAGACATCCATATCTCATTCAGCGAATGAGGGCCATTCGACGAATGAACCTCATTCGACGAATGACTCATTCGATCCTATGATTCATTCGGCCAACAACTGTCATTCGGCACATCAGATTAACTGTTAATCTGATTTCTTGTTAATTTCAGCTTCTTGATTGAGTATCTCGTATTGACATGTTTATTTCTTTTGTTGTGCAGTATGGCAGGATACAAGTCAGTTCCTAAGCACAACATCTGTGCTCATCTAGATTTGACCACTCCGAACGCGAAGCACTACTCAGACATCATTACATTTCTGAGGCGTTCGAGGATATTCACAGCCATATCTACTGTATATGTGCCCTATCTCTCGCATCAGCAGGATTTTTGGTCATCGGCTGATATTGATTGCGAGGCCGAGCCTACAGTCATAAGGGGCAAAGTGCAAGGGTATGATGTTGTGGTCTCAGCTGAACATATCCGGAGAATTTGTGGATTTCAAGACTCTCCTGATCAGCCTGCATTACTTGATCGATTTCTGGTTCGTGGATGCTTTCTACGGTGCAAGTATGAGGGTGATATTGGAGCTGGCATTCTCAACAAGGCGTTTATGTCTCCTCAATTCAAGTATTTAGCACATGTCTTGGTTCACTGTCTTGGATCGAGGCGAGGTGGTTTTGATGATATGCGTGAGACCATCCAGTGCGCATTTGCTGCTTTAGTGCTCAACAAACCCTTCAACTTCTCAGAGATGATCTTCATTCACATGAAGGAGAACGTGGTTCTCAAGGGTGACAAGAAGTTCCTCATGTACCCGAGGTTTCTACAGCAAATCATTGATGCCCAAGTTCCAGATCTTCCGAAGATCAATGCGGATGTCATTCGGTTAGAGCACATGAATGACACTACTCATAATAGAGTTCTGTCATACAGAGGGAAGGAGAGGAAGCCAGCCACCAGATCTTTATTCGGTCACCTCTCTCGACCTGATTATAGAGCTCCAGCTGGTCGTAGATGGAGGCATGCTGACTCTGATTCAGATGTCGAAGACATAGTTGTACCGGCTGGTGGAGACGACAGTGATGGAGGTGATGGTGATGATGAGGCAGGCCCTAGTGGTGCTGGAGCTGGTGAGAGCACAGTGATAGTGAGCACTGCTGCTGTAGTGAGTTTAGGTGTGGTGGAGATGAGTTCTGGATACATGACCACTGCTGCTTCTGTGAGCATGGTTGATGTTAGTGGTACAGTTACTGGTGGTGATGCTGGTTTGTCTACAGCACAGGAAGAGGACATTGATGTTGATTCTTTGATGGACTTAGACTTCCTGGCTACTACTACCACTGTTGTTACTACTGCTACCTCTGTTGATGCTACAGCTCCTCATGTTTCTGAAAGTGATGATGAGTCAGAGGACTCTGGTGATGGTGAAGATGGTGATGATGTTGGTTCCAGTTCTGATTCTGAAGCCACTCATGATGATAAGTTTGAAAAGGTGATGGAAGGAGGAAAGATGGAGATGAAGAAGAGAAAAAGGAGTGAAGCAGAGATTGAAGAGATTACCGATCCTTCTTTTATTCCTGAGTTTGATTTCTCCCCTCCACCTCGGTCTTCCGCACCGGTTACCGTGGCTGTGACTGCTGTCACTTCTCCGCCTATATCCTCTAGAGCTGGAAGGGGAAAGAGATCTAGGTTCTCTTTCCAAAGGAGGTCAGAACTGACTACAGCTGCTACATCTACTGTTACATCAGTAGCAGCTGTGTCAGTTTCTTCACTGACAAGGTCAAGGGCTATTCCTGCTCAGACTACTACTGCCCCTCTGACCACTCCTTTTATTCGTGAGCCGGTTTATGTTGCTGCTTGTTCTGGCCCATCTACATCACGAGATGATACGTTTATACCTACTGTGTCAGTTGTGGATTAGCTTAGCACACTGAACAGTATGGTTCTCAGATTGATGGAGAAGAACATGGAGCAAGAGTCTAAGATTGCTCAGCTCACTCAAAGGATCCATGATCAGGATGCCTTGTTGCTGCAGGCAGCTGATCAACGAGCTGATCTTAGAGCTCGGTCTGCTCAACAAGAAGAGCAACTGCTTAAGTATATCGATGAGCACAACCAGTTGGCCTTGACTGCCACTGGTTTCAACGAGAGGATCCTTCTTCTGGAAGCTGAGAATGCTCGCCTTGCTGAACTTGTCGAGAGTTCCAAGGAAGGCACTCCCAGGCTCGAAGGTGTGGAAGTCCATTCCAATGATTCAGACAAAGAAGAAGAAGAAGAAGAGTCTGAGGAGGAACAGGTTGATTATGAAGATTCTGAGAAGGATGAAGAATCTGATGATGATGCTGGTGATGACAAGGACGGATCTGGGAGTGGGTCTTCTGAATCATCCGGTACTGATGACGATGATGATGATGACAATGATGATCAAGCCCCTCCCTCTTCTGAGATCCGGTCCAAGAAATCAAATGACAAGAAGGCTCAGGCTCCTCCTCCTTCGTCTCCCTCGAAGACAGCCGAACCAGAAGCTACTGAGGAAGTACAAGCTGTGCCTTTGAGACGTCAGCTTGATGAGACACTGACTATGATCTTGGACGCTCAAGGCATTATACAGCACTCAGTGAGCTATGACAAGGAAGAGGGAGAGATTATACACTGCCTCTCCAAAGAGCAAATAGCTGAGCTATTCAGGTTGAATCCTGATGAGGTTGTTACTGATGACACCTCAGTTCCCATTTTTGAAGAGCCTGAACCAGAGCCATTTGATGATGTTGATGAGGTTATTTTGGAAGACATCACTGATGAAGAATACCCAAAGTATACATCGGCTGAAGACGAGCTGCCTATATTCACTGAACCATTTGATCAAGAAACAGAGGATCTCTTGGTCAGATATCTGGAGGAACAAGTTGAGGCAAGCAAGGCTGAAGCCGATGACCAAAAGAGAAGAAAAGAAGAATGGGCTGCTTATTGGGAAGTGTTGAAGAAGCAAAGCACAGAGAAGATGCCAGCCACACACAAGAAAGTTTACAGGACCAAAGGCTACAAAGCTGGAGGTCAGATTCTTAGCTGGGCATACTTCCATGATCTTGGGTGCTATGCTGTGAAGAGAGAGAAAGGGATTGACTACTTCAAACACCCACATGATTTCAAGACGTTGCCTGGATTCGAAGTCAATCAGTTAGCACGTCTGAATATGCTATACAGTGAAGACTCCAGGATGTCTGCTTGGTTTTCTCGACAAATCAAGTATGAATACCGGAAGAGATGGGTGAACTTTCAACCACAGCAGCCAGAAAGATATTATTTGCCAGAGATTGATGGTGATACCCGCAAGCATAAAGTGATCCTGAAGTGGCTTCCCCCTAGAGTTTTGAAGAGGATTCCCCTGCGGAAGATGCGTCAAGACTTTATGGATGGCTTCCGATGGTGGTACTATGACGGGCGCACTGGTGAAGCGGTGATAGTCCTTTGCAAAGACAAGAAGTGGGAGACTGTCAGAATTTTTGATCCCATGTGGCTGACGAACCTGTCTCATAAAGATGTCCAAGCTCTATTCAGGAATCAGATCTTCTTTGATGTTCCAGACATGGTTCAAGCCTTGCAGTTTATGAGAGTGATCCGTCTCTGCAGCATTTTCAAGATACACGCTGGAGCAGATTGGAAAGCTATCTCAGAAAAGTATTTCAAGAAAGACACTTCCAAGAGTTGAACTAGGTCTAAGGGGGAGTTTGTTGATACATGTAACGTCCCTAGTTCGGTTTTGTAACTCTAATCATGTAAAGTTCAAAGTTATTAATGGAAGTTGTCTTTATATATCATTCTTAATGTTTATTATTAATTATATGTTTAGTTGATTTGATTAAATTAATGTTGAGTATGAAGATTGCTCATTCGGCCGAATGACTCTAGAATGAAGTCATTCGCCGAATGAACATCATAGCGAATGTCTGGCGATAGAATGAGTCATTCGCTGAATGACTCATTCTATTGATAGCTCATTCGAGCTTAGTCATTCGCCGAATGAGCTGCTTCGGCCACTCATTCGGCCGAATGACTACAGCTTATATATAGAAGTTCAAATCATTTCAACTCTAACTTTCCAGAGCCCTCCTTCTTCCCTGAGACTCAAGTGTCAAAACTCTAGAAGATTTGAGCGGTTCTTGATCATCCAAGTTCGATTCTCAACCCGTGGTGTTCGATTGTTGCTTCCACGTTGTTCTTACAACCTCGGATCACCACGGTTTCTGTTGGTTTCGATTGGAAAACCCTGGAATAGGATTCCGCACTATTCCAAAGGCTATCGAGTAGTTTTACATTGGATTCGGATTGTTTCCGAGCTCCCAATCGGTCCAACAAAGGTGCAATGGTCGACGGTGGCGGTTGTGATAAGTGTTGGTTGGTGATGCTAGAGATTCAGCCTGGCAAACAAAACCAATATAATTTTTTTAGGTTAGAATGGGTAATATATAAAATAGAAATTTAATTAATGGGTCTGGATGGGTATCCTTTGTCATATGTGGGTTCAACACATCAACTCTAAAATATACACGAGAGTGAGAGACGAATTGAAGAGCTTATCTGCAAATCGGCGAGTGAAATCGTGTAAATCAACCATCAATTTGGAAGAAGAAATCAAATCTGCAAATTGGTCGATTGCAAGCATCAAGCTGGAGCCTGGAGGATCGGGTGTCTTAGGTTATTCGAAAATGCAATCGGTTATGTGTTCTTTTTGACCAATTTCTTGATTTAGATTAAGAAATGTTGTAAATGAGATAAATTTTGTGTTTGTTTGTGGAAATTGACTCTCAACTAAGAAATTTTGGATGGACAAAATTTGATGATTCGTGTATTATTGTATTTGTTAGAGTTGAAGCCAACAAAAAACCCATGAACATCCAAGTTTTCTTTTCATCTATTGCATCATTCATAGTAATTTTAGTTTTATGACTGTAAATCAACTAGTCACCTGCTATAACAATACAATTATAATTTGATAATCAGATTTACGTTGACTTGTTCAGTTTAGGCTTTTTAAAGAAACAAAGTTGATACATTTTGTGAGCAATTTATTTGCTGCTATGTTGCTAATACTTGACTCCCAAATAGTGATCATAAGCCTGATCCAAATCGAGGATTCGATCCTTAGTTTGAATCTGTTTATTTGGTTATTCTTAGAATAATTGCTAAAGAAATTTGCCACAAAGTTTTGTAAGAATTTTAATTATATTGAGGGTGTTCAATTCTGTTCATTTGGTTATTCTTAGAAGAAAATGTTATCATGTTGCAGTCATGTTGCAAATTTATGATTCTTTTAGACTCCAAACTTTCCTGAGTTATGATCATGTCTACGTGTCTGTAACGTATAACTGAGATGTTATTGGGATTAAAAAACATTTGATTTTGTAGCCGCAGATTCATATATATTTGAGAAAGGATTCTAATTTTTTGGTTTGTGATTTATAAGAAGAAATTCATATGTGCACATTTGCTTTTTAGAAGGAATATCACATGCCATGAAACCAAATGTTTATTTGCATGTTCTAATCAATGCTTTTAATTTGGAACCTTTTAGAAGAAAACAATAATCAGAAATGTAACACCCTGACCAATGACGGAATCATCTGGGCGTACACGAAGTGTAGATTGTTTAAAAGCACAAGGTACTATATTGTAATTTCTTACATTCAAATGTCATAACAAAATATTACATATCAACCAAAACTAACTAACTAACTAGGTCCAAGTTCTAATATGATCATCAAAATACGCTTAGTTAGCATTTCCATCTGAAACATGTTTAAAATAAAAGGTCAACTATAAAGTTTGTGAGCTTAACAAGTTTTAAGCACACATCCCAAAAATAGTTGATATAATATACATACATAGTTGTCACATGTGAACACAAAGCATAATGAACTTGAATAATGAATGAAGCATGTCAAAGGAGATTAGATAATGTTAACAAGTAATGTTTGACCAAGTTTAGCATTCCTAACAATGTTCAAGTAGCAAACAATCACCACGGGCTCCCTCCGAAGGGTAAATCAAACACGGTGGGTATGGCCGGACCAATAGATATAGATCTATCATTGTTTACCTGAAAGTTTAATTTGTGATCAATGCAAATTCATGACTAAAGTTCACTACATCTAAGATCATTAAACTAAGTTCACATGATTAATAGTTTAAAATAAAGTTTAATAGTTGTAAACATGTTTCACCCCAAAAATAAAAAGCGTGAAAAGGGGATATGAAGATTCACCTTGATTGATGAGCTAGTTTGCAACAAATAGTGCCAAGTGTACTACTCAAATAATGTCCAACACAATCAATTCAACCTATATTGTAAATTAAAATATAAACTAACTTATGATTTCTAACATAACTATAATATTGTGATTTCATGTGTGAATGTTTACAATTTATTTTTGTTCTAAAGAATTATATAGAATCGTATGATTCTTTTAAATGTTATGATTTGAATTAAATAAATTTTGACATAAAACAATAACATAGTCTTTTAGAAATTTTAAAAAAAAAAAATTGTTTATAATTCTTATTTTAAACCAACTAATTTACCTTAAAATAAATTAATAGTATTTTGAGTTTATAAAAATTTAGGTGAAATCAGAATTTAGAAATGATTAATATATAAAAAGTCATAAAAATTTATGTTAAAAACAGCCCAAAACCCGGCTGGAACCCAGATTGAACCCACGACCCTACAAGCCAAGAAATAAAGACGTTTTAAATCATTTTAACCACTCTTTTTGGCTTCTTCCCACATCAGTTTTAACATGTGAACCTAGTTCCCTTTTGCTTGAAATTCGATTAATCACAACCCGATTGTGTGTAATACCATAGGGCTTTTGTTTGTTACTCAAAAACGAGTGTAAAGATATGTAGAACATGTACCTTTGTTTCGAGATGGATGGTTTTCGATCAAGGGCTTAGAAACATGCAACTGAGGGCTTGAGCACCTTTATTTCGAGGTGTAGATCGATTATTAATGCTCTTTGATGATACAGAGAGTTTCGCAGGTCTAGGATGCACGAGTAGCTGTGTTTAATTCGATGTTTTGTGTTGGTTTATATTGAATTCGAGTGCCCAGTCGGTTTTGGTTGTTTAGGCACTATTTTCGTAAAATTTTGAATTTTAAACGATGAATTGTGGGTAGATATCGATCCTACTATCTCGTTGATGTTTAAATTTCGAGTTTTGTTTAGTCTTTTTCACGATTAGAGGCTGGAACGATGGGTTCGGATGGTGGGTCGGGAATGGGTAATCCATGGGTGAGTCTTGGTTGAAGAAGATGAGAACTTTGGGATTTTGGCACTTTTAATCCGTCCATGTTCTCTTTCAATTATTAGTTAAAAAGGTGGCAGTTTTAGTCCCTTCAGGTTTATATTACTTTAGAATAAATTTTCTCTTTGACTAATTTAATCTATATAACCTTTTAGCAATATTTATAGTTTATATAATATATAATAATTTAAATCATTTGTATAAATACATATTGATTATTCATTATATATATATTAGTTATTATTTTATAAAACTTACTTTATAAATTCTTAAACTTCATTATTATTATTGGTCTTGCTAATATTATAGTGATTATATATATATATATATATATATATATATATATATAGGGAAAGGTTCAAATGTTAACCCTCCCTTATATCGTTAACCCGTGTTAACCCGGCATTTTTTGCCTGAATCTTTGTTTTTTTTTCATGGTTTTTAATATACATAAATAGCGGGGATTCTTTTTTGTGTTTTTGCTAATTCATCACCGTTTATAAATTATTTACAAATGTAAGTAAATGTTAAACTTTAATTATAGTAGCTGAACAACCTTCGAAGAACTTGTGTATGCCAAATTGAAGAATGATGACAACATGAACTTCATCTGGTTTGTTTGAAAGATAACCAAACATTTCTTCAGCATATACACCCCACAAAGTCATGTATATTTTAAGACCCCTAAACAAAAGATAATAATAAAAATATTTACTTCATTAAAACTTAAAATGTAAAACATAACATAAATATAACAAATATGCCAAACTGTAAATCTTCAATGATGAGGTTTATTTTTTTGGACTCTTTGCCATCCTTGCCATTGAGAATTTCAAGTTTAAAGCATTTAACAATGTAACCAATGGCATCTACAAAAGCAAAACATTAGACATTAGAATTAAGGTATTATTCAATAAAATTTAAAGAATTTTGATATAATAATAAATTTAAGTGCATTATTAATAATATTTTTATACCTATTGTTGCATTTTCAGGGATTACATTCTCGAGTATAGACTGAAAGGTGGTGAAGTTGAAACCATATTTGGGGCCATCAAATGCATTGCAATGTTTCACTTTGGTGTTCCAATTCAAACAAATCTTAATTGGGTTTTCAACATACTTGTACTCGCATGAGAAATATCACCAAGAGTTGGCTTTTGAATGATCAAAGTGGCATTTTCTTTCATAAACTTCTCAAATCTTGAGAACCATTTTTTTAAAACATTTCCTTGCATTTTAGTACCCTAAAAAACACAAGTAAATACATTTTGCATATGAGTTGCTTTTTATTTAAAGTTTCTTTCAAGTAAATAGAAATAATATTTTTTACAGAGGCATATAACTTCATACACACATTACTGGATAATACATATAATTCTGCATAAATAAAAGAAATATATGTATACATACATAACTACATACAATATTATGCATATATACGTAAACTGCATACATACACATAGAATTATATTAACTGCATACATGCAATCCTGCATACATATACACAAATCTTTAAGTTTTAAAAAATATAAATTGCATATAGCATACATACACACACAAATGTTATCACAAGTGCATTCCTACTTGTATTTTGTTTCATCTTTGTTTATATTTTACGTGAGAACATTCATACATACCTACATACACAACTACATATATACAAAAAGGACAAAACTGCATACATACCTGACATATAAGAGAAGTTGAGTGAAATTAGAAGTTCAATTTTAAAATATATGAAACATACCTGCTCATCCATTAGAATCATCTCAATCGAGTACGTTTCAGAGGGATTGTTGAACATTGGTTGTGTCCACATTCTTATAATTCTAACCTTTATATTATAATTGTCATTTGTGACATCAAGATCATTCAAAAAAGTGATATTTGTTGCCTCCATTACTCTTTTTCTGATATAAGTAAGCATTTAATAAAAATAAGAATTAGTAACAAATTGACAGAAAATTATACATGATTTACCTTTATGTTTAACAGAGTTAACAACAAGCAAAAGTATAGATCTACAGTACTAATTCTCTTTTTAAACCATAAAACTATAATAACAAAATAAGTTCTACACATACACATGCATACATACTGAACTGCATACAGTAACTTAGGCATAAATTTTTAATAAAAAAGAAACTTGAAACTACATACATACTTAACTGCATACTAACCTGTTACATACATGACTGCATATACACATTAAAAAACTGCATACATACATATATACAGAACTGTTATGTATGTATATATAGAGCTGTAAACGTACAAATATACAGACATGTATACATATATGCATATAGTCATATAAAACAGGCAGGGCCAAAGATTTGTTTCAGGTTTAGAGTAGAAGCAAAAGGCCAAATCGCAGCCTAAAAACAATCACTTATGATCACAAAGATCCTATCCTCAAACTAAAAGGTATGGAGGGAGTGTTTGTATGTGAACTTTAGCTGAATATTGATGCAATAATTAGTTACAAGTGTTTGGGTAAACTAACTATCAGGTATGTTTCTGATTATTTTGTTGAGTTATAACTTAGAAGGAAAACTTAGTGTTAACAGCAAGAAAAGAAATCACTAAAATTACGTATTATATTGAAACTAATTATAATATAATGTAAAGATGTCTCTTAAGTAATGAAATTCCTTTTACATTCATTCTTGTGCAAAGAAACAAAATTGTAACATATCAAATCAAATTTGAAATAAGTTAAGTCACCAGAAAATGACCAGATGAAAATATTTTTAACGTCAAGTCACAAATGTGGAAAAAGATGAAAACCAAACAACCAAATTGACCCAAATGCATTTCACTTCAATTGCATATAACTTAAAATTGAAAAATGCAGATCGCTTAAAATTAAAAAATGCAAATCACTTAAAATTATAGAATACAGATCACTTTAAATTGTACATAAAATTGTAGAATACATAACTTCAAAAGAATTTTATTCTAATTCAAATATCATATGGTATCAACGATGACTTCAATTTGAAAATTTATTGCTCTGTACATTATTACCAAGATTAAGGTTCAAGAATAATGTTATAGCACAACGAAACTAAAATATCAACGAAACTAAATTTATTGAACCACCAAAACTTTTGTTAGAAAATATCAACCGGCAACCAAACTAAAATGTTAAAACTCACCATATGCACAAGCACTATACACAATAAAATAGAGCATGAAAACTCCAGGCTTATGGAGCTAAATCAAGAAAATAATACAAGGATTGAATTCTTACTGAAAGTGAGGATGCTTGGTAGTTCAAAGAAAGAGAGCTCTTCACAAATGTTGTGTCTGATTGAATGTTAGTAATTAGGTTTTATAGAAGAAAACTTACATCGGTTTCCATCAAGAGCTGAAGAATTGAAGTGAATCAGGAATCGTTGACTTAGGATGTCTGGACAAATGATCCAAAATTTGCTATACTTTTCTACAACTTTCATCGTGAAAAGAGGATGAAATTGATAGAGAAGATGAAAAGGGAATCCTTGTTCTGAATCAAGATTTGAAATCTTACACCAAAATGGAAACATAGAGAAGAGAACTCACGCACCAGGATGTAGCTCCAAAGGAAATTAGGGTTTGGTTCAGGGATTTTGTTTTAATCTGAAAAGGAGAAAGGGATGGGTAATGGGTAATGGGCGGGATTTCTTTTAACACGTGGATCCGAGTGAGAAAGTATAAATGAGCGGGAATTTTTTTTGTAGAATGGGTAATATCTTGACAAGTGGCATGTTTTGTTAGTCATTTATTAATATAGATAGATATATATATATATATATATATATATATATATATATGCATATTTATTTATTTGTTTGTTTGTTTGTAATGAATTGTATTAAGAACGAAATTTCGAATTTTCAAATAAAAAATTGAAATTACGTAATTTATTGAAATGTTGCAAGAAATGCATTCAAATTTCAAAGGGACATCAAGGCCTTGTTTAACCTCAAAATTCAGCCTGTAACTTAAATGCCTTAATTTTTTATACATGCTTTAAATCCACGTGGGGTGGGTGACACTACGGTCTGCAGCAAACTTTAAATAGTTTACTCTTGCTTGATATAATCCTCCTTTTCATGACATTTTATCTTGGAGTGTGCATCCTTGAAAATGTGGTTTAATTTATACAAGTTTGGAGTTCTTGAATTGCTTGTTTTGACTATGTTTTTCAAAACCTGTTCTGACTCGGATCTAATTTGATCATTTTTTAGATGAACCGCTCTGACCCAATAACATTTCTGTCAAAACCGTTTTGATCCGGGACCAAAATAACCATTTTGTAAAATAACATTTTTGACCCGAACTTATTATGGCTTAAACCCGTTCTAACTTGTTAGGCCGTTACCTAACCCGCATATTTTGCCAGTAACACTAGAGATGTAGTCTTAGGGTTTTTCTTATTATGTTTTGAAATTAAGGTTTGTTTATGGTATCAAATAGTTTTGTTGGTAATTACACAAGGACACCCTATTTATAAGGAAAAGATTACAAGGACCTAACTCTATTTATGGTTTATTTTACAATCTATCTATACTAATAAATCAAAATAAAATATGCCACATGTCAACTTCTTAGACTATTCTTATAAAAATTTTCTCGCCTCTCTCTCCTATTAAATGCACCCATATTCAATAATAATATTAAATATTAAATATATTTTTATACATTTTCAAATTAAAAAAGTTTTTAAAGCATTAAAAATATATTAATTTTAAAAGAGTACATTTTTTTAGAATCCAGATTATTAATATAAAATATTCAATAATTGTTTTTCAAAAAGAAATATTCAAAAAACAAACTTTAATAAACTTAGTGTTTAAATAAATAATATTATTATTTTATTACTTATGTATTAAACTATATAAACTATTAATCATATTATTATTAACTATTTATTATTATTTATTTAACCCGTGTAATACACGGGGTATTGACCTAGTATAATATAAATATAATAATAATATTGTTGCTAATAGTTTGTTGAAAGCAGCTTAATTACCAATTTGATGTAACCTACTTAACTAAGTCAAAACCTATTAATCCATTTAACCTAATTATAACACTTCCCTGGTTAAATGAATAGCTTGAGCGGACATTAATTAATTACATGATTTATATTTGTTTGAGTCGATTTCACTGGTAAAAAAAAAAAAAAAGAGCATTTACAGCACTCCGAGACGCCAGAAAAAATTACATATTCGAAAAAAAAAAAGAGTAGCATTTAACTATATAAATTAAATTAGTAATTTGCACGGTCTAAGTTGTAAAATTAATTAGATTATGTATTCACCGCCGTAAAAAACATATTTTTTGTACTAGTGTTTATTGCTTTTAAGTTTTAAGTTAAAGAATAATAGGTGTACTATCACCTTTTAATAACTTCACGTACACACAATAACGAAGGATAATAAGGGTTGTCCCATTTTATTCGTGTGCAGTGTTAATTTTTACCGAAATGTTTTTTTTTTGTTTTAAGTATCGGTTGGCCCTATTTTTAAAATTAACATGGATTGCGGGTCTCGTAAATTTCCGCATGTCCTTTAAAACGTTCAAGCTCCAAGCTCCGTCACTGCACGTAGAAACTTAATTTAGCATATTCAATGAGATCGTGTGACACCGAATCAATTAACGTAGGTCCGCCCATAACGACTCCTACTTGAATTACAATGCATGTATCTTCTATATATTTCCTAATATAACAAAAATTGAATGGTCACCCACTTGTGTAATAAATATACATTCTAATAATTAATTTTTGTGGCAAGCGTTGGTGACATCGACGTTTTAAATATATTATTATTCTATGAGGATTAAGACATGCTTTGTTCTAAAACATGAAAAGGAGGTGTAAAATGTCGTTTAAAGTTTAATTAGTGACTAGTAACATTAAAATTCATTAACCGATTCTAAAGTAGAAATGTTATCATGGTATGAAATGGTGTTAGATGTACATTTTCTAATTATTTTTAGTGATATGACAAATGAAAATAGGCCTATATCACATATAGAGTTTAGTTTTAAATTTTAGCTTTTATGATATGGGTAGTATTGTCAGACCCGTTTCCTGAAGTTCCATAGTTTCTTCGAGGTTCTCCAATGAATCCTCATATAGGGGATGGGTTCTTTGGTAACTCGTATAACTGTTAAGATCAATCTAAATTATTGTTTGTTAATATTATCATTATTAATCTTTATAACACTTTCTTATTTTATATGTAAGTTCAAATTCACATGTATTTATGATCTTAAATCAATATAACTTTTTGTTACATTACATTTGTCACTACACTATAGCACCAACTTACAATGGTTTTAAATCCTAAACACATAAAAAAGAAAATGAAATTACATCAGCAAGAAGGCATACGTACCATTTAACCTATGTTGTTTCACAAAAGAGGATATAGGAGCTTAAAAACTCAAATTTCTAACCTCCAAAAGGTGATGTAATGGTTAAAGTGCACAAGAGACAATATAGAAGTGTCAAGTTCAATTTTCATTTAGGATGATTGACAACCCTATTATCAATATATCGCTTGATTCTAAACAGAACCTAGTTTAGACAATAATATATCACTCAGTTTTGTAAACTCGAACCAAACAAAGTGGCTTGGTTTAAAAACAAACTGAGTTCATGTGAAGCTATGCTCAGCTAGGTTCAGCTCATGAACAACCCTATTATTAATAAAAAAAAATACAATTGAAAATTCAAAAGATAAAAAAAATAGATGTTGAGGACCCTATCCCAACTAGAGGTGTAAAAACCAGACTTTTTAAGAACCACTTATAGGTAGGAACCAGATTCTATTTTACTCAACGAAGTCAAAATTTGGGTAAAGTTGTAAAAGGTTTTGTTTAGATTAGGATTTTTTAATTGGATTTTGACTGGTTAGGCTTTTGGTTTTGACATGGTAAAGTTGAAATCGGTTCCCGTTTCAGTTATAATTTCTTTGACAATATGAAATTGCCTCCGGCCGGTTTGGGTAGGACCGTTTTCAATTTCGGATAGAATAGTTGGGTCTGATTTCAGAAACTGGTTTTTTTTTTCAGCCTATAAATTATTCCCAAATTTGCAAAATCCCTAAACCAATCCCAACTGTCGCGTTGAAGGACCGGTCATGATAGGCCCAGTAACCATATATTGATGGACCTAAGTCGTCGAGCCAGTGATCCAGCTTGTGCAGGCCTATAATGGGTTGTACAACCAGTCACCAGGCGCACGCAGATGAGCCATATCATATGGACAGCAATCAGCCCATGTGACCAGCTCCCATAACGGAAAAGAAGCTAGACTAACACCAAGAAAAAGACTAAAAACATCACCCAATCCTCTTTGATACAAATACCTCTTATATTATATGTCTTAAACTAGTGATGAAAAAACAATCCTAACACCAATAATAAAGAAAACTGATAGGGTATATAACTAGAGTGTTTTTGCATTTTGCAGTTTTTTTTTTCAATAACTAATTAGGAGTATGTTAAGGACTTGCAACTTTTAGGCAATGTACTTTATTTTTCAAGAACATACTAGTCTCTTACTTATTAGAAAAAAAAACCCGTCTTTTAAACCATGTTTTTGAGAAAACCACCAATTTTATTAAGTCACAATCCTTTTATCATTCACTTCCTATGTGCCAAGCTATAAGCTTGTGGGCAATTTTGCAGGTGATAGGCAAAGTTGGGGGCTTTTTGATAGATATGAATCATTAAGTACTGAATGGTTAAGATGTCTGAATGGTTAAGAGAGTCTGAACCTTTAAGTGCCGAACTGAATCATTAAGTGCGGAATGGTATGTATTTTCCATTCAGCATGGTATTGGTGCTGAATGGTTAGTGTTTAACTGAATCATTAAAAGATAATTTTATTTTAACCAAACGCGTTGAATGGTTAAGTGCTGAATAATTGCATTAAGAGGTAAACAAACAACCCTAGATTTGTGGGGAAAATGTATGAAAATGGATTAATGGAATAGAAGTAATACATTTGTAATTTGTAAAATGTTATAAATAATACTGCAGAGTTGAATACAGAAAAAGATATAAATTAAAAATGATTAATTAGGGAATTCTAAAACGATTGAACAATTTAATTTATGAAAAAGAAAGTTCTGAATTCAAAATTTTGTGGGTAAAACTAAAACGAACTAATAATTTTAAAATAATAAAGTAAACTAAAATATAAATATTCATAATGTAAAACTTATTTTTCAAACCTGATAAGTAATGTCAAATTATAAGTATCCATATGTAATTTCATATTATATTTGTTTCGTTAATGATATAACAGGTGGGACGGGTCGGTGAGGGCGGCTAATGGTGGCGTTCATCATTTTTTAATAATATAACAGTTATGTAGAATTAAATTTATATTAAATATCTAAAAGTATATTTTTTAATAACATTATTATTATTATTATTATTACTATTATTAATTTAGTATGAGAGTGAGAAACAAGACAGCGACAATTGTATTCTTATATAATATATATATATATACATATATATATATATATATATATATATATGGGAATAATAAAAAAATAACCCACTAAATATGCAATAACCCGAAATAAACCGTTAAGATCAAGCCAAATTTTCGATTTTTTTTAACATCATTGTAAAAACATTTAAACACTTTCTTATTTTATGAGTTTTTTGAAATTCATCACCGTTTAAGAGTTAACGTCGTAAGTTTTGAGAAAAAAAACACTTACAGTATTGTAAGTTACAAAATTTTAAAAACTTACAACAATGTTAACTCTCAAACGGTGATGAATTTCTAGGCCACCATCTATTCGGTTATATGTGTTCCAATTTCTTGCAGAATGAAGATTGAGGCAACATTCAATAATATGTGAATGTGTTTTCTAAGTAAATTTTCGTTAATCTGATTAATAATTTTTTTAGTATTTGTGGTATTATAGTGTTTAGGTTTAACTGTGAAACTGGATGATATAAATTTGATTTTTTTTAAAGCTTGTGAAACTGGACTAGAACAAGCATTTCAGTGTCATCTAACTAAACTAAAATTTGAATAATTGAGGTTTGCTTAAACTTGCTTTCAGGTTTAATTGTTGAAGATGGAAGATTGTATTTCAAGTGTCCAATCAATGTCCAAATATAAGATAAAGTTAAAATATGGAGGTTATTTCCGGTTAGCGAAGAACTCATCAACGAAAAGATATTGTTTTGGCTATCAAAAATGTATATACATTGATACATACACATACCTCTTTGATGATTTAATTCAAGAAGTTTCAAATCAATATCCAGCAAATAGATTCAGAGTATGCACTAAGTGATGAAAGTTACCTCTTTGATGATTTAATTCAAAAAGGTAACAAGAAACGATTCTTTCGTTTTTTTTATTTCACTAGCAGCTTGCTTGAAGGGGTTTCTTGATGGGTGTCGTCCCTACATTTCTCTTGATACTTTTCATCTAAAAGGAAAGTTCAATGGGGTACTAGTCGCTGCCACTAGTGTTGATGGTAACAACTCAATTTTTCCGATTGCATATGGTGTTCTTGAATCAGAGAATAAAAACTCATGGATATGGTTTCTTGAATTACTTAAAAAAGCAATTGGCACACCTGATGGTCTTGTCATCTCATCCGACATGCAAAAAGGTTTAGAAGTTGCAATTACACAAATTTATCCTAATGTGGAGCATAGAGAATGCATGAGACACTTGTATGCCAATTTCAAAAGACATTTTCGAGGTGACTTCTTTAGTAGGATTTTATGGCAAGCTGCAAAGACTTATAGTGTTACTAAGCTTGAAAGATTATTAGATGAAATTGTTAGATCAAATAAGCAAGCACTTGCATATATTAATGAAAACCAAAAGAAAATATGGAGTCGTTGCAATTTTGGGACAAGATCCAAGTGTGATTGCATAACTAACAGCACTTCTAAGGCATTTAATTCTTGGATAGGCGAAGCGCATTATCAACCTATATGTCACACCCCCAAATTCCCACATGTGGAGTCAGTCCACATGGGTGTGACGTGGCTAGAATCACAGCTCATTGTCATATAGAACAACTCTATATGTGTTGAAAAACCCAATGTTTGTCATAAACACAACCAAACAATTTATAACTAATGCAACAGAAATACATAAATCATGCAGCGGAAAGTAATGTGTTTAAAACGCAGCGGAAAAGTACATTGTCAGACACTACATTGTTAATACATAATCATAGGAAATAATTGTTTGTTTTCAAAATCATGATATGGATGCAGTTGACCCTATGCTCGTTCCTGATGTGCATCCTGATTCCAAACACAGCTAGTTACCTGAGAATACATGATTAAGAAAAAGTGTCAACACATAGGTTGGTGAGTTCACAGGTTTTGATATACATAGGTAATAATCAAAAAACGTGTGTCATGCTGTCTATTAAAATGTTAGTCCCGAGCCCTAGGCTCTAAGTGTCAGTGCGTCACTACCGAACTAGACTTGTTAGTCCTTGCCTCCGCCATGTCTCGTAATAACATGGCAAGATAGGTCGAGATTTCACGTGTCTCGACCTCCAGTCAGTATTGTGCCACGTGGGGTTCGTCACAACCATACGGATCTATTCAAACTCACCTCGTTGTTTGTACATTAACGATAAGACTTTGTGAGGGCTTGTTACGATTACAACACTTATGTTTGTCTAATAAACCAGCATACACAAATATGTTTGTACAGTAATAATGTTTGACTCGATTCAACAAGTATTCTCCCCCTATTTGAAAGTTGTAAAAGAGTTAAAGAGGAGCCGTAAACTCACCTTCGTGATATTCGGGAAATAAAAGCGTAAGCTCCTGATCTCGGCGGCGAAACTGTCACCGGCTACCTATATCGTATAGCTTACGTGAGTTCGTGTAAGTGACCGTGTTCGTGTTCATGCTCGTGTTTGTGCTCAACAACCCTCGGTTGTTATGTTTGCTCATGTCGGTCCACATTGACTATGTTTGCTCGTGTTTGACCATTTTTGACCGTGTTTGACCGTGTCAAGTCAACGACCTGTTGGTGAGCCGTAAGTTGGTGGTAACTCGTGTAACATTCGTGATCGTGCTCGTTGTGTGCAAAACGCGCAAATCGTGTTTATGGACAACTTACTACTCATAGTAAGTTTCCATTTTTAGCAGGTTCCATAACACTTATAATTTTAAGGATTCTAGCATGCTTGTTAGTTCTACGTGATCATGATAGCACATAACACATCGTTACAACATCCTTACTCATTAAAGTTTCCTAAAAAGGAAAGTTTCCATATCTAGCATGATTAACATCAAGAATCATCTAACTTAACATACAATAATCCCATTACATCATGTGAGGCCATTTAGCACGTTTAGATCATGCATCATATTTCAATATTGAGTTTTCACCAAATAAAGTTACTATAAATAGTAACTTATGATAATTACTCATCACATGATTATTATAACATTCCTAAACCATTTTCATATCACATAATATCATATTATATCATTAATCATCATCTAAACATACTTATTTCACCCAAATCATTATCTAGCAATATTTAGCTTAGAAAAGTTACTATAAATAGTAATTAGGTCCAATATGACCACGATCAATCCCAAATCAACTTCTTATGCATAATGTCATCATATTATCATACCAATGTTTTTCCTATTCACATGCATGTTCATATTTTCATCTACATCACCATGTTGTAACATAAAAGTTACTAATAATAAATCATGTAACACATCACCAATATTACCAATAATCATGTATCAACATCCAAGACCATGTAAAATACACTAGATCATGCATGCATGTTGATATTTCACCTATTCATGAACAAATCATGCATTACACATACTCACAACATCATGGATCATCACATTTCACCACTTAATCATTCTAGATCATCATTATTCATAGAAACATCATCAAACCCAAATTCAAATACTAAAAATTCGTGCATGTGTAGCATATATATGTGTTTGCATGTGGGTGTTATGCCTTGCATGTGTGTTCGTGAGTGTGTAGAGTGTATTTTAGCCATAGGAACTACCTTCAAATGCTTCAACAGGCTGAGATGATGAGCCCACCATCTTCTAAACTTCCGAAAAGCAAGGTTCTTCAGCAACAAGAAGGTGGTGATGATGAGCAAGCTTCAACAACCTTCCTCCAAGCTTTCTAGTGGCTTCCCCAAGCTTCAATCTTCAAACCTTGGTGCTTCAATGGCTTCCCAGGGGCAATTCAGGGGGTTTTGGGGAGGGTGGAGTCGAGTGGTAGCGTGCTTGGCCGGAGGAAATCAAGAAAAGTGATAGAGTAGCCATAATTGTCTTGGTTTTATAAAGATTTGGCGTCTGTGAGTCGTCGCGTACCGCCATGGGGTCCCCTATGGGCTTGGCGTACCGTAATGGATTTCGGGATTCAAAAATCCCCGCCCACTCGTCGCGTATCGCCATGGACCTCTCCGGGGTCCTTAGCGTACCGCGACGAGTCCTGGAAGAGCCCAATAGGCCCAATTTCAATGGTTTGGCTCGTTTCTTGCCGTTTCCTTGCTTATAGACTATTGTTCGGCATCGTTTGAACTTTTAAGTTCAGTGTTCGAGCGTTTCGTGAGGCTTCTAGTGTTTGGTTACATGATGTGCTAAACGTTCACCAACGTTCGTATTTTCTTAGACACGTGTGTGCGTGTTGTGATAATTCACCGAATTATCGTGTTTGTGCCTGTGTTCGTACTGTCATGCCACGTGTCACACTAAATTAAGCTAATTCTAGTGCCACGTGTACAATTATCAAATAAATAAACATTTAATTAAAAGAAATGATGACCTGGATTTTACGGGGTGTCACATCATCCCCTTGTTAGCTTCCGTTGCCAGTGTTTGTCCGTTTAGCGAACATGTGTGGGTATTTCTTCTTTATTTGATCTTCGCGCTCCCATGTGAATTCTGGTCCGTGTCGCGAATTCCATCATACTTTCACTATCGGTATTTTGCTGAGCTTAAGCTTCTTGATTTCCCGGTACATAATTTCCACCGGTTCCTCAACGAAGTTTAATTGTTCGTCGATCTGTATTTCTTCAAGAGGAATTGCAAGTGTCTTGTCGGATAAGCATTTCTTGAGGTTTGATACGTGAAATATGTTGTGTACACTGCTCAGTTCATCAGGCAGGTTCAGTTCATAGGCCACGGGGCCTATTTGTTTGGTGATCTCAAATGGTCCGATATAACGAGGGTTTAACTTTCCTCGTTTGCCAGATAGAATAACTCCCTTCCAGGGCGAGATCTTGAGTAACACTCTGGCTCCCACCTGGAATTCCAATGGTTTATGTTGTCTATCAGCATAGCTTTTCTGTCTGTCTCGAGCTGCTGCCATTCGTTTGCGTATCTGCAAGATCTTCTCGGTCCTTTCGAGCACAAGTTCGGGGCCAGTCAGTTGGCTTTCTGCAACTTTCGCCCAACAGATGGGTGATCGGCACTTACTTCCGTAAAGAGCTTCGAATGGTGCAACTTGTATGCTTGTGTGGTAACTCTTGTTATACGAGAACTCAACTAATGGCAGATAAGTCTCCCATCTACTGCAAAAATCGATGACGCACGCACGCAACATGTCTTCCAATGTTTGTGTTGTTCGTTCGCTCTGCCCATCAGTCTGCGGGTGGTAAGAGGTACTCATGTCCAATCTCGTGCCCAATGTCTTATGCAAAGACTCCCAGAAATGTGACGTAAATCGGCTGTCGCGGTTAGAGATGATCGAGATTGGCACCCCATGTCGAGTGACCACTTCCTTCAGATAAATCCGAGTCAATTTATCTATTTGTCGGTCTCCTTGATGGGTAGAAAGTGTGCAGACTTCGTTAGTCGGTCTACGATAACCCAGATGGTATCGCAACCACTTGCCGTCTTAGGCAGTTTAGTGATGAAGTCCATGGAAATTTGCTCCCATTTCCACATTGGTATCTCGAGTTGCTGAAGTAGACCTGATGGCTTCTGGTACTCAACCTTGACTTTTGAACACGTTAAACACTTACCTACGTAAGTCGCTATTTCTGCCTTCATGTTCGGCCACCAATAGGTCGTCTTCAGATCATGGTATATTTTGTCAGAGCCCGGATGTACCGAATACCGGCTCTTGTGAGCTTCATTTATCACTACATCTCTCAATCCTCCGTAGTGTGGAATCCAGATCCGTTCCATGAAGTAGTATGCTCCGTCAGTCTTAACCTCTAGTTGTTTATCCATGCCTCGCAAGGATTCCTGAGTGAGGTTCTCGACCTTCAGAGCTTCCTGTTGAGCGTTCTTGATCTTATGTGGCAACTCAGGATGGATCGTGAGCTGTAGTGCACGTATGCGTTTGGTTGTCTCCTTCCAGCTTAACGCGTCGACCATTACGCTTTCCTTGCCAGGGTGATACTTGATGGCGCAATTATAATCGCCAATAAGTCCAACCCATCTTCGTTGTCTCATGTTCAGTACCTTTTGGTCGAAGATGTGTTGTAGGCTCTTATGATCGGTAAAGATGGTGCATTTCGTGCCGTATAGGTAGTGTCGCCATATATTCAGGGCAAACACCACGGCTCCCAATTCTAGGTCATTGGTTGTGTAGTTCTTCTCATGCACCTTCAGTTTTTGTGATGCGTATGCTATGACCTTCTCGTGTTGCATCAACACACAATCGAGTCCTTGTTTCGAGGCATCGCAGTACACCACGAAGTCATCACATCCTTCTGGCAGGGATATGATTGGTGCAGTGCATAATTTTTGTTTCAACAGGTTGAAAGCAGACTCCTGTTTTTCTCCCCAATCGAATTTCTTGTTCTTATGTGTCAGGGAAGTTAGTGATTGAGCGATCTTTCAGAACCCTTCAATAAAGCGTCTGTAGTACCCTGCCAAACCTAGGAATTGTCGCACCTAGGTTGGAGTCTTTGGTGCTTCCCAGTTCTTGATAGCTTCGATCTTGGCTGGGTCTACATGTATTCCCTTCTCGTTAACCACATGTCCAAGGAATTGGACTTCGCGAATCCAAAAAATCACATTTGGAAAACTTCGCGTACAGTTGCTCGTATTCAACAATTCCAAGACAAGCCTTAGGTGTTCAGCATGTTCCTCCTGATTCTTGGAGTAAATCAGGATATCGTCAATGAACACTATTAAAAATTTATCGAGATAAGGCTTGCACACTCGATTCATGAGGTCCATGAATACAACTGGTGCATTGGTTAGTCCGAAGGGCATGACCAAAAATTCATAGTGTCCGTATCGGGTTCTAAACGCAGTCTTTGGAATATCATCTTCCTGTATCCTTAGTTGATGGTAACTCGATCTCAAATCGATCTTCGAATAGTAGCTTGACCCTTGTAACTGGTCAAACAGGTCGTCTATTCGTGGTAACGGGTATCGATTCTTGATCGTCACCTTGTTCAGCTCTCTGTGGTCGATACACATACGGAACGATCCGACTTTCTTTCACGAATAAGACCGGTGCTCCCCACGGTGAGAAGCTTGGTCTGATGAATCCCTTGTCTAACAGCTCCTGCAACTGGTTAGACAGTTCTTACATTTCGGTTGGTGCTAGTCGGTATGGAGCTTTAGCAATCGGTGCTGCTCCAGGAGTGAGGTCTATCTGGAACTCAATTTGTCGTTTTGGTGGTAGTCCAGGTAAATCCTCAGAAAATACTTCAAGAAAGTCGCGGACTACATCGATGTCCTCGATCTTCCTTTCCTTCTTTTGTTGCTCAGTGATAAGGGCCAGTATAGCAGTGTACCGTTTTTGTAAGTACTTGTTCGCTTTCATGCAAGACATGATGTTTAGAGGTATCCCCCGTCGCTCCCCTTGAATTGAGATCTGTTCTCCGTTCGGCAATGTAACTCGTACTATCTTCTCGTTACACACGATCTCAGCTTGGTTCGCGGATAGCCAGTCCATTCCAACGACCACATCAAAGCTCCCGAGAGTTACCGGCATCAAGTCGATTTCGAGCCCGTGATCCGCCAAAACCACGACGCATCCTTGAAAGATGTGATGCGTCTCAATCAGTTTGTCGTTGGCTAACTCTACGGTGTACTTATAATCTAGTGGCATTGGGGTAGAGGTGTACAAAAAAACCAGACCCGGAACCGGAACCGACAACCTGAACTTGAACCGGAACCGGTCATACCCGAACCGGTGGGTACGAACGGGTACGGTTTTTCAGACAAATTAGAACCGGAACCGGAAACGAAACCGGAAAACCGGAACTGGTTCCACCTGAACCCGGCCAAAACCCGAACCGGAACCGGTCAAAAACCGGTTGGAACCGGTTAAAACCCGGAACCGGAACCGGGTATTGACTTTGTTGACTGGAACTGGAACCGATTGGAACTGGAACCGGTTCCAAAAAAAACCCGATTTGTACACCTCTACGTTGGGGTATTGTAAGTAATTCGCTAAATTCACTAGATATAAAGCTCCTATCGGCACCAGTATCAAATAATATACTTGCATAAACATTATTTAAAAGAAACGTACCGATCACGATATTCGGGTCATCCTTGGCTTCTCCCGAGCCAATCACAAATGCGCGACCCTTGGCTGCACCTCCTCCTGCCTTCTTCAATTGCGGGCAATCCCTCCGCATGTGTCCTGGCTTTTCACATTCATAAGACCCTCTGAGGGTGTTCTGGTTGTTGTTATTCTGGTTGGGTTTGGGGTTGCTGTTGCTGTTAGGTAGCTTGGTTCTGCAGTCTTTGGCCATATGGCCATGTCGTCCGCACTTCAGGAAACGGTACCTCTCACGTTGTCCGAAGTGATAGTATGAGCATCGTTTACACAGAGGGTATTTCCCCTCGTACACACCCTTCCCCTTGTTGTTGGGTTGGGTAGCAGTGAAAGCTCTTGCAGGTGATGGTCTGGACTGTTGCTGGTGTGATGAGTGAGTCTGGTGATGGTTGGGTTCCCACTTACGCTTGTGGCTTTCCTGAGGTTTCAGATGTTCACCTCGTTTAGGTAGTTTTCCCTGGGCCACGGCTTCGTCGGTCAGTTTGTGGGCCAGTCTGATGGTAGGCTGAATCTGATTTGGGTCAGAGGCTGTGACCATGCCCTGAATTTGCTCGGGCAACCCACTGATGAACTGCTCTATCTTCTTATACTCCGGGGTCACCATTCCCGGGCACAATTTACACAGTTCATGGAATCGTGTGCAGTACTGTTCTATCTCCGAACCCACCATCTTGTGGACCCAGGATTCCTCCTCCAGTTTTTTGATTTCGTTTCTCGGACAGTACTCTTCTTGCAGCATTCTGGTGAAATCTTCCCAGGTCATAGAGTTAGTAACGTCCAAACCTAGGGTCTGGACATGGGTATTCCACCAGGTGAGGGCAGGTCCCTCAAGAGTACCGGTCGCATACTTGACCTGGTTTTCATCCGCACATTCGCACATTGAGAAGACAGATTCCGCCTTCTCTACCCATCGGAGCATTCCAACAGCTCCTTCTGTTCCTTTTAAGGTATGGGGATGACAGCTAAGGAATATCTTGAATGAGCACCCCTTGTTAGTGTTGCCTTGGGGTCCTGTTTGTCAGTATTCAATGTCGTGTGTTAGTTATGGTGTTAGCTATGCTATGTTAGTTGGGTTAGGAAAATGTTAGTACTGTTGTTCGTTCCACTGGTCTCGCTGTGTAGACGACTTGCTTCGTACTCAGCAATCACCTTGTTGACTCGGCGATCAACCATCATTTTGATGGTTGCCGCGCCAATTTGTCTTTTGTGTGGACGTGAATATGTTCCTCTTCCAGCCACATTGTTAGTTCTATATAAAATAGATGTTGTGTTAGTTGTCAATAGTGTTAGATGTTCGAGTTAGAATGCAATCATAAATAAGGTACACAAGAGTAAACCAAAATACCGTTCCATTAACTAACAATCTTTTGAGTACATCAAGTTTTTAAAACAAAATACTACTACCATGATTTCGTATGAGCACATCCCGCTCATATAGGCGTACAGGAAAGTAAAATTCTGAAATAAGATAATCTAACTAATCAGAAGCGATCGTGGAATGTGAGTCTCCACTGTCTGCGGGGTCGTCATCCTGGTCCTCCTCAGGATCCTCATCAAAATCTCCCTCCTCGAGATCTTCTACCTCGAACTAAGGCTCCTCCTCCTGCTCAGGCTCTACGATAAACTGTCCTGCCCATGCATTCAGCATGGCATCACTAGCCTGGATCATGGCATGGTTCTCTTCATTCGCGACCTCTGCTGCATCCAATCATCCGCCGTGCTCCTGAACGAACGCGACGATTTCCCCTTTTGTCCTTCTAATTGTGTCGTCCTATTCCGGATGTCTGCAATCTGCTCCTGTAGGTAGTCCACCTGCCCTTGGAGGCGTTGGTTCTTCCCGCGAAGAACTCTAACCTCTTCTACCAACTCATGATTCCTCTGTGCCTCGCGTTCTGATCAGGCGACATGGGCTGCAAAAGCCCGCTCTAGTGGCACACTCAATGCCAGAAGTCGGTGATCGCTCGGTGCATCACCAGATAGTCGAGGTGGAGGTACTCGCTCCCCCTCAATCCAATCCCGAATCGTCATGGGATACCATCCCCATGATCTGGCACGTCTCGTCTGTCGGGCTTGGCTAGTCTCCTCAAAGTCCACTCAGGACACGATGTCCCATATCCGCTGATGGTCCTCCTCCGTCAGCCCATACTCTGCGGGGCGTTTCCCCAGGTTACTTCCAGCATCGTTGTTGGACATCCTGTAATCTCAATTCAATAAGTAACGGATAACAATAATAATAACATATCATTGTGCAATGTCTACGTGTGGTGTCTAATGTTGAGCAATGGCTATAGTCTAAGTTTACTACATGCAAACCTAGTTCTCTATAACCAAGGCTCTGATACCAGTCTATCACTGTCACACCCCGGGCCGGCGGGAACGGATCGTGTTTTCCCGTCGGGCGGAAGGTTCCCGGGGCGCGATATCATTGAGTTGATAATCAAATGATCAGATTGTTTACATAGCACATGAGATATAAATGAGAAATGCTAATCATGACATGAAATAGAATTACAAAGTTAAATTACATTGTACATCATAATTTAACTAAGTAAATCTAATCAAAAAGAATCAATGAGTTTATATCTTGATCTGTACAAGATATACAAAAGTGATTCAATGTTCTGTCATATCAAAAGTATGCAATCAAAAGAAAGCTAGGTCTTCTATGAGTCCACTAGCTTATCATTTGCATATAGTATCTACACCTGTTCGTCACCTGAGAAAACATGTAATTTAAACAAAGTTAACACTAGGTTGGTGAGTTCATAAGTAAGCAAATTGAAAACCATTGAACTGATCATGCACACATTCACAATGATATAATTGTTGCTTGTATACTTGTTTCACCTGTTCCACCCAATGGCCTCTCCTTAGTTATATGTACAAGTAGTATATCACCTAACTAAGTATGCTTATATATAGGGAATCACGAAAGGGTCAAGCCCAGACGCTATCCCACCACATACTTAACCAAGTTCCACACCACTTGCGATACAACTAAAGATATCCATTTCCCAACTATCCGAATTGTCCGCTGTGTAATCATATGTAGAATAATAATATAGTAAGAGGGGTTTAGTCATCAAACCGAAGTATTGATAAACCCTCGTTGAATTAAGGAATGTAGATTATTTAAATCTGATCCTTATATTATTCTATTACTTGTGAGGTTAACTTTTATGATACACTTTTAATTTAATTAAAAGTATTAGTTAACTGTTCATCATGTGTCTCCAAATGTAGCGTATAGAATCCGAATGGAATCCATTTTAATCCTCACGTAATCAGATTAAAATGCATTTCATTCTCTCCTATCCCGCCGTGTGATCCCAAAGTTTCCGTGTGGGATTGTATCATGTGATTAACAAAGTCGAATAAGAACTTGTCTTATTACATTATGATAATCGGGTGTAAATGACAAGAATCCCATGAAGTTACGTTATCATGATCATCATTTACTGAATTCCATGTGATCCCAAAGTATCCGTGAGGGATTGTTCTCGTGTACTTAACAAAGTCGAATAAGAACTTGTCTTATTACATTATGTTAATTATGTGTAAATGATAAGAATCCCATGAAGTTACGTTATCATGATCATCATTTACTGTAAATGATAAGAATCCCATGAAGTTACGTTATCATGATCATCATTTACTGAATTCCATGTGATCCCAAAGTATCCGTGTGGGATTGTTCTCGTGTACTTAACAAGGTCGAATAAGAACTTGTCTTATCACATTATGTTAATTATGTGTAAATGATAAGAATCCCATGAAGTTACGTTATCATGATCATCATTTACTGTAAATGATAAGAATCCCATGAAGTTACGTTATCATGATCATCATTTACTGAATCCATGTATTCCCAAAGTATCCATGTGGGATTGTTCTCGTTATATGATTAAATGTAAATTGTCTAAGTACTTGATCATCTGGAAATAACTAAGTGTTATAAGTTATAATCTTATAACTAAGTTATTATAATGTATTGATGATTAGGAAATTATCTTATCATAATCATATGAGTTTCCCTGCTATCTCATAATCATACAAGCATGCATACAACGATATATGATAATAAGCAATTTAATATTATCAAATCAAAGTATAAATAACATGTTAAGCAAACTTTTAAATAAATAAAAGCAAACATGTTTCTCAGCCCCGAGAATTAAAATCAGTAAAGATTTAAAGTAAAAGGGGGCATATGAACTCACCTTGTAAATGTTGGGGGTTGACTTAGCCTGACGAGAAATGTTCGCGCTCTTGATTGTACTTGATGTTGTTTTTATGATCCTGTATTGATTTCACGTGGTTTGAAACTTGTAAGTGTAAGTTGATAAAGATTTGTGTGTGTGTAGGTGTTAGCCATAATCTTTGGCTAACACTCGTAATTCTCAGTCATGGTTCGGCCCTCGTTCATTTGTTATTGATCTTTATAATTCGGACTCATTCTTTGAGTTATTATTGTTTCATTTATTTTTACATTTTAAAACCAATTGTTGCCTCATGAACACCATGTTATAAACGTTACAAAACCGAATTATGAAACGTTGCCACCTTTGTAATAATTACTTGATTATCATATATGTCACCGTAACAAATGTTGGATTAAAGTGTTATATTATTTCGCTAATCATGTGGGCCAAACAAGTTGGGCCGAACATAGATCGTGGCCAATGGACTGAGATTGGGCCGTAGTGGGCTGAGGTATTGAAGTTGGACTGAATCGGTGGGCCTAGGGCCGAAGTAGTGGATATGGGCCAACTGAATGTTCTTGGCCTCACAGTTCATCCAAATTAATTCATGGGCCTAACAGTAGGCTGCGTTGGACCATGACCAAGTGTATTGGGCCACAACAGGCCTTGGGTTAAAATTGTTAGTCGAATAAGTCTCAAGTGGTTCGGCCGAATGGGGTATTGACCGGCTAGGGTGGTGCGAATGAATGGAGATTGAGGGTTGGTCGAATGAGCCTCCAACGAATGAGCAAGCCCTGGCTGAATGAGTATTGGTTGGCATGTGGTTCGGCCGACTGAAGATGGTGGTGGCCGACTGAGTTGATGGCCGAATGGAGATGGTCGACTGTGGGTTTTGCCGAATGAGCATGGCCGAACCAAGGGTGGCCTATCGAATGTGATTCGAGCAGATGAGGCCTTAACCGGCGAATGGCCAGCGAATGGCTTGGTCCCAATCGAATAGCTATGTGGCGAATGAGGGAACCACCCTCAGTCGGCGAAAAGGGCCATTCGGCCTGTTGCCTTTCGATCGTCCTTGGCCATTCGCCCGGCTGCAGACCGGCGCATCCCAGATGAGTTTTTCGAAGTCTAGGCAGGAGAAACGATGCTCTTCAGTAGTGTTGTGGTGCAAAGGATAGTTTTCGAATGGTGAGGCTAAAGGTCCATGGTTTTAACCGGTTTAGAGTTAAGCTCAAACAAGAGGGTACAAAACCCTAATTTTCGAAATGTTTGCAGCTTCATACCTCGATTTTCAGTGGAGTTTGGCTTAGATCGGTTGTACTTTCATGTAGAGCACAATGAGAGCTTCGATTTGGTCCAAAGATGGAAGGATTTGGTGGAGAAATGAAGAAGTTATGGAGGAGAGAAGGTTGGAAATGGGGAGGGTTTTTCAAAACCGGAATTTTGAGTTGTGGTGGAGAAGATGAAGTGGGAAATGAGTAATTTTGACTCATTTATGGTTATTTATACCCCGCGGGTGTTCGGGTTCGTTTTTGTTGCTCGGTTCGCGTTTTCGATACGTTTCCGGAAAATTATGCGTAATTTAAATTAAATTAAATAAAAGAAGCTAATTTAATTATTTTGATGAGTTTCAAAATTGTAAAACATTATTTATTGTGTTTTATTAATTTAAAGTCGTTCGTGACGTGTTTTCGTTTTCGTTTCGTCAGATCGCGTAACCTTCGCGCGTAATTCGTTCGAATCGTCACCCGAACGAATACGACGATGGTTTTGCCTTCTGACTTTTGTTTTCTACTTTTCAGTCATTATTTCAGAACTCTAAACTCACAGATATGTTTGTGTGAATCGTCACTCACGCAAACACACTGTCAGTTCGTTATTCTGAAATAATACTGCATTTATGATTTAATTGTGTTTCCTCACTGTCGGACTCAACTATACATCCTGTTTTCACATTGTTCTTGTACTGACTTGTCGGTCATCTGATTCCTGTCATCTGTGGACATCAGATCGCAACCGATATGTTTTATGAATATTGTATGAATACCGTTGTTTCTCCTGATTTGTTGTGTTAACTGTAATTAAGTTTTCACTTAATAAACACAACTGATGTTTCAAATGTACGTTGTACTTACTGTATTTAAGTTTATACAAAAATACGTACAACGATTTCTTGTATTTAGGATTCTGTTAATACAAGTACTGTTTAAACTCACGTATGTACACATAGTATAAGGTGAAAGTACACATACCGTACGGACTTGCCGGACGATCTGGCACTTGCTGTTACAGTCTCCCCTTGTTAAAGAAATTTCGTCCCGAAATTTAAGCATCAAAGTCGGGCTTCAATTCTCGAACAGATGGGGATACTTTGCTTTCATGTTGTCCTCGCGTTCCCAGGTAAATTCTGGTTCACGCTTGGAGTTCCATCGAACCTTTACAATAGGGATACGGCTTCGTTTCAGTCTCTTGACTTCACGTTCCATAATCTCTGCAGGTTCTTCAATGAAATGTAATTGTTCATCAATTTGTATCTCTTCCAATGGTATGATCAATGTTTCATCTGCTAGACACCTCTTGAGATTTGATACATGAAACACATCGTGTACTCCGCTGAGTTCATCAGGGAGTCTGAGTCTGTATGCCACAGGACCTATGCGTTGAGTAATCTCAAACGGTCCGACATACCGAGGTGCTAGTTTGCCTTTAGCCCCAAAACGAACTACGCCTTTCCATGGGGACACTTTCATCATGACTCGGTCACCCACTTCGAATTCCAAAGGCTTGCGCCGTTTGTCTGCGTAACTCTTTTGGCGGCTATGTGTTGCTTGTAATCGTCGTTGTATCTGGGCTATCTTATCAGTAGTTTCCTGAATAAGTTCAGGCCCAGTTATTCTGTTGTCTCCCACTTCGGTCCAACAAATTGGAGACCGACATTTTCTACCATAGAGTGCTTCAAACGGAGCACATCCAATGCTGCTGTGGTAGCTATTATTGTAGGAGAACTCAATGAGTGGTAAGTGTGTGTCCCAACTTCCACCGAAGTCTAGGATGCATGTTCTCAACATATCCTCTAGGGTTTGAATAGTGCGCTCGCTTTGTCCATCCGTTTGTGGATGATAAGCAGTGCTCAAGTTAACACTTGTCCCTAAGGATTGTTGTAATGATTGCCAGAACCGCGAAGTGAATCGACTGTCCCGGTCTGAGATAATAGACAATGGCACACCATGCCTTACTACTATCTCATCAATGTATAGTCTTGCAAGTTTCTCCATCTTGTACGTTTCTCTGATCGGCAAGAAATGTGCGGACTTGGTCAATCTATCAATGATGACCCAAATCGAATCATGTCCGCTGGAAGTGCGGGGTAGCTTGGTAATGAAATCCATAGCTATTTGTTCCCACTTCCATTGTGGTATCTCTGGTTGTTCCAGCAAACCCGAGGGTTTCTGGTGTTCAGCTTTGACCTTGGCACATGTGATACATTTGCCAACATAAGTGGCAATGTCTTTCTTCATACCCGGCCACCAATAAAATGACCTAAGATCTTGGTACATCTTATCGGCACCCGGATGAACTGAGTAACGTGACTTGTGTGCCTCGTCAAGAATGAGCGTTCGAAGTTCATCTACTGCCGGAATCCAGACACGATCCAGATAGTAGATAACTCCATCTTGTCTTGTCTCAAAATGTTTCTCGGCTCCACAATCGAGCTCGCGTTTCAGATTGTTTCTTGCCACTGCTTCTCGTTGTGCTTGTAAAATGTGATCTCTCAAACTTGTTTGCACCGTCATTCCCATAGCGCGAACGCGTAATGGTTTGACTCTTTCTTTCCGACTCAAAGCATCTGCAACAACATTTGCTTTGCCCGGATGGTATTTGATCACACAATCGTAATCGTTCAGGAGCTCAACCCAACGTCTCTGTCTCATGTTAAGCTCCTTCTGATCAAATATGTGCTGTAAACTCTTGTGATCTGTGAAGATAGTGCATTTGGTACCATAAAGGTAATGTCTCCAAATCTTTAGTGCAAAAACCACAGCTCCCAGTTCAAGATCATGCGTCGTGTAATTCTTCTCGTGTATCTTCAGCTGTCGTGAGGCATAAGCAATGACGTTGTCTCGTTGCATCAAAACACATCCGAGTCCCTGATGGGAAGCATCACAGTAAACTACAAAGTCATCACTGCCTTCTGGGAGTGTTAGGATTGGAGCATTACACAATCTTTGTTTCAGTGTCTGGAATGCCTCTTCTTGTTTATGAGTCCACACAAAAGGTTCAGACTTCTGTGTGAGTTTGGTGAGAGGCAAGGCTATCTTAGAGAAATTCGAAATGAATCTCCTGTAATAACCTGCCAATCCCAAAAATGATCGGATCTCTGTCGGTGTCGTAGGCACATCCCAGTTCTTGATTGCTTCTATCTTGGCAGGATCCACATGAATACCATCACTGTTAATCACGTGACCCAAAAATTGAACTTCCCTTAACCAAAATTCACACTTGGAGAATTTGGCATAGAGTCGTTCTTCTTTCAGAAGCTCCAAAACTGTCTTGAGGTGTTGCTCGTGTTCCTTCTTGTTCTTCGAATAAATCAGTATATCATCAATAAAGACGATAACAAACTGATCTAGATACGGCTTGCACACCCGGTTCATCAAGTCCATGAACACAGCCGGTGCGTTCGTCAATCCGAATGGCATCACCATGAATTCGTAATGTCCGTATCGGGTACGAAAAGCCGTCTTGGGTATGTCTTCTTCTTGTATCCGGAGCTGATGATAGCCTGATCTCAGGTCTATCTTTGAAAAACACTGTGCTCCCTGTAACTGATCAAACAAATCATCAATCCTCGGTAACGGGTACCGATTCATGATAGTAAGTTTGTTGAGCTCTCGATAATCAATACACATCCTGAAAGTTCCATCCTTCTTTTTGACAAAAAGAACCGGAGCTCCCCACGGGGAAAAGCTCGGTCGGATGAATCCTTTATCGAGAAGTTCTTGCAACTGGTTAGACAACTCTTGCATCTCCGATGGTGCGAGTCTGTAAGGAGACTTGGCTACAGGAGTTGCTCCCGGAATCAAATCGATTCGGAACTGCACCGATCTCTCGGGTGGTAGTCCCGGTAAGTCATCCGGAAATACTTCTGCAAAATCTCTCACAACTGGCACATCTTGAATCTTGATTGCTTTCTTGTCTTTCTGAATCACATGAGCTAGAAATGCAACACATTGTTTCCGTAAGTACTTGCGAGCTTTCATGCACGAAATTATCTTGACTGCGTTTCGCTTGGTCTCCACGAATCTCCAAGACCTCATTGTTCTCCATAGGAATACGTAGTAGTTTATCGGAACAGATGAACTCAACTCGGTTAAGAGATAGCCAATCCATTCCAATGATGATGTCGAAACTGCCCAGCTCCATCGGTATCAAGTCGATGGAAAATGTATGATCACCAAGTGTTAGTGGGTAATTTCTAAGTACTGTGTCAACTGAAATCTGTTTGCCATTAGCTATCTCAATAGTATAAGGGGAGTTTAATGATTCCTCAACATGATTAAGATGGCTAGCAAAATCGGATGAGATAAAACTCTGATCCGCACCAGTATCAAATAATATAGAGGCATAGAAATCAGATAGAAGAAATGTACCCGTAATGACGTTCGGGTCTTGTCTAGCTACAGCAGCCCCTATCTGAAAGGCTCGTCCTCTTGGTGCTTGAGCCCCTTGTTGATTTCTCCTGGGACAATCCCGAGAGAAGTGACCAGGTTCACCACAGTTGTAGCAAGACCTGTGATCAGCAGCAGCAGTGGTAGCTGCATTGTTGTTCCTGTTTTGAGTCCCCTGACTCCTGCAATAATTTGCTGTATGACCAAATCTCCCACAGTTGGTGCAATGGCTGCACGGGACATTTGGTAGATGATGAAACTGACACGAGTTGCACAAAGGTGCTGTGCCAGTGTATGGCTTCTTGACCTGCAGTGGTGGTGGTTGATTAATCATCGGAGCTTGAGTAGTAGCAGCAAAGTTTCTGACCACCTTCTGTTTCTTTGCCGGCCTCTTATCCGGCTTTCTTGAAGTTCCAGCTTTGGCTGAGTCAGCCTCTTTCTTGAGTGCCCCAGTGGCAACCATCATGTCAGTCAAAGATGCTGACAAAGTAACAGCTAACTCCATAGTCTTTGGATGAGCAGAAATCACATGCCCTCGGATACAGGGCGGCAATCCACCAACATATCGCTCTATCCTTTTCTCGAGTGTTGGCACCACGTCAGGTGCCAATGTAGCAAGCTCATGAAATCTTGTAGTGTAAGCCAGGTGCCCACCACCAATCATCTCCAGATTGAGCAGTTCAGTCTCAACCTTTTTCAGCTCATTCCTTGGGCAAAACTCTGCCCTCAGTAGTGCCTTGAAATCATCCCAGGGCATAGACAGAGCCTCATCCCTGCCCCTTGTCTGAACTTGAGCGTTCCACCAAGTTAACGCCCTTTTGTTGAATGAGCCCGCAGCATACTTCACTTTATACTGATCAGGACAGTTACTGATCTCCAGAGTTGTCTCCATCTTTTCAATCCATTGGATTAATCCAACGGCTCCCTCGCTGCCACTAAAGCTTGGTGGCTTACACCCTACAAAGTTTTTTGTAGGAGTAGTCCTGGTGATGTCTGGTGTTACCACTGCCTTCCCCCGATGAATTGGCAAGGTTGTTGCTGTTGTTGCTGTTGATCCTGATCATCATGTCAGGAATCACTTCCTTTAGTTGACTGGTCAATAGTGTGGCCAGTGCTATCGTAGCAGGGTCCAGCTGATGGTTGGGTGGTGGCGGAGGAGGAGGAGGAGGTGGTGAATGTGGAGGAGAGTCAGGTGGTGTTGGTGTCGAGGAGTGTGGTGATGAAGTCTGCGTAGTCGGTTGCTTCCTGGGCGGCATTCTGATCATAACCGAAAGAAAATCGGTTAGTGCAGTGATCAGATGCGGAAAGCATATGCAAATAAGATCTTATGTCAGATAATATCTACATGAGGGTCCCTAGGTTATAGTCTAGGCCAAACCGTTTATGCAATATGACCTATATTTCTCTATAACCATGGCTCTGATACCAATCTGTCACACCCCGTGCCGGCGGGAACGGATCGTGTTTTCCCGTCGGGCGGAAGGTTCCCGGGGCGCGATATCATTGAGTTGATAATCAAATGATCAGATTGTTTACATAGCACATGAGATATAAATGAGAAATGCTAATCATGACATGAAATAGAATTACAAAGTTAAATTACATTGTACATCATAATTTAACTAAGTAAATCTAATCAAAAAGAATCAATGAGTTTATATCTTGATCTGTACAAGATATACAAAAGTGATTCAATGTTCTGTCATATCAAAAGTATGCAATCAAAAGAAAGCTAGGTCTTCTATGAGTCCACTAGCTTATCATTTGCATATAGTATCTACACCTGTTCGTCACCTGAGAAAACATGTAATTTAAACAAAGTCAACACTAGGTTGGTGAGTTCATAAGTAAGCAAATTGAAAACCATTGAACTGATCATGCACACATTCACAATGATATAATTGTTGCTTGTATACTTGTTTCACCTGTTCCACCCAATGGCCTCTCCTTAGTTATATGTACAAGTAGTATATCACCTAACTAAGTATGCTTATATATAGGGAATCACGAAAGGGTCAAGCCCAGACGCTATCCCACCACATACTGAACCAAGTTCCACACCACTTGCGATACAACTAAAGATATCCATTTCCCAACTATCCGAATTGTCCGCTGTGTAATCATATGTAGAATAATAATATAGTAAGAGGGGTTTAGTCATCAAACCGAAGTATTGATAAACCCTCGTTGAATTAAGGAATGTAGATTATTTAAATCTGATCCTTATATTATTCTATTACTTGTGAGGTTAACTTTTATGATACACTTTTAATTTAATTAAAAGTATTAGTTAACTGTTCATCATGTGTCTCCAAATGTAGCGTATAGAATCCGAATGGAATCCATTTTAATCCTCACGTAATCAGATTAAAATGCATTTCATTCTCTCCTATCCCGCCGTGTGATCCCAAAGTTTCCGTGTGGGATTGTATCATGTGATTAATAAAGTCGAATAAGAACTTGTCTTATTACATTATGATAATCGGGTGTAAATGACAAGAATCCCATGAAGTTACGTTATCATGATCATCATTTACTGAATTCCATGTGATCCCAAAGTATCCGTGAGGGATTGTTCTCGTGTACTTAACAAAGTCGAATAAGAACTTGTCTTATTACATTATGTTAATTATGTGTAAATGATAAGAATCCCACGAAGTTACGTTATCATGATCATCATTTACTGTAAATGATAAGAATCCCATGAAGTTACGTTATCATGATTATCATTTACTGAATTCCATGTGATCCCAAAGTATCCGTGTGGGATTGTTCTCGTGTACTTAACAAGGTCGAATAAGAACTTGTCTTATCACATTATGTTAATTATGTGTAAATGATAAGAATCCCATGAAGTTACGTTATCATGATCATCATTTACTGTAAATGATAAGAATCCCATGAAGTTACGTTATCACGATCATCATTTACTGAATCCATGTATTCCCAAAGTATCCATGTGGGATTGTTCTCGTTATATGATTAAATGTAAATTGTCTAAGTACTTGATCATCTGGAAATAACTAAGTGTTATAAGTTATAATCTTATAACTAAGTTATTATAATGTATTGATGATTAGGAAATTATCTTATCATAATCATATGAGTTTCCCTGCTATCTCATAATCATACAAGTTCCACACCACTTGCGATACAACTAAAGATATCCATTTCCCAACTATCCGAATTGTCCGCTGTGTAATCATATGTAGAATAATAATATAGTAAGAGGGGTTTAGTCATCAAACCGAAGTATTGATAAACCCTCGTTGAATTAAGGAATGTAGATTATTTAAATCTGATCCTTATATTATTCTATTACTTGTGAGGTTAACTTTTATGATACACTTTTAATTTAATTAAAAGTATTAGTTAACTGTTCATCATGTGTCTCCAAATGTAGCGTATAGAATCCGAATGGAATCCATTTTAATCCTCACGTAATCAGATTAAAATGCATTTCATTCTCTCCTATCCCGCCGTGTGATCCCAAAGTTTCCGTGTGGGATTGTATCATGTGATTAACAAAGTCGAATAAGAACTTGTCTTATTACATTATGATAATCGGGTGTAAATGACAAGAATCCCATGAAGTTACGTTATCATGATCATCATTTACTGAATTCCATGTGATCCCAAAGTATCCGTGAGGGATTGTTCTCGTGTACTTAACAAAGTCGAATAAGAACTTGTCTTATTACATTATGTTAATTATGTGTAAATGATAAGAATCCCATGAAGTTACGTTATCATGATCATCATTTACTGTAAATGATAAGAATCCCATGAAGTTACGTTATCATGATCATCATTTACTGAATTCCATGTGATCCCAAAGTATCCTTGTGGGATTGTTCTCGTGTACTTAACAAGGTCGAATAAGAACTTGTCTTATCACATTATGTTAATTATGTGTAAATGATAAGAATCCCATGAAGTTACGTTATCATGATCATCATTTACTGTAAATGATAAGAATCCCATGAAGTTACGTTATCATGATCATCATTTACTGAATCCATGTATTCCCAAAGTATCCATGTGGGATTGTTCTCGTTATATGATTAAATGTAAATTGTCTAAGTACTTGATCATCTGGAAATAACTAAGTGTTATAAGTTATAATCTTATAACTAAGTTATTATAATGTATTGATGATTAGGAAATTATCTTATCATAATCATATGAGTTTCCCTGCTATCTCATAATCATACAAGCATGCATACAACGATATATGATAATAAGCAATTTAATATTATCAAATCAAAGTATAAATAACATGTTAAGCAAACTTTTAAATAAATAAAAGCAAACATGTTTCTCAGCCCCGAGAATTAAAATCAGTAAAGATTTAAAGTAAAAGGGGGCATATGAACTCACCTTGTAAATGTTGGGGGTTGACTTAGCCTGACGAGAAATGTTCGCGCTCTTGATTGTACTTGATGTTGTTTTTATGATCCTGTATTGATTTCACGTGGTTTGAAACTTGTAAGTGTAAGTTGATAAAGATTTGTGTGTGTGTAGGTGTTAGCCATAATCTTTGGCTAACACTCGTAATTCTCAGTCATGGTTCGGCCCTCGTTCATCTGTAATTGATCTTTATAATTCGGACTCATTCTTTGAGTTATTATTGTTTCATTTATTTTTACATTTTAAAACCAATTGTTGCCTCATGAACACCATGTTATAAACGTTACAAAACCGAATTATGAAACGTTGCCACCTTTGTAATAATTACTTGATTATCATATATGTCACCGTAACATATGTTGGATTAAAGTGTTATATTATTTCGTTAATCATGTGGGCCAAACAAGTTGGGCCGAACATAGATCGTGGCCAATGGACTGAGATTGGGCCGTAGTGGGCTGAGGTATTGAAGTTGGACTGAATCGGTGGGCCTTGGGCCGAAGTAGTGGATATGGGCCAACTGAATGTTCTTGGCCTCACAGTTCATCCAAATTAATTCATGGGCCTAACAGTAGGCTTCGTTGGACCATGACCAAGTGTATTGGGCCACAACAGGCCTTGGGTTAAAACTGTTAGTCGAATGAGTCTCAAGTGGTTCGGCCGAATGGGGTATTGACCGGCTAGGGTGGTGCGAATGAATGGAGATTGAGGGTTGGTCGAATGAGCCTCCAACGAATGAGCAAGCCCTGGCTGAATGAGTATTGGTTGGCATGTGGTTCGGCCGACTGAAGATGGTGGTGGCCGACTGAGTTGATGGCCGAATGGAGATGGTCGACTGTGGGTTTTGCCGAATGAGCATGGCCGAACCAAGGGTGGCCTATCGAATGTGATTCGAGCAGATGAGGCCTTAACCGGCGAATGGCCAGCGAATGGCTTGGTCCCAATCGAATAGCTATGTGGCGAATGAGGGAACCACCCTCAGTCGGCGAAAAGGGCCATTCGGCATGTTGCCTTTCGATCGTCCTTGGCCATTCGCCCGGCTGCAGACCGGCGCATCCCAGATGAGTTTTTCGAAGTCTAGGCAGGAGAAACGATGCTCTTCAGTAGTGTTGTGGTGCAAAGGATAGTTTTCGAATGGTGAGGCTAAAGGTCCATGGTTTTAACCGGTTTAGAGTTAAGCTCAAACAAGAGGGTACAAAACCCTAATTTTCGGAATGTTTGCAGCTTCATACCTCGATTTTCAGTGGAGTTTGGCTTAGATCGGTTGTACTTTCATGTAGAGCACAATGAGAGCTTCGATTTGGTCCAAAGATGGAAGGATTTGGTGGAGAAATGAAGAAGTTATGGAGGAGAGAAGGTTGGAAATGGGGAGGGTTTTTCAAAACCGGAATTTTGAGTTGTGGTGGAGAAGATGAAGTGGGAAATGAGTAATTTTGACTCATTTATGGTTATTTATACCCCGCGGGTGTTCGGGTTCGTTTTTGTTGCTCGGTTCGCGTTTTCGATACGTTTCCGGAAAATTATGCGTAATTTAAATTAAATTAAATAAAAGAAGCTAATTTAATTATTTTGATGAGTTTCAAAATTGTAAAACATTATTTATTGTGTTTTATTAATTTAAAGTCGTTCGTGACGTGTTTTCGTTTTCGTTTCGTCAGATCGCGTAACCTTCGCGCGTAATTCGTTCGAATCGTCACCCGAACGAATACGACGATGGTTTTGCCTTCTGACTTTTGTTTTCTACTTTTCAGTCATTATTTCAGAACTCTAAACTCACAGATATGTTTGTGTGAATCGTCACTCACGCAAACACACTGTCAGTTCGTTATTCTGAAATAATACTGCATTTATGATTTAATTGTGTTTCCTCACTGTCGGACTCAACTATACATCATGTTTTCACATTGTTCTTGTACTGCCTTGTCGGTCATCTGATTCCTGTCATCTGTGGACATCAGATCGCAACCGATATGTTTTCTGAATATTCTTTGAATACCATTGTTTCTCCTGATTTGTTGTGTTAACTGTAATTAAGTTTTCACTTAATAAACACAACTGATGTTTCAAATGTACGTTGTACTTACTGTATTTAAGTTTATACAAAAATACGTACAACGATTTCTTGTATTTAGGATTCTGTTAATACAAGTACTGTTTAAACTCACGTATGTACACATAGTATAAGGTGAAAGTACACATACCGTATGGACTTGCCGGACGATCTGGCACTTGCTGTTACAATCACACCCCCAAATTCCCACGTGTGGAGTCAGTCCGCATGGGTGTGACGTGGCCAGAATCACAGCTCATGGTCATATAAAACAACTCTATTTGCGTTGAAAAACACAATGTAAGGGTATATTTGAATGAAGGGTAAAATAAGTATAATAAAAATTTTAAAGTAAGGGTAAAATAGTAATTCCTTAATTAATTTTAATTAAAATGGGTATATTTGAAATTTTAATATTAGAGGAGGGGATATATGTAATTAAAATTTTGGATTGGGTATATATGTAATAAATGAAATTTATAGGGAGGTATATGTAACTGCCCCTAGGTTTTAAATCATAGATAAAAACATGTCACAATGTTATATTCGCAAATAAGAAAGAAATTGTGTCAATGTAAAAATAACTAATAAGAAACACGAACACAATTTAGAGTAAAAACTAAAAAAGTATGCAATTTTAAACAAACTAACATCGAAAGTAGACTGTCTCATAACAATATATACATAGTTTACGAATAAAAAAATGTAACGCTAAATATAATTGTGTTTACCTTGATAATATGTGCAAAATTAAGCATGTGATAATTAAATTGCGACAGTAATTAAGATTTTAATTTAATTTATAAATTTACAATTTAATAGAAAAGATAGAATCCAATGAGAGAATTTCGTCGCAAAATGTTGATGAAGACAACTCAAACTAGGCTGCCATATGTCATCTAGTCATTGCCTTTCAAGCTTCCCATGGATGTGTTTAATGAAAGTTTATTTTGACTAGATTATTACCCGTGTATTACACGAATTTTATATAAAATATTAAATAATTAGTAAGAAAAATTTAAAAATTATAAAAGGACATTTTAAGATAAAAGGATTAATTTACATACTAAGAATACTTTAACTAATAAAACAATAATTAAAAACTTTAATAACTATACAAACGATATGTAATCTTTTGATTTATAACAGTTATATATTTAAACTAACTGATAATTAAACGTCATCATGTGTTCTATCAAAGACTAATTTTTATAAATAAATAAGGTATAATATAATTTATGTAATATTAAAATTTAAACAACTGAATTAAAAAAATAGCGTTAAACATAAGGACAAAAAGCGTAACTTTGTCTATCACTTTTTTACTTTGTTTTTTAAAATAAATTAAAAAATGAAATTGGATTATCAATATCTTATTGTTTAAAACTCCGGGTTATAGTTTATTTTATTTTTTATACAAAAAAATAATTTTGTAAAAAAATTGTTTCTTATATAACTTTGATATTCTAAAAATAATTTTTTTTCTTATTTCAAAAAAAATTAATATTAAAATATTTCATATCTTATAACTTTTTTTAAAATGTTTTTGAAATAAAAAGATAAATAATATTATTAGTTAGTAGTATTATAATTATTTAATTAGAAAGACAATATAATTATTTAATAGGAGAGAATTAACTGAATTTAATAGGAAATTGACATTTGGCATTAGTGTTGTAATATTATGACTATGCCTGGCAAAATGGGCGGGTTGGATCGGGTTGGGTAACGGGTTAGAACGGGTTTGGGTCAGGATGGGTGCGGGTCAGAACGAGTTTTAAACAAAATCATATCGGGTCTAAATGGATTGTTTTTAAAAAACGTCAATTTAATTTAACTTTAGATGTGTTATAAGTAAACAAATAGTTCATTTGGATAATTTTTAGTGATTTTTTCATCAAATATGTTATTAATCATTGTTAAATGTTTGAATCCATTGCATTTACAAATTTTTTTGGTTACCCGTCTTGACCCGCATTGTGTTCAAGTGCTACCCATCTCAACCTTCTAATATTATGATGTTATCCATTTCAACCCATTATCCTACAATTACTAACCGAACCAACCCATTTCCTTTGACATGAGTAAAGATTGCCACCACTAATTATGACAAGTGACAAAATTTATTTATTTTTATTAAGATAAGATTTGCTTGTTTCTTTTGACTGGGTTTCATGCCAATAACATGAAAGTTGTAATTTTCTTTGGTTTTTCAATCCATTTGAACGTACATTCTTTATCAATATTATCAATAAAAGCTTTGTTGACCTATTATCTCCAGTGTGGTAACAGAGTTTGGTTATTCACCTAGCTCTTCATCTAAACTTACCAGCTAACAAGAATAAATTATAAGTTACATCTCATATCATACTAGTATTCAATTGTAAATGTTATGAATTCTCGAGCATTCGACTAAAGACAATCCTATGATTGCAAGAAAACAAGTCGGTGACGGAATTTGAATAGTTTTAGAGAGAGACAAGAGGGACAAGACTTTTAAAACCTAGACAATATTAATAGAGAAATCAATTTCTATAAAAAAGTTGTAACTTATCGATAAAAAAATTAGTACTAGTGTACTAGTAATAGATAAAAAAAAAAGGGGTCAATTCAAATTTCTGTACTATACTTCGTAAAATTACAAAAATCCATGCAGATAATAGACCCCATTCCCCTCAATAATTAACATCATATAACATGTTTTTAGCCTCAATTATTTATATAGTTACATTTGTAGCATAATAGAATGTTCCATTGCCATCTCATTTTAGTTGTGTTAACTTGGATAACTTCGTTAAGATCAATCTAATTTTTTTCTTTTCTCAAATATCTTTTTAATGTATATGTGTAAATTCAACAACATATAAGATTTAAAATCGGTGTAAGTTTTAGTTACATTATATATAATTTTTGGTACAATTTAATCTAAATGCTTTTAAATATTAAACGGTGATAAATGTGCACATACACATAAAAAAGAATATATCGTCTATGCGTAATAATGATATATCAAAGATTTGGATTGATCGGATTTTCCTGTAGTCGCGAATACATCCGCTGAAATCAACTGCTTTTAACTACGTACCTAGAAGTTGGTTGGTGAAAGAAGAAAATTCATCAATAGAACACATAAAAAGAAATTCTAATCTCACGAAATTCTCTTGGATTATCTCGATCAAATTTCTTGAACTCAAAAGAGTATAAATATTGATTTCGAAATGTGATTCCTTACACGATCCAATAGAAATCTTGTCATTAATTTCTGAAATTTTCCAACATATTTAAGATTCAGGTATTAGGATGATATTGTGTAAAGAAATGGTACTGGCAAAAGTTGAATTGGAATATGAAAATTGTATATTTCGATGAAAGGTACAAGTAATATATATATATATATACAAACAAGACTAAATCATCTCTAAATCACAGCTATAATTACTTCTAATTTACAGCTAATGACAGGCTATACATAATCTTTTAATTATGTCAAAGGTATAATATAATATTTTTAATAATCCCCTTCAAGTTGGTGGGTGAAGATATGAACTCCAAACTTGGTTAAAAAAATATTCTTAATAATCCCCTTCAAGTTGGACAGTGAAGATCATGAACTCCCAACTTGTTTCGCAATGACTCGAACTGAACTCTACCCAATGCCTTTGTAAAGATGTCTGCTAATTGTAATCTTGTCGGGATATAGGAAGGTGTTATCACACCTGATAGGAATTTGTCTCGAACTATATGACAGTCAATTTCAATATGTTTTGTTCTTTCATGAAACACAGGATTAGCTGCTATATGTAAGGCTGCCTTATTATCACAATACAAAGTCGTAGGACATGAAAGAGGGACCTTTAAATCTTGTAAAAGGTACCGTAACCACGTTAATTCCAAACAGGTATTCGCCATTGCCCTGTATTCAGCCTCCGCGGATGATCTTGAAACATTTGCTTGTTTCTTGGACTTCCATGAAATGATTGAATTTCCAAGAAAAACACAATATCCAGAAACTGATCGTCTTGTTATTCGGCAACCTCCCCAATCTGAGTCACAAAATGCCTTTAGTCTAAGATTGTTAGTTGAAGGTAAAAGTAGCCCTTGTCCCGGAGTGCCTTTAATGTATTGAAGAACCCGCATTGCTGCATCCCAATGTGGCTTTCGAGGCTCATGCATGAATTGACTAAGGGTGCGAACAGAATAAACTATATCCGGTCGAGTGACAGTTAGATATATTAATCTGCCAACTAACCTTCTATATTTTGTTGGATCATGCAATTTATCACCATCTGTCAGATTTAATTTCAAATTTTGTTCCATTGGAAACTATTCTGGTCGAGAACCCATAAGTCCGGAATCTTGCAAGATGTCTACAGCATATTTCCTTTGTGACATAATGATGCCATTCTTTGAGCGGCAAAATTCAATGCCTAAAAAATATTTTAGGTCTCCCAAATCTTTAATGTGAAATCTTTTGAGCAGACATTCTTTAAGAAGTTTTATTTCATGAAGATCATTGTCTGTTAAAAGAATGTCATCAACATATATAAGAATGGCAGTAAAAGATTTACCTTGTGTTTTTGTAAAAAGAGAGTAATCGGCTTTCGACTGAGTGTAGCCAGCCTTTTGAACAGTATCAGAAAACGTGGAGAACCAATTGCGAGATGCTTGTTTTAAACCGTATAGAGACTTGTTAAGTCTACACACGACGTTGTCCCCTTTTTGAAGAAAGCCAGGAGGTGGTGTCATGTAAACAACTTCATGTAAATCACCATGAAGGAAGGCATTTTGGACATCGAGTTGATGTGTAAACCAGTTTCTTGCAGCAGCAACAGTGAGAAGGCAGCGAAGCGTTGTGAGTTTTGCTGTAGGAGAAAAGGTTTCTTTGTAATCGATCCCTTCAACCTGTGTGTAGCCTTTAGCCACTAAGCGTGCTTTGTAACGTTCGATGGTTCCATCTGAGTTGTATTTTATTTTGTAAACCCAACGACAACCAATAGGTTTGTGACCCATAGGGAGAGGAACAAGAGACCAAGTGTTATTATCTTTTAATGCCTTCAATTCTGCAGCCATAGCTTGCTGCCAATGAGGATGACAGATGGCTTCATCATAGGATCGAGGTTCTGTTTGTGCAGTAATGTTGCCTAAAAAAATGCGATGAGAAGGTGAAAAACGTGAGAATGAAAGATGATCAGAAAGAGGATACCTGGTCCCTTTACAAGTACTTGTGTTTGGAGATGAATGATTGGCACGAGAAGGCATGAAGTATGTATTATGCCATGCAGGAGTTTGTTTGTCTCGACTAGAGCGTCGTAAAAGAGGAGGTTCATGATTTGGATTAGTTGGATCAGGTCCTGTTGGTTCATAATTTGAGTGGCTTGTATCTGATTCATTTCTATCTGCCATATCTGATGAAATGGTAACAGGAATGTGAGAAGGGATTGATGATGACGGCATTAGATCTGTTTTTTGTGGGGATGAAGGTGCTGGATCTGTTTGAAGAGGTTCATGAGTAGCATCAAAGCCAAGGTTGGGAAGTAATGAAGAACTAGTTTGTGTAGAAAGGGAAGAGAAAGGGAAGATATGTTCATGAAACTTGACATCTCGACTAACAAAGAATTTCTTTGAAGTTAAGTCGTATAATTTGTAACCTTTTTGTCCACGAGGATAACCAACAAAGACACATTTTGTGGCACGAGGGTCAAATTTATGCTTAGGATGAACTACTGTGGCATAGCATTGACACCCAAAAACACGTAAATGACCAAGGGATGGAGGATGGTTGTATAACATTTCAAAAGGAGTCTTGTTTGATATCACAGGAGATGAGAGACGATTGATAAGATATACGGCAGTGAGAACACATTCTCCCCAAAAATTTAGAGGAACACCAGACTGAAAATAAAGGGACCTTGCAACATTGAGTATGTGACGGTGCTTTCGTTCAACGACTCCGTTCTGTTGTGGAGTGTAGACACAAGAGCGTTGGAATTCAATACCTTGAGTATGAGATAATGGTTGTATGGGAAGGAATTCAGTCCCATTATCTGTCCGTATGGCTTTAACAGATGTGTGAAATTGAGTTTGGACAAACTTAAGAAAACACTCTAAAATTTGATGTGTTTCTGACTTTTGTTGCATAAGAAAGACCCATGTACATCGAGTAAAATCATCTACGATTGTAAGAAAAAAACGAGCCCCTGAATGGGAAGGAACTTTATGTGGTCCCCAAACGTCACAATGTAAAAGATCAAATGGAAAATTAGTTGAAATTGAACTTGTAGGAAAAGACAATCTTGTTTGCTTTGCCATAGGACATACATTACAATCATTATTGGAAGGTAAAAAAGAAGCTAGTAACTTAAGACGATTAATGGATGGATGTCCAAGATGCAAGTGCCACAAGTTAGCTTGATGAGATACTTGGAAGGAAGAAGGTGTCTTTATGTTTGGAGACATGTAATACAGACCTCCATGCTCTTTACCCGAGCCAATCATCCTCCCCGTAGCCAAGTCCTGCAAGACACAAAAATTTGGGAAGAACATGACACAACATTTCAAAGCATTAGTCAATTTGCTAGCTGAAATTAGATTTAAATTAAAAGAAGGCACACATAGGGCATTTTCTAGCTGGATTTGAGGGCTGAATGAAACAGTCCCTGTGTGTGTGATTGGTGTTGATGTACCATTAGGTAAATTAACCATGGGAACAGAAGAGGATTTGGCTTGAGATAGAAAGGATGGGTTTGTGATAATGTGATCAGTAGCTCCACTATCTAAAATCCAAGGTTTAGAAACAACAGAATTAACAAAAACATTTGGTACAGACGAACCTGCTGCATTTGCAAAAGCATCACCTTTACCCGTAGATCGGTTCTGATTTAGGGCTGATAAAGCTTGGCTTAGTTGCTGGAGTTGTTCAGATGTAAATCCTTCTAGTATATTTGAAGCAAGATTTTCTGTTGGTGATGCTTCTGTCATATTAATTGTGGGAAGATTATTTCGGGCACCATTACCATTTCTTTGTCCACGAAATTGTTGTGTTTGAGAAGGCCTCGTATTTTGACTTTCTGTTCCTTGCTTTATTCTACATCTATCTTCTGTGTGACCCTTCTTATTACAAAACTTGCAATGGAATTTGAGAGTGCGACATTCGATGATTGTGTGTCCTGGTCTGTTACAGTGATCACACACTTTATCTTTGAATTTTGCATGAGTACGATTTTGAACAGCTGCAGCTATGGAGATACTTTCAATTGGTTCTGAAGTCATTTGCCTCTGAGTTTCTTCTTGAGTTATTAGAGAGTAGGCTTGACGCACATTTGGTAAAGGAGACATCATGAGTATGTTGGATCTGACTGTTTTGTAAGATTCATTGAGACCCATGAGAAACTGCATCAGTTTGTCTTCCTCTTTTTGATCTTGATGTGCTTTCATTTGATTGCAAGCCAAAGGGGTGCGAAATGTTTCTAGTTCATCCCAAAGACTTTTAATTTTAATGAAATAAGAGACAACAGACATGGTACCTTGAGAGATAGTGGCAATAGATTTCTGAATTTGAAAAATTGCCGGTGCATTTTTTTGAGAAAACTGATCGTGAAAATCATTCCAGACTTGTTGAGCGGTCTTGGCATGTATCACGCCTTGTGCAAGATCTAGTTCAACAGAGTGTGTTAGCCATGATAAAATCATGCTGTTGCATTGATTCCATGAGTCAAATTCTGATGGCTGGTCAACTTCTGATGGCATCGTTAACGATCCATCAATGAAACCAACCTTGTTTTTTGCAGTAAGGGCGTGAATCATTGATTTGCTCCAGGATTGATAATTCATCCCATTTAATTTTGTAGGAACAAGCATATGCCCTGGCTGATCTGAATAGTGCACATAGTATGGATTTGAAGGGTCCATATTTTGAGATTTGGGTTTTTCAATATTTTGATTTTTGTCTGCCATGTAATGAATGACATGGATGAAGCAAAGAAGAAGAACAGGAAGCTAAGAGGGGTAGTACCAAGTCAATGCTCTGATACCATGTAAAGAAATGGTACTGGCAAAAGTTGAATTGGAATATGAAAATTGTATACTTCGATGAAAGGTACAAGTAATATATATATATACAAACAAGACTAAATCATCTCTAAATCACAGCTATAATTACTTCTAATTTACAGCTAATGACATGCTATACATAATCTTTTAATTATGTCAAAGGTATAATATAATATTTCTAATATATTGGGTTATGAATAATAAAATATGTGCATAGTTTTATTTTAATCTTTTCAAATAAGTTTATATTTAAAACTAAATAGTTAATTTTTAAATAAAAAGTAACAAATATGCAATTTTTTTTATTTAGCTAATAGTTGAGACCATGGTTGTAGCAGTCGTTAGACTCTATTAGATTGGTCAATTGAAAATAGTGCGTACTTAGCCTAGTCAACAAATACTCGACGTAAGTGGGGAATCCTAATAGACCACTCTTTGAGTACTCGAGAAGTTTTACAAGTATGATTAAGACTTTTTTTTTCTTTTTTGCCTAAAGGTCACAAATTTTATATAGTACCATATGCAAATGCAATCATGAGATATGAATAGTAATAGTAATTGATTAATAGATATTATTATATAAATAAGTTGCCTTTTCAAAATCAAGCACAGTTGTATTAATATATTTGTAACATATAATTATATGTTATGCACTTATGCTCTAGTTTAACTCTTAAATGAATTTGCTAATTTTATTGTCGATTATAACAGATGCAAAATTTAATTTTTGGGTGAATTATATATTTTTCTTTTTTAACTTGTAAAATTATATATTTATCTAAGATATAAGTTTTTAATACATAAATGTGCAATGTTATTTAAACATAATTTAAAAATATATGTAAGGAAAAACTTCTCTTTTGCTTCTTATATTCTGAAAGTTTTTGTTTTTGCTTTTGTTCAAAACTTTTCAAAATGGTCATTATGTTTCTTGTGATTTGGTAGTTTAACCATTTTCCTCCAAACTTTTCCAATATGTCTCCATTATACTCCATTTTTTTCGAAACTATAAGGAGCAAAAATGTTATAACTGTCAAACCATAGTGGGCAAAATAGTTAAACTGTCAAACCACATGGAGTATAATGACCATTTTGAAAAGTTTAGATGAAACTGGTTAAAATTGTCAAACCACAAAGAGTAAAAGAGAAGTTTTTCCTATATGTAATTTACAAGCAAGGAAAAATAAATCTGTAAATGTTTCTGACTTGTAAGCAGTGTTTTAAAATTCGGCTTAAGCGGTTGCCTAGGCACTAGGCGTTCTCCAACCTTGTCGATTTTGACCTAGACGGTGCCTAGGTGGCCCAGGCAGCCTTTTTTTTTTTTTTTTTTTACTTCTTTCGGGTAAAATGGACACAGATCAATGATTATTTGAGAAATTTCTCAACGCAAAATTTTAATATGTCTCAAACATTAAATCCAACATCTGAAAAATTGAATCATGTCCAACATCGAAATACAACTCTAAACTTTGAACTAAGTGTTTAAGTTTGAACTTTGAAAAACTTGAATTAGTACGTTTAAGTTTATTTTTTAAATTATTTAAAGTATTATATTGAATTATTGATAATAATGTGTTTATATAATATTTATTTGTAAAATTACATATAAAAATTCCAATCTGTCTAGTGCCGATTAATCCCAGTTAATCCCTAAGCGGTACCTCGCCGACCGATTAGCGTCTAGCGACTTTTACAACAATGCTTTTAAGACCATGATACCAACAAAACAACTGGTTATATTGAAGGATACAATGCTTTTATTAAACTAGATGATCCAAAACCATCCAAGAACAGACCCACAAACCAATCCAATCCCTAAAAATAAAGCCATTACAATTGCAGCAAGTTCTCCTTCAGAAGATGACACTAATTTAGGTGCAAGAATCATGATGACACTTGTCACATACCCATTAGTGAAGCCCAACATAAATGTCAAAAACACCACAAACTCCTCACTTCTAAACCACTTAGGTCCATGAAGGCAAGCAGTAAACACAGGATAAAATGCCAACCTTGCTACACAACCCCATGTAGCCTTAGCAACATCCTTTGGCATACAAATCGCAGTAAACGATTTCCCAAAAAAATCTGCAATGTTATACGTCGCGATCAACATTATCGGATACCAATCCTTGAGTGTTTTTGACTTGATATTTTCGGCTAAGAATCCCGGGAAAATCGAGAGTGTTATAGTATATGTGATCAATATTCCAAATGCTGGCCATTGAATAGTTCTTGCTACACACCATAGTTTAGGATTTGAAATAGGATGGTCTTGTTTTAGTAGTTTGTGATGTTGTTCCAATATTGGTAACTTGTACGATAGAGTACAACAAACAATGCATACCATTAGAATGACTATGCTGACCATGAAATATAAGTGTGCACTTGTCTTTAAGCCTTGTGGATCATGTGGAAGTGATGCTTTTGTTATAATTCTCAAGAGAGAAACAAGTGTTCCTATACAATAGTCATGGATAATATGTTAGATCATTTAAAACATTTTTCTTAAATCAACATAGCACTTTGAGTTTTAATATTATTTCATTCATTTAAAAATTTTATGAGATTGTAAAATATGAAGGTTATTTATAACATCTTAATAATTTCGTTAAGTGACTACATGACTACATCTAAATCAATTAGAGACTGCAAATATATTTTGATTAAAAAAACATCTCTAAATTAGTTAGTCAGTCTCTTAACTTTTAACATTTTAAATAGAGTATGAATAGTTAGATATGTTACTGACTCAACATTCAATGAAGCAAACAATTTTACGATTAATTACCATAGTTGAGTCTAGTTAGTCTTTTGAATCTTCAATCATTATTCATAGTTGTAATTTTTGAATTTTAGAAATATATAAAAATTTCCATTCATTTACTTTATATTTAATGACTTTAATTACCTTATGTCCAATTCAATCATATTTTATTCAATCAAACTAAAACCATTATTCGCATATAATTCAACTTCATAAGATAATATACAGATTGTTCTCAATAGTCTTGCCGTAAGACGGATCCATAATCCAAGAGATGTATTTGTTATTTAAAAAAAATCAGTGTTAGTTTTCCTATAAAATAAAAAATATAATAACCATTTTAGTAATTTTAATTGTTACTAACTAACAAGGCTAATTTCACTTTTCCCCGTAAAAATACCATAGAGTAGTTTCTTAAAATTCAATTGTATTTAATAGTTTTAAACCTTAATCTTAAAGTAAGTGACATCTTAACTTTAAATCTTTAACATCTGAACCCAACCATCAATCGTGTCAAATATTAGTTGAGAAGTGTATTTTTCAGCATCTAAAAATTCACAAACAAAGTTTTTATTTTTCCCATAAATTTATAACATTCTGAAAATAAATATAATTTTGTAATCTTTAAAATACTTGAATAAATAAACGTGTTTTTAGGTCAAGAAACCTGATTCAACTCATAAGAAATTAATCACAAGTTCTTGATGTATTACTCAACCCACTAAACATGTCGTATATACAAATTTTGTTTGAAAACAAAGTAACTAAAGTGACCTGATGAAGCAGTTCCAGCAAAAACCGCTTGCATGTATTGGTTTGGTAGCATTCCAGCCGATCCTATCAAACTTCCTCCAATCAACCCATCGGCTAAACCGCAAATCACAACAGTTGCAACCACAACATAGAACATGCTGCTATGCTGGACCCGGGCCCAGTCGATGGCTGGAGTTACCATTAGACAAATAACAAATATGATGAATCCAGTGTTCATCCTCATTCTAAAGCTAACTTTGGTGGTCAAATTCCTCCAACTTATCATCAAAACTAGAACTAGTAGTGATGAACTCATATACGCGACCGAAAACACTTTCTCGACGTGTTTATCGGGGAAAAGATAGCCGAAATAGTCGATAGCTGTGATTAGAGTATTCCATGGAAGCAAATTGCCTGCACCAAGCAAGAAGTGGATCATATAAGCTAGTTTGTATGTGTCATTTTGTTTGGTGTGATCATGGTCACTCTTTAGGCTCTCCATTTTTTTTAATGAAATTTAGCACTCTTTTTTGTTTGGTTTAATGTTTATGCAAAAGCGATATATGGGCGGTAGTTAAAGACCCTTGTGGCAAGATTTTCAATGATTAAAGGTGGATAAAGAATCAAATATATTTTCATGTGAAGAAATTCAAAAAGAGTGCATTGATACATAGAATGTACATATTTCGAGGCATTTTTCATATTATGTATACTTGGTAACTAAAGATGCCAAAAAAATAAATAAAAATAAAAACATGTTAATCGTACCGGTTTTTAAACCTGGTTTTTTTTTTTTTTTTTTTTAATCAGTTTTACTTTTTTCAACTCTAACCATTTTTATGTTTCAACCATAGTTTTTTACTTTTTCCCAGTTTATAATGTTTTAACTTAATCACCATACTATGTAAGATATATCTTTTATTATTATTTTTTCTCTGTTTTTTTTTTCCTTCAATTCTAGCCTATATAATATTTCTACCCTAGCCGTTCTAGTTTATAATATCTCCACCTAAGAGTTATGCTATATATCTTTACATAATAAAAGAGTACTTTGGATGACATCTGTCACTTTATGGTTTAACCTCAACTTATTTTTTCTGTCTATCTCTCCTATTAATTATATGATACATGTCATTTTCTGGTATGTCATCATCCACTTTATTGTTTTTGTTTCTTTCTCATATTTAATAAAATGTTATTAAAATAATACAAAAAAATTAGTCTAAGTTGAATAAGAGTATATGTTTAATATTAAAAGAAATATTTTAAATTTACAGTTTTATTTATAATTTATACTATTCAACAATCTAATAATTTTTAAATTTTTATTAATAAGTATTTTATATTTTTTCTTTATACAACTCGTGTGATACATGAGTTTCTAATTTAGTGTGTGTATATATATAGGATTGAGATCATATAATAACACACCTTAATTGCGGTTATTATTAACTCTGAGAAAATTAACCCAAATCTTTAAAAAAATTTTCATGACCTTTATTATACATAAATAAGGGGTTTCTTTCTTTTGTTTTTTCTAATTAATCATCGTTTAGAAACTTACGTCAGTGTAACGTAACAATAAATATGTACTTGCAGTGTAACGAAAACTTACATTTGTTTTAATTTTTTTAAACGCTTGTGAATTAGCAAAAACACAAAAAAATGAACCCCTATTTATGTATAACAAATGTCATGAATTTTTTTTTCAAAGATTTGGGTTGTTTTTACCAGGGTTAATGAGTTGCCGCAATTAAGGTGGGTTAACAACCGATCCTTAGCGTATATATATATATATATGTATATATATATTATGTTTTAGATTAATAAATTTTTGGTAATTTATTTTTAATTGTTTACAAAAAAATAAAAAGTTGGAGCTGGTTATATAGTGAGAGTGGTTTTTTCAAAAAAAAAAAAAAAAAAAAAAAAAATTTTTTTGTTTATTGAATTCAAAGTTTCATCAAACGGAGTTGGTTAATAAGTGGTTTTTAGTTGGTTAATGTAAGTTCGACCCATGTGGCATACTACATATATTTTCACAATTCAATTATTTTTTAATTTTTTAAAACACAGTGTAATCATAATAGCTAGTTTTATCTACGTTTCAATTTTTATAAACAAACCGCTTTGAATACATATGTTTCTATCAAATGTCACAACATAGGGGTTTTAGCCGTACTGTTGTGATACAGTGTGCACGAGCAACTTTAGTTACACTAAAAAGCAAAGTCTTGACATTTTGACAAAAACGTGAAAAGGAATTAAAGATTTTTTTCTCATTTTCATTTTAAGTTGAAGAAGTGGGTCTACTTCACTCTATATTGATATGTCATATGTGTAATTAACCAAATATTTTGCTAATTAATTAACGTTCCATATTACTCAATTAATCAGTTTGAAAAATATAGTAAAAAGTTGGTTGTCAATAATATTAGAAATAGAAGAAAAATTATGACAATTTAAGACCGTAATAAATAGAATAAGTGCGTATAACTATTTTTTTTACCATATATATCAATCTGATTATTATATATCACCAATTTAATCATGGTATTTGTTCTTTTGACCCTTATAGGCTTATATCATAGTTATGGTTCAAGCTAATATAATATGGGTTATTATATAAATATAGATTTGCGTGTATTGCTATCCATATATAAATACACTAATATAATGAAAATCTTAATTAAAATTTAGTAAATTAATAAAGCAGATAAACGACCATAAATTTTCATATTTTATATTATACTATTACCTTTTGTATTACACGGATATATCATAAAATGTTAAGTAATTAATAATAAAAATTTTCAAATTGTAAAATGATATTTTAGAAAACCTGTTTTTTAGGAAAAAAATTTTCTTGTTATGAAAAGTTTGATCTTTTAGAAAAATCATATTTTAAAAACTATTTAAAGTGTATTTCGATAAAATTGATTTTAATTTATTAAATATCTATTTTTAATATTAGAAAAGATAGATAATATCATTAGTATTATAATTATTAATAGGAGATAAAATGAGTAAGATGACAAGAAGATGATAAGTGAAAATATTTATTTAAAAATATGACAAGTGACCAAAATATTTTTATTTATTATAATAGTAAGATATGTAATAATATTCCGATAAGACGATATGTATATGAAAGAGTGATAAAGTAGTATATTTATGATTTTTCTATATTTTAAATATCAAACAACGTCAAAAATCATATGAACTTGAAACGCTAGTGTTATGTGCACCATGTTACATATCAATAGAATTTTAATTATTTGTTATTTGATAATCAATTTCAAAACAAACTTCTATGTCTCAAACAACCCACCAATTTTTTTTTTTATTTTTTTTATTTGACATGAATGATTGAAAGATGATGGGTTCGGACTTCCTCTTGAATGGGTACTTATGCCTTTTTTTTTTCATGTAACAAAAAGGATCATGTGCTATGTGGGGACAAAAATGGATGGAAATAAATGACTTTGTGTTCTTTAAGTTTTATATGTTCTACTGCTCCAAACACATGCTTGTGCTTTCTTTGATTTTTCACCCTTCTAATCATGAGCATAATGCAAACAAAATCCTCAAAAATAATCCTCGTTTCTTACAAATATCCCAATATCTGGCCATTAAACAATATTGTTAAAACCAGACCGAACCAGCCGGCCAGACGGGAACTAGTGGGTTAACCAGTCAAAAATAAGGTGTTTGACGACTCTCAGTTGACCTAGCCAGTTACCGAGCCAAATTAATGGTGGCCGGACAAGAATTTGTTTACCTTTTTCTTAAAAATGAAAGGATAAAAATATTAAAACCAAACCGTATATATTTTTAAGAAGAGAATATATTTATTTGAATGTTCTTATAATTCTATAGTTTTTTGCTATTTTTTAAGAATTTATGATTTAATCAGGTTTTTAAATCTGTTCAAACACGTCCGACAAGTGAGCCAGTAGACGTCTTGTTCAATATATGTTGTTAGATTAAGAAAACATTGTCAAAGCGACTCTCATTTAGATGTATTCCATTTGGGTGATAAACCCAAATATCCATTAGGTTCATGGTTTAAGTAGAACCATTCCAGACTAAGGTCAACTCAATATGACCGCCCAACATATTAACGACAACTTTGTGTCTTTGTGTTTTTGTATGCTATGTGTGTTTTAGACTTAATGAACATGCATACACACACTTTCTTGTCTTTATCTGTTTCTAGTTAAGTTAGAGACTCTATTGCGTGGCTACTCTTTTCCCAGGATTATAGGCAACGTTTGCCTAGATCCGACTATCCTTGAATATTACTAATAACATGCTACGAGTGAGATTTACTAGGTACGATTGTTGTTTTTAAACTTTCGTGTAAAGAACCCATATATACATTCGCATGAGTAATCAGTTCTAGGCAAATTAATTATCTAAATCTTGGACACGTCGTTTTCATGACTACATAATTATTTACCAGTAATATATCTAGCCTTGACTATTGATTCTCACCTATAAGGTTCCATTGATGATTATACTCTTAAGCTATAGCGACGACAATTCGTCACAAGATGGTCGTCTTTGCTGCTTCATCGCAATTGCTAGGACAAGTCATCGCAGTAGCTGTCGTCATAATTGTCTACGGTATAGCTGTCATCACTATAGACCTCAATTTAATATTCAACTTTCCTTTTTCAATTATAAAAATGATTTTCCGCGTTAAAAAAAAGATAAAAAAAATATTCAAGGCATTATAAAATAACATTTAAAATAAATTTTTTAATGACAAGTTGTCGTATAGCTAGAGGTGTAAACGAACCAAGACAGCTCATGAAATACTCGGGATCGGATCGGTAAAAAGCTCGAACGAGCCGAGCTTTAAAGATTCCGAGCCCGAGCTCGAGCCCAAAGGTGTGCCTCGTTTAGTTATCGAGCCCGAGCTTGAGCTTTACATATCGAGCTCGAGCCGACTCGCGAGCCTTAACGAGCTTTTTGAAAATATAATTTTTATTTATTATATTAAGTGTTTGTTTATAAAATTAATTATTTTTATATATAAAATTATGATAAATATATTTAAATCAAATATTTTATGTTAACTTTAGAAAATATAATTATAAATATAATTAAATTAGTAATTAAAGTAAATAAATTTAATAAATAAAATCTAAACCACATGTCATTAAATTTCTCCCCAATCAAATTTCTTGTCTTTATGAGTTAGGGACGTCAGTGACTGGGCGATTTTTGAAAATCCCTCGATGAATCGTCGGTAGTACCCTGCCAATCCTTGGAATTGTCGCACCTCGGTTGGAGTCTTTGGTGCTTCCCAGTTCTTGATGGCTTCAATCTTGGTTGGGTCTACGTGTATTCCCTTCTCATTAACCACATGTCCAAGGAATTGGACTTCGTGAATCCAAAAATCACATTTGGAAAACATCGCGTACAGTTGTTCGTTCTTCAATAATTCCAAGACAAGCCTTAGATGTTTAGCATGTTCCTCCTGATTCTTAGAGTAGATCAAGATATCGTCAATGAACACTATTACGAATTTGTCGAGATAGGGCTTGCACACTCGATTCATGAGATCGATGAATACGGCTGTTGCATTAGTCAGTCCGAAGGGCATGACCAAAAATTTGTAGTGTCCGTATCGGGTTCTAAAGGCAGTCTTTGGGATGTCATCCTCCTGTATCCTTAGTTGATGGTAACCCGATCTTAAATCGATCTTTGAATAGTAGCTTGACCCTTGTAACTGGTCAAACAGGTCGTCTATTCGTGATAGCGGGTATCGATTCTTGATCGTCACCTTGTTCAGCTCCCTATAGTCAATGCACATACGGAATGATCCATCTTTCTTCTTTACGAACAAGACCGGTGCTCCACAAGGTGAGAAGCTCGGTCTGATGAGTCCCTTGTCTAACAGCTCCTGCAACTGGTTAGACATTTCTTGCATTTTGGTTGGTGCTAGTCGGTATGGAGCTTTAGCAATCGGTGCGGCTCCTGGTGTGAGGTCTATCTGGAACTCGACCTGTCGCTTCGGTGGGAGTCCAGGTAAATCCTCGAGAAAAACTTTCGGAAAATCGCGGACTACAACAATGTCCTCGATTTTCTCTCTGCCTTCGGTTATTCTGTGATGAGAGCCAATATAGCGGTGTACCTTTTCTGCAAGTACTTGTTCGCCTTCATGCAAGACATGATATTTAAAGGTATCCCACGTTGTTCTCCCTGAATCGAGATCTGTTCCTCGCTCGGCAACGTAACTCGTACGATCTTCTCGTTCCACACGATCTCAGCTTGGTTTGCGGATAGCCAATCCATTCCAACGACCACATCGAAGCTTTCGAGAGTTACCGGCATCAGATGAATTTCGAGTTCGTGATCCGCCAAGACCATGACGCATCCCCGAAATATGTGTTGGGTCTCTATCAGTTTGCCATCGGCTAACTCTACGGTATACTTATAATCTAGTGGTGTTGGGACAATATTAAGCAGTTTGCTAAATTCACTAGATATAAAGCTCCTATCGGCACCGGTATCAAATAATATGCTTGCATAGACATTATTTAAAAGAAACGTACCGGTTACGATATTCGGGTCATCTTTGGCTTCTTCCGAGCCAATTACAAATGCGCGACCCTTGGCTGCACCTCCTCCAGCCTTCTTTAGTTGCGGGCAATCCCTCCACATGTGTCCTGGCTTTCCACATTCATAACACCCCTTAAGAGTGCTCTGGTTGTTGTTGTTGTGGTTGGGGTTGCTGTTGTTGTTGGGTGGCTTGGTTCTGCAGTCTTTGGCCATATGACCATGTCGTCCGCACTTCAGAAAACGGTACCTCTCACATTGTCCGAAGTGATGGTATGAGCATCAGTTACACATAGGGTATTTTTACTCGTACACCCCTTCCCCTTATTGTCGGGTTGGGTAGCAGTGAAAGCTTTTGCAGGTGCTAGTCTGGACTATTGCTGGTGTGATGAGTAAGTTTGATGGTGGCCGGGTTCCCACTTACGCTTATGGTTGTCTTGGGGTTTCAGATGTTCACCCCTCTTGGGTAGCTTTCCCTGAGCCACCGCTTGATTGGTCAATTTGTGTGCCAGTCTGATGGTAGGTTGAATTTGAGTTGGGTTGGATGTTGTGACCATACTCTGGATTTGTTTAGGCGGTCCACTAATGAACTGTTCTATCTTCTTGTATTCCGGGGTCATCATTCCCGGACACAGTTTGCACGGTTCATGGAACCGTGTGCAGTATTGTTCTATCTCCGAGCCCACCATCTTATGGACCCAGAATTCCTCGTCCAGCTTCTTGATCTCGTTTCTTAGGCAGTACTCTTCTTGTAGCATCCTGGTGAAATCTTTCCAGGTCATAGAGTTAGCACCGTCCAAACCCAGCGTTTGGACATGGGTATTCCACCATGTGAGGGCTGGTCCCTCAAGAGTATTGGTCGCATACTTAACCCGGTTTTCATCTGCGCATTCGCACATTGAGAAGACAGATTCCGCCTTCTCCACCCATCGGAGTATCCCAATGGCTCCTTCTGTTCCCTTGAAGGTATGGGGATGACAGCTCAGAAAAGTCTTAAAAGAGCATCCCTTGTTGGTGCTGCCATGTGATCCTGTTTGTCAGTAACCCATGTTGTGTGTTAGTGATGGACTTAACTATACTATGTTAGTCGGGTTAAGCAAATTGTTAGTACCGTTGTTGGTTCCACTAGTCTCACTGTGCAGACGACTTGCTTCATATTTAGCAATCGCCTTGTTGACTCAGCGAACAACCACCATCTTGATAGTTGCCGTGCCAATTTGTCTTTTGTGTTGCTGGGCATGCATACCTCTTCCCGTCATAGTAGGTTCTATACGGAAGGGATAGAGTGTTAGTCATCGTTGGTTAGAGTGTCAGTCTGGTGTCATGTTAGTGGCAATCATGATCAAGATACACAATACATAAAACAAAACATCATTTCATTAATATCAGCTTGAAGTACAATGATTTTCAAAATGAAATACTACTATTACGGTTTGTATGAGCACATCCCCCTCATATAGGCGTACAATAAAGTAAAATACTGAATAAAATAGTCTAACTAGTCTGTGGTGATCGTGGAGTGTAAGTCTCCACTGTCCGTAGACCCGTCGTCCTCGTCCTCCTCAGGATCCTCGTCTGGATCCTCATCGAAATCCCCCTCCTCAAGGTCCTCGGCCTCGAACTGAGGCTTCTCCTCCTGCTCGGGCTCTACAATAAACTGTCCTGCCCAAGCGTCCTGGATCATCGCATGGTTTTCCTCATTTGCGACCTCTACCGCAGCTAGTCGTCCGCCGTGGTCCTGAACCACTGCGGAAATCTCCCCATGCTGTTCCTCTAGCTGTGCCGTCCTGTTCCGAATAGCTGCGATCTCGTCCACTACGTGCTCCTACAGGTAGTTCACCTGTCCACGGAGGTGATGGTTCTCCTCGTGGAGAACTCTAACCTCCTCCACCAGCTTGTGCATCTTCCGCGCCTCGCCAGGCCGATCGTGCGACATGGGCTGCGAAAGCCAGCTCTAGTGGCACCCCAAGTGCCGGAAGTCGGTGTGCGCTCGGCACATCACTCTATAGTCGGGGAAGAGGTACTCACTCCTCCTCGATCCAATCCCACACTGTCGTAGGGTACCAACTCCATGATCTAGAGCGCCTCGCTAGCCGTTCCCTCTCCGACTCCTCCGCGTCTACCCGGGACACGATGTCCCGTATCCTCTGACGGTCCTCCTCCGTCAGCTCATATCCTGCGGGGCGTTTCCCCGGGTTCCTCCCATCATCATTGTTGGCCATCCTGTAAATCTTAAATTAGTAAGTAACATATAACAATAATATCATATTATTGTGCAATATCTAAGTGTAGTGTCTAATGTTGAGCAATGGCTATAGTCTAAGTTTACTACATGCAAACCTAGTTCTCCATAACCAAGGCTCTGATACCAGTGTGTCACACCCCCAAATTCCCACATGTGGTGTAAGTCCACTCGGGTGTGACGTGGCCAGAATCACAACTCATGGTCGTATTGAACAACTCTATATGCGATTTGAAAATATAACATTGGTCATAACACAAACAAACATTTCAAAATATTGCAGCGGAAATAAATACGCTTGATAATGCAGCGGAAAATACAAGTCATGCAGCGGATAAGTATTTGTCAGACACTACGATGTTTAATACATAATATAAATAAAAATTGTTTGCTTAAAAGACATGATGTGAAATGCATGATAATCCTGTGCTCAATTCCTTAAGTGCATTTCCTGTTCCATGCGCCTGTCAATTACCTGAGAATACAAGTTTAAGAAAGGTGTCAACACAAGGTTGGTGAGTTCCAAGCTTTTGATATACATAGATAAAAATCAGAAAACGTGTGTCATGCTGTTTATTAAATGTTAGTCCCGAGCCCTAGGCTCCAAGTGTCAGTGAGTCACTACCGAACTAGACTTGTTAGTCTTTGCCTCCTCTATGTCTCGTAATAACATAGCAAGATAGGTCGAGATTTCACGTGGGGTTCGTCACACCCAAACAGATCTATTCAAACCCACCTCGTTGTTTGTACATTAACGGTAAGACTTTGTGAGGGCTTGTTACGATTACAACACTTATGTTTGTCTAATAAACCAGCATACACAATAATGTTTGTAATAGCAATAATGTTTGACTCGATTCAACAAGTATTCTCCCCATATTTGAAAGTTTGTAAAAGAGTTAAAGAGGGGCCGTAAACTCACCTTATTGATTGTCGGAAAAGTGAAAGCGTAAGCTCCTGCTTGGGAAACGTGTCAGTCACCAGCTACCTATATCGTATACCATATGTGAGTTTGTGTAAGTGACCGTGTTCGTGTTCGTGCTCGTGTTTGTGCTCAACAACCCTCGGTTGTCATGTTTGTTCATGTTGGTCCACATTGACCTTGTTTGCTCGTGTTTGACTGTGTTTGCTCGTGTTTGCTCGTGTTTGACCGTGTTTAACCATGTTTGACCGTGTCAAGTCAACGATTCATTGGTGAACCGTGTGTCGGTTGTGACTTGTGTAACAATCGTGATTGTGCTAGTTGTGTGCAAAACGCGCAATTCATGTTCATGGACAACTTACTATTTATAGTAAGTTTCCATTTATAGCAAGTTCTATATCTCAGATCGTTTTTAAGGTTCTAGCATGCTTGCTAGTCCTATGTGATCATGTTAAAACATAGCAAGTCGTCACATGCGATCAAATAAGCATATAAGTCCGTTTTTATTTACTAAAGTTTCCAAATATGGAAAGTTTCTAATTATGACATGTTCAACATCACAATTACCTAACTTATCTTGACAATTATCATGTTTCATCATGTTAAGCCATTTAGCACGTACAAATCATGTATCACATTTCAAAATAAAGTTTTCTCAAAATAAAGTTACTATAAATAGTAACTATGACCCATATTCATCAAATCATCATTCTAAGCGGTCCTAAACTTCTTTCATAGCACATAACATGTGACACCCCGTAATTTCCAGGTCAGCACTCTATTTATTTAAATGTTTATTTAAATGCATTATGTACACGTGGCACTAGAATTAGCTTAATTTAGTGTGACACGTGGCACGACAGTACGAACACAGACACCTGACTAGATAATTCGTGGAATTATCGACAAACAACACACACGTGTCAAAACACACGAACGTTGGTGAACGTCTAACACATTGTGAAACACAACACTCGAAACCTCACAAAACACTCGCACATTGAACTTGGAAGTTCAGATAAGGCCAAACGAAAGTTCGTAAACGTGAGAACGGCAACGAACGGATCAAACCAATGAAAATGGGCCTATTGGGCTCACCAGGGGATCTGTCGCGCTACGCGACGATCCAGAAGGACACTGTCGCGATACGCGACAAGTGGCGGGGGAAATTTGAACGCGGAACTCCATCGCGTTACGCGAGGGGAGCCCTTGAACGCGTCGCGCTACGCGAGGAGACCCAGTTCGCAGAATCTTTATTTAACCAAGATGTAATCATTTTCTAGCCACCCTACTCTCATTTCTCGACCCCCAGACACTCAAACTCGTCTCTTTCACCTGCAAATCACCATTAACACCTCTGGAAGCCATTGTTGCACTCTTGAAAGCTTAAGAGTGAAGGTTTAAAGACCCGAATCAAGGAAGGAACTCACCAAGATCACCACCACTCTCTTGAAGCTGCTACACTCGAATTTCCAGGAAGCTTAGGAGCTGTTCATTCGTCATTCTAGTGTTCTTGGAGCCTTAGAAGGTAATCTCTACATCCCTCATGGCTTAAAATCACCATTATACACACATGCATGTGTTAGATCACACATGCAAACACCATCGAGGCACATGCACGAATTTATTTCTGGATTTGTTGATTTTACTATGATTCTTGATGATCTAAGATGATTAGATGATGTTCTATGATGATCTAAGATGATGGGTATAGGCCATTGTGCTTAAAATGGTAGTTTGTAATGATATTGATGCATGCATGTATGATCTAAGACATTCTAGATGATTTTGTTGATATTGGAATGATTCTTGATAATGTATAAGTGTTCTTGCAAGGTTAGATTGTGATTATGATGGTCAAAATGTGATTTGGAGGCAAACTTGTTATTTCTAGTAACTTTTTAGTTACAAGTTGATGACTTGGTGTATTTGATGATCATGCATGTATGTGGAATTGCTATTTGGATAATATTATGATGGTTAGAAGTTTAGGAATGGGATTTGGAACTTGATTGTAGTCACAAATGATAACTTACTATATTTAGTAACTTTTGAGACAATATATTGCTAGATGATAAATTTGGTTATGTATACATGATTTAATGATGCTAGATTGATTATTATGATGATTGATGATGAGAAAATAGGTTTAGAAATGTTAAATGGTCATTTTTATGCAAAAACCACAAAGTTACTATTTATAGTAACTTTATTATTAGAAAAACCGACTTGTAAACATTTTGTATGATTTGAGCATGCTAAATGACTTGTTATGATATAACATGATGATTAGATGCTAAGTTAGATGGTTTCCGATGTCACGTATGCTAAAAATGGAAACTTTCCATTTTAGGAAACTTTTATGTGCAAACATGCTATAAACGACGTATATGAATTTGTATGATAATGCGCTATGTGTTAACATGATCACGTAGGACTATTGAACATGCTAGAACTATAAAACCGGTATGCTTTGTGAACTTTCCAAAAATGGAAACTTACTATAAATAGTAAGTTGTCCATAGACGCGACTTACGCGTTTTGCACACGACGAGCACTTAAACATTTGCTACACGAATCACAACCGTCACACGGTTCACCAACGGGTCGTTGACTTGACACGGTCAACTTTGGTCAAACACGGTCAAACACGGTCAAACATGGTCAAACACGGTCAATATGGACCAACACGAGCAAACACGGTCATTGTGGACCGACACGGACAAACATGAAAAACCAAGGGTTGTTGGACACAAACACGAGCACTAACACTAGCACGGTCACTTACACGAACTCACGTACGGTCTACGATATAGGTTGCCGGTGACCGACGTGCTACACGACAACTCAGGAGCTTACGCTTACGTACGATCATATCACTAAGGTGAGTTTACGGCCCCTCTTTACTCTTTTTCAAACGCTTTTAAATAGGGGGAGAATACTAGTTGCATCGAGTCAAACATTATTGCTATTACAAACATTTTTGTGTATGCTGGTTTATTGGACAAACATTAAGTGTTGAACTCGTTACAAGCCCTCACAAAGTCTTACCGTTAATGTACGAACAACGTGGTAGATTTGGATGGATCCATTAGGGAATGACTAACCCCACGGGGCATAATGTTGACTGGATGTCATAACCCGTGCAAATTCTGACCTAATTTGCTATGTATACGAGGCATAGCGGAGGCAAGGACAAACAAGTCTAGTTCGGTAGTGACGCACTGACACTTTGGGCCTAGGGCTCGGTACTAGCATTGATAAACAACATGACACACTTTTATTGCTATATGTATATCAAAACCTGTGAACTCACCAACCATTGTGTTGACACTTTTCTAACTTGTATTCTCAGGAAACTAGCGTGGCTAGCAAGAGGACAGGAATGCACAAACTAAGGAACGAGCATTAGGAACTTGCATGCATCTTGTCTTGTCATTTTGAAAACAATTTACTTTCATTATGTTAAACAATGTTGTTTTGATCTGACCATTTACATTTCCGCTGCATGTATTCAAACATATTGTTTCCGCTGCTATGAAATACTTTTCCGCTGCAAACTATTTTATTATGTGTATGTGTCAAACACTAGATTTGTAAACGCATATAGAGGTGTTCTATATGACCTTGAGCTGTGATTCTGGACACGTCACATCCACGTGGACATTTGCCACAAGTGGGAATTTGGGGGTGTGACAGACTGGTATCAGAGCCTTGGTTATAGAGAACTAGGTTTGCATGTAGTAAACTTAGACTATAGCCATTGCTCAACTTTAGACACTACACTAGTTTCGCACAACTAATTATATGCATAGTTTAGCAATATGCTTTGTGATTTTATCGGATATCTACGAGCATACCATTGGAACCCTTCGTGGGTATACATATCTGACTATGCTTGAGAACTGCGAGATAGGATTAGTGAAAGGACGAACACAAGACTAAAGGAAACTCTTCAATGTTCTGAAGAAGACTACACTAGCACGACCTAACTCAAATCGAACGCTTTTCCCAATCTCCATCCTCGGGCGTAAACCCAGCCACCTGACGTACACTTGTGGACTGGAACCTTAGTGACAGCATGCCGAAGATGAACCTCGAGCACTATTGTGACCACTAGCTTCAGATTGAAGGAACTAGAATGACTGTGTAAGATAAATTGACGATTACGGTGGCCAACGTAATCGTGAATTTATAGGTACATACGAATTCTAGCAAATTCAAATGACACGCTACACCCACGAGGAGAACTATGTAGTACACCGCTGTTAGTGGAGATTCGAATTTCACTATTTTCACTAAGTAGTTTATTCCCTTATTGTATTTAGTATTGATAGATACTAATTGAGCGAGTTGTGCTCATATGCATCACATTGGTAATAGTAATCTTTTAAAGCTTATAATTGTACACATGAAGAAAGAGGAGATACTACCTCTATATCACACACGGCAAGCTCTAACTGTAAGTGATCCAAAACCTATTGTAGATACATACTTACCAATGGCTGGACAAGGAACGTATGTGCGTACTAACGATCAATCAATCAATTCTGCTACTATCGAGGCCATGATCGAACAACGGGTTAACAAAGCTATAGCGGAATACGAGACTACACGCGTAAACAATGAAACAAACAATGGGACTCACAACAACTTAAGAGGATGCGTATTCAAGACCTTCCTTAGTTATCATCCCCTAACATTCAAGGGGTCGGAAGGAGCAGAGGGACTGCTCCAATGGATCAAGAGGACTGAGACAATCTTCTGCATGTGCGAGTGCTCTGAGGAGAACAAAGTGAAATTCGCTACCGGAACTCTAGAGGGACAAGCCCTCATTTGGTGGAATTCACAAGTCCAAACACTGAGTCTGGAGACCGCTAACTCCATACCATGGGAAAATTTCATTAAAATGTTGAAAAAAGAATACCATCCCCAGAACGAAATCGAGGAACCGGAGGAGTGTTGGAATCACAAAATGGAAGGAGCAGAAATTGAACAGTACACCACTCGATTTCACGAATGGTGTAAGCAGTATCCAGAAATGGTGACCCCAGAATATAGAAAGATCGAGCCATACGTTAGGGGATTACCTGAACAAATCCGAAGCCTAATTTCCACGACAGATCCCACTCTCATTCAGTCTGCTATTTGCTTGGCTCACAAACTAATCGACCAAGCGGTGGCACAGGGAGAGATACCCAAGAGGAGTGAGCATACGAAACCCCAGGAACTCAAGAGGAAGTGGGAACCCAGCAACAACCAAACCCTCTCACCTCAACAACAAACCCAGCATCGCCCAACCCTTGCTAAGGTCTTCACTGCCACTCGGAGCAAAGGAGGATATCAGGGCAAAAGCCCAAGATGCAACAACTGTAACTACCATCACTTTGGCTCGTGCAAAAGGGTCAAATGCACGAACTGCGGCAAAGATGGGCATGTAACCAAGGAATGCCGAAAAAACCCTAACCCCAACACCAAACATAATACCAATAACCAACGCACTCTCAAGGGGTGCTATGAGTGTGGAAAGCCGGGACACATGCGGAGGGACTGTCCACAACTGAAGAAGGCAGAAGAAGGCACAACAACGGATGGTGTATTTGTGAGTGGCTCAGGAGAAGCCGAGGATGACTCAAACATCGTGACCGGTACGTTCTTTTCTTGTTTATGCTAGTATATTACTGGATACCGGTGCCGATAGGAACTTTATATCCATCAAGTTTAGCAAATTACTAGGTATTACCTCAACACCATTAGGTTATAAGTATACCGTAGAGTTAGCCGACGGTAAGCTGATTGAGACACAACACATCTTTCGAGGATGCGTCATGGTATTGGCGGATCGCGAGCTCGAAATCGATCTAGTGCCGGTAACTCTAGAGAGCTTCGATGAGGTAGTTGGAACGGACTGGTTATCCGCAAACCAGGCAGAGACCGGAGGCAATGGGAAGCTCGTACGGGTGACATTGCAGAACGGAGGACACATCACGATTCAGGGGAAACGACGGGGAGTACCTTGGAACATTATGTCTGGCATGAAGGCGAACAAGTACATACAAAAAAAAAAAAGGGGGGGGTATACTGCGTTATTATCCCTCATCACGGAACAACCGAAGAAAGAAAGGAAGATTGAGGACATCGTTGTAGTTTGCGAATTTCCCGAAGTATTTCCTGAAGATCTACCTGAACTACCACCACAACGGCAAGACGAGTTTCAGATAGACCTCACACCAGGAGCAGCACCAATTGCCAAAGCTCCATACCGACTAGCACCGACGGAGATGCAGGAACTGTCTAATCAGTTGCAGGAGCTGTTAGACAAGGGATTTATCAGACCAAGCTTCTCACCTTGGGGAGCACCGGTCTTGTTTGTGAAGAAGAAAGACGGATCATTCCGTATGTGTATCGACTACAGAGAGTTGAACAAAGTAACGATCAAAAATCGATACCCGTTGCCACAAATAGACGACTTATTTGACCAATTACAAGGGTCAAGCTACTATTCGAAGATCGATTTAAGATCGGGTTACCATCAATCGAGGATACAGGAGAATGATATTCCTAAGACTGCCTTTAGAACCCGATACGGACACTACGAATTCCAGGTTATGCCCTTTGGACTAACCAATGCACCAGCTGTATTCATGGATCTCATGAATAGAATGTGCAAACCTTACCTTGACAAATTTGTGATAGTGTTCATTGACGACATACTGATTTATTCAAAGAAATCAAGAGGAACCTGCTGAACATCTGAGACTAGTCTTAGAGTTATTAAAGAAAGAGCAACCGTACGCAAAATTTTCAAAGTGCGACTTTGGATTCGCGAAGTCCAATTCCTTGGACACGTGGTTAATGAACGGGGAATACTCGTGGACACAGCCAAAATCGAAGCCATCAAAAACTGGGAAGCATCCAAGACTCCGACTGAGGTGCGACAATTCCTAGGTCTGGCCGGGTACTACCGAAGATTCATTGAAGGATTCTCGAAGATTGCTCAAACATTGACATCCCTGACTCATAAAGACAAGAAGTTTGACTGGGGAGACAAACAGGAGACTGCTTTCAACTTATTGAAGCAGAAGCTATGTACTGCACCTATTCTATCCTTGCCAGAAGGATGCGATGACTTCGTGGTGTATTGTGACACCTCGAAACAAGGACTCGGTTGTGTGCTCATGCAACGCGAGAAGGTGATAGCCTACGCCTCACGACAACTGAAGGTGCATGAGAAGAACTATACGACTCATGACCTTGAGTTGGGAGATGTAGTGTTTGCTTTAAAGATCTGGCGACACTACTTGTATGGCACGAAATGCACTATCTTTACCGATCATAAGAGCCTACAACACATCTTCGACCAGAAACAGTTGAACATGAGACAACGAAGATGGGTTGAACTCATAGGTGATTATGATTGCGCCATCAAGTATCATCCAGGCAAGGCCAATGTGGTGGCCGACGCGTTGAGCCGGAAGGAAACAACGAAACGCGTGCGTGCCCTACAACTCACAATTCACTCCGAACTACCAAACCAGATACGAATCGTACAACAAGAAGCCCTAAAAGCTGAAAATATCCCTCTCGAAGCCATGCGAGGCATGGATAAACAATTGAAGGTAAAAGACGACGGGGCTTACTATCTGATGGATCGGATTTGGATTCCACGCTACGGAGGATTGAGAGAAGTAGTGATGGACGAAGCGCACAAGAGCCGGTATCCCATACACCCGGGCTCTGACAAAATGTACCATGACTTGAAGACAACCTACTGGTGGCCGAACATGAAAGCCGAAATAGCAACTTACGTGAGTAAGTGTCTAACGTGCTCAAAAGTCAAGGTTGAGTACCAAAAACCATCAGGGTTACTTCAACAGCCGGAACTACCAATGTGGAAATGGGAGCAAATTTCCATGGACTTCATAACTAAACTGCCTAAGACGGCAAGTGGTTGCGATACCATCTGGGTTATCGTAGACTGACTGACAAAGTCCGCACATTTCCTACCCATCAAGGAGACTGACAAGTTGGACAAGCTCACACGTATCTATCTGAAGGAAGTGGTTACTCTACATGGAGTGCCAATCTCCATCATAACTGATCGCGACAGTCGATTTACATCGCATTTCTGGAAGTCCTTGCATAAGGCTTTGGGCACGAGATTGGACATGAGTACCGCTTACCACCCACAGACGGACGGGCAGAGGGAGCGAACCATACAGACACTGGAGGACATGCTCCGAGCCTGCGTTATTGACTTTGGGAGTAGCTGGGAATCTCATCTACCATTAGTTGAGTTTTCGTACAATAACAGTCATCGCACGAGCATTCAAGCTGCACCATTCGAGGCACTTCACGGACGTAAGTGTCGATCGCCCATCTGCTGGGCAGAAGTTGGAGACAGCCAACTGACTGGCCCAAAGCTGGTGCACGAAACGACTGAAAAGATCGTACAAATCCGCAAACGAATGGCAGCAGCTCGGGACAGACAGAAAAGCTATGCTGACAAACGACGCAAACCGTTAGAATTCCAGGTGGGAGACAGAGTGTTACTCAAGGTCTCGCCCTGGAAGGGAATCATTCGATTTGGCAAACGAGGAAAGTTGAACCCTCGTTACATTGGACCTTTCGAGATCACCAAACGAATAGGCCCTGTAGCCTACGAACTGAACCTGCCGGTTGAGCTGAACAGTGTACACAACGTATTCCACATCTCGAACCTCAAGAAGTGCTTATCCGATGAGACACTTGTTATTCCTCTCGAGGAAATACAAATCGACGAACAATTGAACTTCGTTGAGGAACCAGTGGAGATTATGGATCGGGAAACCAAGAAACTCAAACTCAGCAAGATACCGATTGTGAAAGTGCGATGGAATTCGCGACGAGGAACGGAATTCACGTGGGAACGTGAGGACCAGATGAAACGAAAGTACCCACACCTGTTCGCGGAACAGACTAACACTGACAACACAAGTTGAATTTCGGGACGAAATTCTTTCTAACATGGGGAGGATGTGACACCCCGTAATTTCCAGGTCAGCACTCTATTTATTTAAATGTTTATTTAAATGCATTATGTACACGTGGCACTAGAATTAGCTTAATTTAGTGTGACACGTGGCACGACAGTACGAACACAGACACCTGACTAGATAATTCGTGGAATTATCGACAAACAACACACACGTGTCAAAACACACGAACGTTGGTGAACGTCTAACACATTGTGAAACACAACACTCGAAACCTCACAAAACACTCGCACATTGAACTTGGAAGTTCAGATAAGGCCAAACGAAAGTTCGTAAACGTGAGAACGGCAACGAACGGATCAAACCAATGAAAATGGGCCTATTGGGCTCACCAGGGGATCTGTCGCGCTACGCGACGATCCAGAAGGACACTGTCGCGATACGCGACAAGTGGCGGGGGAAATTTGAACGCGGAACTCCATCGCGTTACGCGAGGGGAGCCCTTGAACGCGTCGCGCTACGCGAGGAGACCCAGTTCGCAGAATCTTTATTTAACCAAGATGTAATCATTTTCTAGCCACCCTACTCTCATTTCTCGACCCCCAGACACTCAAACTCGTCTCTTTCACCTGCAAATCACCATTAACACCTCTGGAAGCCATTGTTGCACTCTTGAAAGCTTAAGAGTGAAGGTTTAAAGACCCGAATCAAGGAAGGAACTCACCAAGATCACCACCACTCTCTTGAAGCTGCTACACTCGAATTTCCAGGAAGCTTAGGAGCTGTTCATTCGTCATTCTAGTGTTCTTGGAGCCTTAGAAGGTAATCTCTACATCCCTCATGGCTTAAAATCACCATTATACACACATGCATGTGTTAGATCACACATGCAAACACCATCGAGGCACATGCACGAATTTATTTCTGGATTTGTTGATTTTACTATGATTCTTGATGATCTAAGATGATTAGATGATGTTCTATGATGATCTAAGATGATGGGTATAGGCCATTGTGCTTAAAATGGTAGTTTGTAATGATATTGATGCATGCATGTATGATCTAAGACATTCTAGATGATTTTGTTGATATTGGAATGATTCTTGATAATGTATAAGTGTTCTTGCAAGGTTAGATTGTGATTATGATGGTCAAAATGTGATTTGGAGGCAAACTTGTTATTTCTAGTAACTTTTTAGTTACAAGTTGATGACTTGGTGTATTTGATGATCATGCATGTATGTGGAATTGCTATTTGGATAATATTATGATGGTTAGAAGTTTAGGAATGGGATTTGGAACTTGATTGTAGTCACAAATGATAACTTACTATATTTAGTAACTTTTTGAGACAATATATTGCTAGATGATAAATTTGGTTATGTATACATGATTTAATGATGCTAGATTGATTATTATGATGATTGATGATGAGAAAATAGGTTTAGAAATGTTAAATGGTCATTTTTATGCAAAAACCACAAAGTTACTATTTATAGTAACTTTATTATTAGAAAAACCGACTTGTAACATTTTGTATGATTTGAGCATGCTAAATGACTTGTTATGATATAACATGATGATTAGATGCTAAGTTAGATGGTTTCCGATGTCACGTATGCTAAAAATGGAAACTTTCCATTTTAGGAAACTTTTATGTGCAAACATGCTATAAACGACGTATATGAATTTGTATGATAATGCGCTATGTGTTAACATGATCACGTAGGACTATTGAACATGCTAGAACTATAAAACCGGTATGCTTTGTGAACTTTCCAAAAATGGAAACTTGCTATAAATAGTAAGTTGTCCGTAGACGCGACTTACGCGTTTTGCACACGACGAGCACTTAAACATTTGCTACACGAATCACAACCGTCACACGGTTCACCAACGGGTCGTTGACTTGACACGGTCAACTTTGGTCAAACACGGTCAAACACGGTCAAACACGGTCAAACATGGTCAAACACGGTCAATATGGACCAACACGAGCAAACACGGTCATTGTGGACCGACACGGACAAACATGAACAACCAAGGGTTGTTGGACACAAACACGAGCACTAACACTAGCACGGTCACTTACACGAACTCACGTACGGTCTACGATATAGGTTGCCGGTGACCGACGTGCTACACGACAACTCAGGAGCTTACGCTTACGTACGATCATATCACTAAGGTGAGTTTACGGCCCCTCTTTACTCTTTTTCAAACGCTTTTAAATAGGGGGAGAATACTAGTTGCATCGAGTCAAACATTATTGCTATTACAAACATTTTTGTGTATGCTGGTTTATTGGACAAACATTAAGTGTTGAACTCGTTACAAGCCCTCACAAAGTCTTACCGTTAATGTACGAACAACGTGGTAGATTTGGATGGATCCATTAGGGAATGACTAACCCCACGGGGCATAATGTTGACTGGATGTCATAACCCGTGCAAATTCTGACCTAATTTGCTATGTATACGAGGCATAGCGGAGGCAAGGACAAACAAGTCTAGTTCGGTAGTGACGCACTGACACTTTGGGCCTAGGGCTCGGTACTAGCATTGATAAACAACATGACACACTTTGTGACAATCCGACTTTTCACACTAACCTTGTTAACGGAAGTTGGTGCTATAACAGGCCCAACAAGGCCAATCAAAGCCCAATAATACCAATGAAGGCCTAATAAAATCAAGGAAGGCCCGGTAAGGCCCAATGGAGTCTATGAAGGCCCAATAAGATTAATTTAGGCCCAGTAAAGCCAAAGAAGATCCAGTAAGGTCAAAGAAGACTCAACAAGATCAATTAGGCCCAACATAGTCAATGTAGGCCCAATAAGCCAAGAGAGGCTCAGTAAGGCTCAATAAGGGGCAAGCGAGGCCCAAGGTGAACAAAGAATACCCAGTAAGCTTAAGATAGGCCCAGTGAATCTGATGGAGGCCCAATTGGGTTGATCAAGCCCAATATTAGTTCAAGTAATTAATCAGTGAAAATCCGGCAAATTCGAATTAACACTGTTAAGCAGGAATTGACAGAAATGATTCGAAAACGATTAAGATTGAATTAGAAGTGGTATAATTAATCAAATTAGGTTATAAGGCATCTTGATTATAGGAAGTAATATTTGAATTATCAATTTTGACTATAAAAGTCAAAATTCGAGTAGGCTTATCAACATTTAAGAGGAATTCGAATCATTAGGCAATAATAATCGTGTTTAATCTGCCTTAAATCATCACATTGATGATTAGTAACAGTAAACACGTTATTGGAACATTAATTGGTGAATTAAACCAAAAACAAACTCAAAGTTTGTAACCGTAGCTCCTCATTATCAAAAGTGGTTATCTCAATCATAATTCGTGAAATTGAAAGCTCAGAACCCTTATTCGGCACACTCAGAACATATCTCATATATCAATTTGAATCAAAAAGCATCGGGAAGGATACTTTGATCGGAAGTCGGCCGGAAGTTAAGCCACAAGTCGAGCCATTCCAATTCGTTATCAATCAAGGTAAGTAATCACTGAAAAACCTTCTAACATGGCCGACTAAGGTTTATCCTCAAGCAATTTCAACTTATAACATCGTTTTCATAGGATTCGACAATTAGGGTTCTAAGTAGAAACGGTTTTGGGGGATTTGATTTCAATGGATTTAAAAATGAAATCAAATGATATGGTAAGCTTCATAAGGTTCCGATCAAACTGTTTATCATAACAATTTCATTTAGAAACATCAAATTCTATGATTTCGATATTAGGGTTTATGTTAAGAAGATGGTTTGGGAAATTAGTATCAAATGGGTTCTGAAATCAAATTAAATTATATAGGAAGATTCAGATGGATGCGATTGAACTAAAGCCTAAGGTAATTTGATGTTATAATCGGGAATTAGAAGATTTTGTGTTGAATGTGAGTTCGGTTCAAAACCGAACCTAGTTGGGATCAATTAGAACATTTTGATTAAGTTTGGATCAAATTAAAACCATTACTAGAATCGGTTGGATTCAAGGAATAATAGCCCTATGGTTTGAATGTTAATCGGGTTCGAAATAGGAGCAATTGGGTGGTTTTGTTTCGGCTTAGAGTAGAACAAAGGGAAACCTGTCAATGTAAGTTTAAAACAATTTTTTTTAGAATCCTGGTGCGATACCCTAGCGGGCGAAGATGGTTAGATGCAAGTGTGTTTGTGTCGAGGGTCGCGGGTTCGAGTCCCGGCCCAACCATTTTTGGAATTTTAATACTTGTTTAGTATTTTAGTCGTATTTTATTCGTTCTAACTCCGATTAAGTCCGTTCAAGTTGCGTTGGAACCGTAACGAGAATACGAACGTGTTGGAATGATAAAATCCATATTTTAATCCGAACACGAAATCGCGTATAATTACGTTTAATTAAATAAAATCAAATGAGATTTTATTTAAACGATTTCAAAAGCACGCGTATTTCCGTATGTCTAATTCTCACACTTTAACGTACGTATGTTGATACGTATGTGATTTTAAGCACAAAACGATTATTCGAATAACAATAGGTTATTGTTTAAATCACAGATTCTTCGTAGAGGATTTCTACGCAAGTTCACACGTGTTTGATCATTCTACTCTTATCAAAGGTGCGTACACGGCCCCTTTCTTATTTTAAACTGTTTGGGGGAGAAAACATGTGCAACAAACTGATTTTTAGATACATAACACTTGCATGAGTTATCTGTTTACATTATGTGAAAACATATCAACTTGAAAGTCCTTACACACCTCGAACCGTTTAGTTTGCTGTAATGCAAAGCGTGGTAGTTGGAAATAGATCTATTAGGTTTGACAAACCTCACCTGGTAGATGGGATCTACGCAGGTGTTTGACTGACCAAACACATTCTTTTACTATTGTTGTGATAGACAATAGTGGCAAGGCGAAAACATGCTATAGCATGGCAACTAGTCAGCTTCGGTGTCGAACACGAATGTAAATAGTTATATGACTAGCTATCATGACTGTGCAATTGTGATTATGTTATCTACAACTTGTTATTCAAACTGATGTTTTGAACACTATGATTACTTAAAACCTGTGTTATGCACCAACCTTTGTGTTGACTTGATTTGCATGTTTTCTCAGGACGCTAAGGCGCGCGTAACAGCTGGCATGGACTAGGAAGATAGAGTCTCATGCATTTCTTTTACTTTGATTATTTAAATCTGAATATTTAAGTACTTTGAATTGTAATGTTTGATTTACAACTGTTTATGGTTTTTAAACGCTTCCGCACTTTTTGTAAACTCTGGTTATTATGTTTGTTTTAAAGACCAATGTATGTTTTTGAAATTCATATAGAGGTCTTCGCTATGTCTAATGATCTGAGATCCTGGTTTGTCACGTTCCCAAACGGTATGATTCCGTTAGTTGAAATTGGGGGTGTGACAGATTGGTATCAGAGACATTGGTTATAGCGAACTAGGTTTGCATTTGTAGGCCTAGACTATGACTGTTAGACATTAGACACACATGTTTACACATACTGCTTAGAAATTACATATGACATTATGTAATTGATTTGCTTACGTATTCCATGGCACTGCACTTACATATGATATTATGTAACAGGCATGGCTTCATCATCAGTTCCTTATGTTATCATTGATGATTCCGGGGACGAGGAGCCGATGGTTCCGGCACCACCATCATCACCACCACCACCCATTCCATCACCTTCACCATATGAGATGGAGGACTCCGATCCAGAGGAGGATCCGGAGGAAGACCCGGAGGAGGATCCGGAGGAGGATCCAGACGAGGATCCTGATGAGGATCCAGAGGAGGATCCAGACGAGGATCCAGTTGAGGACCCGGATGAGGATCCGGAGGAGGCACCATGGGTGAATACCCAGGGACTCTATGCTGCAGGACCATCTACACATCCACCACCAGCACTGGACGCTCCTGAGCCTAAGAGGCAAAGGACGGACGCAGAGGAGATCGCCAAGTTGCGCGAGGACGTGGATACAGCAGAGGAGAAGCTCTATCAGAGATCTCAGGAGTTATGGGATGCCATTGAGAGGCAAGAGGAACTTGCCCAACTGGTTCATGACATGCGAGATGAGATGTGGAACATGATTGGTCGTTTAGAGGAGTCAGAGAACCGAGCCGAGATCTTGGAGGGCAGGATTGAAGCTTTAGAGGATCTAGTAGTAGTTGAGAATGAGGAACAGGACGAGGATGAGGAGGAGGAACCAGCACCAGTTGCTGAGTCCGATCCTGAATCCACCGTTGAGGACGATTGGTTATTTTCATTTCTTTCTTAGTTTATTTAAACTTATTAGGAACGGGTTGTGTTCCTACATTAGTAGTTTGAAATTTTGTATTTCATTTCAAAAGTATTGTACTCAAAGAAAGTTTCTATTTATGGAAGAGTTATCTTTTATTTTCAACAACTGTGTTGGCTTATATTACATGTTGTGTTTGTTGTTTTACTTACACATGTCACATTAGATTTTGACTTCGTGCTAACACTTCTTGTAAATAGGAACTAATGGCTGAGGGAAATGTTCATATGACTGTTGCTGAGCTCAACGAGCTAATCAACAACAGAGTCGCGGAGGCTATTGCACAGTATGCTCAGACACACAACACGGGACCACAGGGTCCAGCTGGGGGATTGGTAAATCCACAAGTCTGCACGTTCAAGATGTTCTTGGACTGCAAACCACACAACTTCAAAGGATCGGAGGGGGCTATAGGACTTCTCCGATGGATTGAAAAAGCCGAGTCTGTGTTTGAAATGTGCAACTGCCCGGATGACAGTAAAGTGAAATTTGCTACTGGAACGTTGGAGGGTCCAGCCCTGACTTGGTGGAACTCCAATGTTCAGACTCTGGGGTTGGGAGAAGCAAATGCGTTGACCTGGAACAACTTCAAAACTTTGCTACAAGAGGAGTATTGTCCTCGTAGTGAAATGCAGAAGTTGGAGGAGGAGTATTGGCACCTCAAGATGGAGGGGTCAAATATTGAGGAGTACACGACCAGATCGCATGAACTGGCCAGACTGCTACCACACATGGCTACTCCAGCCAGTAAGTGGATCGAAAGGTACATTGGAGGACTAGTGCCTCAGATTCAAGGGTTGGTGACTTCAGCAAATCCCACCACTATCCAACAAGCTGTTCGTTTAGCACATCAGCTTACGGACCAGGCAGTGTTGCAAGGGACCCTGCCTAAGCGAACATCTGCTACTAAGGTAGGAGATCACAAGAGAAAATGGGATAGTAACAACTTCAAGGGCAACAACCAACAATCACATCAGCAAAACAGGAAACAAGACTCAAACAAGTCTTATCATGGTTCAAGCAGTAGTCAGCAATCATCATCATCGGGGGGCTATATTGGTAAGCACCCCAAGTGTAACAAGTGTGGTTACCATCATGCGGGTAACCAATGTGACAGAGCTAAGTGCCAGAGGTGTGGCAAGGTTGGACATGTAGCCAAGGATTGTCGCGGAGAGCTGCAGAACAACAATAACAATCAGAATAACAATCAAAACAACGCGCAGAAAGGTTGTTTTGAGTGCGGCAAGATGGGCCATTTCAAGAAAGATTGCCCACAACTTAAGAAAGGCGGGGACAACAATGGAAATGGTAATGGACATGGAAATGGTAATGGGAATGGTAATGGCACCAACAACAACAACAACAACAACAATAACAACAACAACGGTGCTAGAGGCAGGGCGTTTGTGATCGGAGGACGTCAAGCGCGGGAGGATCCCAACATCGTTACGGGTACGTTCCTCTTAAACAATCACTATGCCTCTATGTTATTTGACACTGGTGCCGACAGGAGTTTTGTATCTAGTTCACTTGCTAAGTCACTAGATGTTAGTCCCACTGCCTTAGATAGTCCCTATACTGTGGAGTTAGCGGATGGTAAGTTGATTGTAGTAGAAAACATTTATAAGGGATGTATTTTGGATTTGATGGGTCAGACATTAGAGATTGATTTGATGCCTATTGCCTTAGGCAGTTTTGATGTAGTTATTGGCATGGATTGGTTGTCTAAGAACCAGGCTGAAATTGTATGCCATGAAAAGATTGTTCGTATACCTCTTCCGCAGGGAGAGACATTATATGTACAAGGAGAGAAGAGCAGTACGCCACTGCGTCTCATATCTTGTATGAAAGCACACAAATGTCTGCGGAAAGGTCATACGGCAGTTATAGCACTTATAACTGAAAAGCCGGTAGCTGAGAAGAAACTTGAAGATATACCTATAGTTCGTGAATTTCCGGAGGTGTTTCCAGAAGACTTGCCGGGATTACCGCCTGTCAGACAGGTGGAATTCCGAATCGATCTTACACCAGACGCAGCACCGATAGCTAGGGCGCCTTACCGACTTGCACCGTCAGAGATGCAAGAGTTATCTACACAATTACAAGAATTGTTGGATAAGGGTTTCATACGACCTAGTTTTTCACCGTGGGGAGCTCCAGTATTGTTTGTAAAGAAGAAGGACGGAACTTTCCGAATGTGTATCGATTACCGGGAATTGAACAAGGTTACTATCAAGAACCGGTATCCGTTACCCAGGATTGACGATCTGTTCGATCAATTGCAAGGTTCGAGTTACTACTCGAAGATTGATCTCAGGTCGGGTTATCATCAACTAAGAGTCCAGGAGGAGGATATTCCAAAGACAGCATTCAGGACGCGCTATGGCCATTATGAGTTCTTGGTCATGCCATTTGGGTTGACAAACGCTCCAGCTGTATTCATGGATCTCATGAATCGTGTTTGTAAACCTTATCTTGATAAGTTTGTCATTGTTTTCATTGATGACATTCTCATTTATTCAAAGTCTGAGGAGGAACATGCTGAACATCTTCGATTACTACTAGAGTTATTGAAACAGGAACAACTGTACGCTAAGTTCTCAAAATGTGATTTCTGGATGCGAGAAGTACAGTTCTTGGGGCATATAGTTAATGAAAAGGGTATACATGTTGATCCAGCGAAGATTGAAGCGATTAAGAATTGGGAAGCGCCAAAGACCCCTACCGAGGTACGACAATTCCTTGGTTTGGCGGGTTATTATCGACGATTCATTGAGGGTTTCTCAAAGATCGCTCAACCACTTACAGCTCTGACGCACAAAGGAACAAAATATAACTGGACGGATAAACAAGAAGCTGCATTCCAGTTATTGAAACAGAAGCTTTGCAGCGCACCAATTCTGTCCTTACCGGAAGGAACGGAAGACTTTGCGGTGTATTGTGACGCATCTGGACAGGGTTTGGGATGTGTGTTGATGCAACGGGATAAGGTGATCGCTTATGCTTCCAGACAACTACGAACACATGAAAAGAATTACACTACTCATGACTTGGAATTAGGAGCAGTGGTTTTTGCTTTGAAGATTTGGAGGCATTACTTGTATGGAACTAAGTGTACCATTTACACTGATCATAAGAGTTTGCAGCATATCTTTGATCAGAAGGAGCTCAATATGAGACAACGACGATGGGTTGAGTTGTTGAACGATTACGAGTGTGCAATTAAGTATCACCCGGGAAAGGCTAATGTCGTAGCCGATGCTTTGAGCAGAAAAGATACAACGGGAACAAGACGGGTTCGTGCACTTATGATGACAATACATACTGACTTACCTGACAAGGTACATAGTGCTCAGATTGAGGCTTTGAAAACGGAAAACTTAGTATCGGAATCTTTAAGAGGAATGGAAGAACAATTGAATGTTAAACCTGATGGAATTCGTTATTTCATTGACCGAATGTGGATACCTTTGTATGGAGGTTTAAGGGAACTCGTGATGGACGAAGCACACAAGTCTAGATATTCAGTCCATCCGGGATCAGATAAGATGTACCATGATTTAAAGGCACTGTATTGGTGGCCTCATATGAAAGCTGATATTGCTAAGTACGTTAGCAAATGTTTGACTTGTTCGAAAGTCAAAGTTGAATATCAGAAGCCATCTGGTTTACTGCAACAACCAGAGATACCGATGTGGAAGTGGGAACAGATTTCGATGGATTTCATTACTAAGTTACCCCGTACACCGAGTGGTTGTGATACGATATGGGTAATTGTTGATCGATTAACGAAATCTGCACACTTCTTAGCAATCAAGGAAACTGATAAGATGGAGAAACTGACTCGTATTTACATTAAGGAAGTAGTAGCACGGCATGGCGTGCCAATATCTATCATATCTGATCGGGATGCCCGATTTACTTCCAATTTTTGGAAATCTCTTCATAAGTCATTGGGGACTCGATTGGATATGAGTACAGCTTATCACCCACAGACCAATGGTCAAAGTGAACGAACGATTCAAACGCTCGAGGATATGTTACGAGCTTGTGTAATTGACTTTGGTGATAGCTGGGAGAATCATTTACCGTTGGTGGAATTCTCTTACAACAACAGTTATCATACGAGTATTCAAGCAGCACCGTTTGAAGCGTTGTATGGTCGCAAATGTCGTTCACCAGTTTGCTGGGCTGAAGTTGGTGACAGTCAGTTAACAGGTCCTGAACTGGTGCATGAAACAACAGAGAAGATAGTTCAAATCCGGAACCGTATGGCAGCGGCTCGGGATCGACAGAAGAGTTATGCAGACAAACGTCGTAAACCGTTGGAATTTCAAGTAGGAGATCGAGTTCTTCTAAAGGTATCACCTTAGAAAGGTGTGATACGATTTGGCAAGCGCGGGAAGCTTAGTCCACGTTACGTAGGACCTTTTGAGATTCTGAAAAGGATTGGTCCGGTTGCGTACCAACTCAAACTACCGGATGAACTCAGTGGAGTTCATGATGTGTTCCATGTGTCGAATTTAAAGAAATGTCTTTCTGATGAGACATTGATTGTACCATTGGAAGAAATACAAGTAGATGAACAGTTGCGATTCATTGAAGAACCAGCAGAAATCATGGACCGAGAGGTCAAACAATTGAAGCAAAGTAAGATTCCAATAGTCAAGGTCCGATGGAATTCAAGACGGGGTCCTGAATTCACATGGGAACGAGAAGATCAAATGATGAAGAAATATCCTCATCTATTCAAGACAGCTGCTGTTAACACTGAGAGCGCACGTTAAATTTCGGGACGAAATTTCCTTCAACAAGGGGATGACGTGATGCTTTCACACATCAACATTGCAAATTTCAAACTGTAAGCACAAACATTTTATTTATTCAATTGATTTTGTTACAAACATTTGTGCTACATTACATTACACTCTATATGTTTTATGTGTTACATTTCATATGTTACATGTTATGGTAGTACATACACGATTGGTTACATACATTTTACTATGTGCGGGGTTACATAGTACATTGGTTACATACACTTTGCTATGTGCGGGGTTGCATAGTACAAACAGTTTCAGACACTCACTAGGTGTGAGGCTACACAACACAGTATGATCAAACACAAACAGTCACAGTTAGGTGAACTAACTAGTGTACACGCAAAACAGTTACATTGAACGATCACAATTGAGTTGTGATGTTGCAAGCATTAGACTTTGTGTGTGAGTACACACAAGCACACAGAATGATCAAATCACACTAACACGTACGATCTAAACTCGTAAGTAGTTTCCTAACTACTCTTAACACTTGCTAATTTTCGGGACGAAAATTCCTTCAACAAGGGGATGATGTGACAATCCGACTTTTCACACTAACCTTGTTAACGGAAGTTGGTGCTATAACAGGCCCAACAAGGCCAATCAAAGCCCAATAATACCAATGAAGGCCTAATAAAATCAAGGAAGGCCCGGTAAGGCCCAATGGAGTCTATGAAGGCCCAATAAGATTAATTTAGGCCCAGTAAAGCCAAAGAAGATCCAGTAAGGTCAAAGAAGACTCAACAAGATCAATTAGGCCCAACATAGTCAATGTAGGCCCAATAAGCCAAGAGAGGCTCAGTAAGGCTCAATAAGGGGCAAGCGAGGCCCAAGGTGAACAAAGAATACCCAGTAAGCTTAAGATAGGCCCAGTGAATCTGATGGAGGCCCAATTGGGTTGATCAAGCCCAATATTAGTTCAAGTAATTAATCAGTGAAAATCCGGCAAATTCGAATTAACACTGTTAAGCAGGAATTGACAGAAATGATTCGAAAACGATTAAGATTGAATTAGAAGTGGTATAATTAATCAAATTAGGTTATAAGGCATCTTGATTATAGGAAGTAATATTTGAATTATCAATTTTGACTATAAAAGTCAAAATTCGAGTAGGCTTATCAACATTTAAGAGGAATTCGAATCATTAGGCAATAATAATCGTGTTTAATCTGCCTTAAATCATCACATTGATGATTAGTAACAGTAAACACGTTATTGGAACATTAATTGGTGAATTAAACCAAAAACAAACTCAAAGTTTGTAACCGTAGCTCCTCATTATCAAAAGTGGTTATCTCAATCATAATTCGTGAAATTGAAAGCTCAGAACCCTTATTCGGCACACTCAGAACATATCTCATATATCAATTTGAATCAAAAAGCATCGGGAAGGATACTTTGATCGGAAGTCGGCCGGAAGTTAAGCCACAAGTCGAGCCATTCCAATTCGTTATCAATCAAGGTAAGTAATCACTGAAAAACCTTCTAACATGGCCGACTAAGGTTTATCCTCAAGCAATTTCAACTTATAACATCGTTTTCATAGGATTCGACAATTAGGGTTCTAAGTAGAAACGGTTTTGGGGGATTTGATTTCAATGGATTTAAAAATGAAATCAAATGATATGGTAAGCTTCATAAGGTTCCGATCAAACTGTTTATCATAACAATTTCATTTAGAAACATCAAATTCTATGATTTCGATATTAGGGTTTATGTTAAGAAGATGGTTTGGGAAATTAGTATCAAATGGGTTCTGAAATCAAATTAAATTATATAGGAAGATTCAGATGGATGCGATTGAACTAAAGCCTAAGGTAATTTGATGTTATAATCGGGAATTAGAAGATTTTGTGTTGAATGTGAGTTCGGTTCAAAACCGAACCTAGTTGGGATCAATTAGAACATTTTGATTAAGTTTGGATCAAATTAAAACCATTACTAGAATCGGTTGGATTCAAGGAATAATAGCCCTATGGTTTGAATGTTAATCGGGTTCGAAATAGGAGCAATTGGGTGGTTTTGTTTCGGCTTAGAGTAGAACAAAGGGAAACCTGTCAATGTAAGTTTAAAACAATTTTTTTTAGAATCCTGGTGCGATACCCTAGCGGGCGAAGATGGTTAGATGCAAGTGTGTTTGTGTCGAGGGTCGCGGGTTCGAGTCCCGGCCCAACCATTTTTGGAATTTTAATACTTGTTTAGTATTTTAGTCGTATTTTATTCGTTCTAACTCCGATTAAGTCCGTTCAAGTTGCGTTGGAACCGTAACGAGAATACGAACGTGTTGGAATGATAAAATCCATATTTTAATCCGAACACGAAATCGCGTATAATTACGTTTAATTAAATAAAATCAAATGAGATTTTATTTAAACGATTTCAAAAGCACGCGTATTTCCGTATGTCTAATTCTCACACTTTAACGTACGTATGTTGATACGTATGTGATTTTAAGCACAAAACGATTATTCGAATAACAATAGGTTATTGTTTAAATCACAGATTCTTCGTAGAGGATTTCTACGCAAGTTCACACGTGTTTGATCATTCTACTCTTATCAAAGGTGCGTACACGGCCCCTTTCTTATTTTAAACTGTTTGGGGAGAAAACATGTGCAACAAACTGATTTTTAGATACATAACACTTGCATGAGTTATCTGTTTACATTATGTGAAAACATATCAACTTGAAAGTCCTTACACACCTCGAACCGTTTAGTTTGCTGTAATGCAAAGCGTGGTAGTTGGAAATAGATCTATTAGGTTTGACAAACCTCACCTGGTAGATGGGATCTACGCAGGTGTTTGACTGACCAAACACATTCTTTTACTATTGTTGTGATAGACAATAGTGGCAAGGCGAAAACATGCTATAGCATGGCAACTAGTCAGCTTCGGTGTCGAACACGAATGTAAATAGTTATATGACTAGCTATCATGACTGTGCAATTGTGATTATGTTATCTACAACTTGTTATTCAAACTGATGTTTTGAACACTATGATTACTTAAAACCTGTGTTATGCACCAACCTTTGTGTTGACTTGATTTGCATGTTTTCTCAGGACGCTAAGGCGCGCGTAACAGCTGGCATGGACTAGGAAGATAGAGTCTCATGCATTTCTTTTACTTTGATTATTTAAATCTGAATATTTAAGTACTTTGAATTGTAATGTTTGATTTACAACTGTTTATGGTTTTTAAACGCTTCCGCACTTTTTGTAAACTCTGGTTATTATGTTTGTTTTAAAGACCAATGTATGTTTTTGAAATTCATATAGAGGTCTTCGCTATGTCTAATGATCTGAGATCCTGGTTTGTCACGTTCCCAAACGGTATGATTCCGTTAGTTGAAATTGGGGGTGTGACACACTTTTATTGCTATATGTATATCAAAACCTGTGAACTCACCAACCATTGTGTTGATACTTTTCTAACTTGTATTCTCAGGAAACTAGCGTGGCTAGCAAGAGGACAGGAATGCACAAACTAAGGAACGAGCATTAGGAACTTGCATGCATCTTGTCTTGTCATTTTGAAAACAATTTACTTTCATTATGTTAAACAATGTTGTTTTGATCTGACCATTTACATTTCCGCTGCATGTATTCAAACATATTGTTTCCGCTGCTATGAAATACTTTTCCGCTGCAAACTATTTTATTATGTGTATGTGTCAAACACTGGATTTGTAAACGCATATAGAGGTGTTCTATATGACCTTGAGCTGTGATTCTGGACACGTCACATCCACGTGGACATTTGCCACAAGTGGGAATTTGGGGGTGTGACATAACATCATATTTTATCATTAATCATCTTCTAAAACATATTTATTTCACAAAAACCATCACTTAGCAACATTTAGCTTAGAAAAGTTACTATAAATAGTAACAAGGTCCAATATGACCACAAATCAATCCAAATCTATTTCCTTTGCATCATAACATCATATTATTACCCAAATGACATATCTATTCACATGCATGTCCATAACTTCATCTATATCATCATGGTGTAACATAAAAGTTACTATATATGGAAAGTTCACCAAAGGAATCATATTTTGACTATTTAATCTATAACAATCACGTAACATGAAATCACTAACATCAATGAACATATATAAACATCCAAAATCATCCACCAAGCCATAAATCATGCATGCATGTCATTATTTTGATCATCTAAGAACAAATCAAGCATCATACATACCCACATCATCATAGATCGTCTAAATACATCACCAAATCATTATAGATCATTAATACCAGTTGAAATAACATCAAACCCAGGTTCAAAATTCATGCATGTGTAGAATAAGAGCTTGCATGGTTGATCTAGTGCTTGCATGTGGGTGTATGAGTGTTTTTAGGCTACAATGGCACAAAACTACCACTTAAAGCTCCAAAATTTACTGAAAGATGGTTGTAGCAGCTCTAGGTTCTTTTGGACAGCAAGGATTTGCAGAAAACAAAGTGATGGTGATGATCTCCAAGTCTATCAATCTTCCTCTTCAAGCTTTTTGTGAGTTCCTAGCTTCAATCTTCAAGTATGGGAGCTTCAATGGCTTCCAATGGATGAAATGAGCATGAAGCAGCTAATTGGGGAGGATAATGGCCGGATTATTGCGTGTTGGTTTTTTTATAATGAGTGTTTAGTATATAGGAATCATTTTGTGGCTTTTCAAGAAATTTTCTGCGATCAGGTTTTCAGGCGCATCGCCAGTCGGGAAGTTCGGACGCCAGGCGTAGCGCGCGAGCTACCCTGGTCCTGCTTTTCTTCTTCTCGCGCATATCGCCAGGTAGCAATGCTTGTGTCAGGGCGTAACGCCTGGGCCACCGGATGAGCCCAATAGGCCCAATATCAGTGTTTCGGTCTGTTTTCGCTCATTTCTCGACTGCAACACGTCGTTTGAGCGTCATTTGAACTCTAGTTGTCAATTATTAGTCATAATTGACTCGTGAAGTGTTTTTGTGCCCTAATGTTGTGACCTTCACCAACGCGCGTGATTTCTAACACGTGTGTGTGGTTTCTCGATAATTCCTCGAATTATCCTGTTGTGTGACTGTGTTTGTACTGTCGTGCCACGTGTCACACTAAATTAAACTAATTCTAGTGCTACGTATAAAATTATCAATTAAATAAACATTTAATTAAATAAGATGCTGACCTGGAAATTACGGGGTGTCACACGTACGAATGGACTACCAGAATGGGAACTTCCATTCTAAGGATTTCATTCGTATGAATGAGGGGTCATTTGTAACATCCTTAAATTCTTATTATGATAAATACAAATTACAAACATTAAATAATGAATATTTTGAATTTAATATATGGGGTTGTCATATTCGGCAGAAAGAAAGGGTGATAGGGAAAAAATTAAAGTCAAGGTGATGCTGATTGGTCATCAGAACCGTACTATTAAATATAGTAAAGATTCCAAACCATGTGAAATTCTTTAAAAGTAAAAAAGGGGTAAAAGAGAGTAGGTAGGGTACATAGAATTAAAACCAAATCAAACTAAACAGGAAAAGGATAAGATTTTGGGGTAAAAGTGTAAATAAAAATGAATACTAATTCAGGTAATAAAATCAAACATGCGGATATTTACCGATCCGTTTAGTTTCCAAAATTAGTATAAAAAGGGGAGCCACCACGCTTTTCCTTCATTAACAACCAACCAAATCTAAGAAATACACACAGTTCAATAACACTCTCTCTTTCTGGTAGATTAAGAAAAGAGAAGCCCTATTTCTTTAAAGGCGGAGGCTACGACGGAGCTTCCGACTACTCTGTTCAAGAGGAATTTTTATTGCATGTCTAAGTCTCTGCTTGAGCTCCCAAGATTCCACTTCTGGGTAGGTAGAAGCCCGAACTGTAACCCGCACAGTGATAGGATGAGGGATTGATATTGCATGTCAAGAATTTCGGCGCCGTAGCAACTATGACACTACAAGAAACTGTTGTCGCACCCCAAGAAATCCTGTCCCCTCCGAGGCGCGAGCTGGATGGACCAGTCAGGATCGTAGTCTCCGGTCACACGGTTGCAAGACCTACATGTCTGGTAGGGGTGTTCAAAAAAATCCGTATCCGAATCCGAAATATCCGAAAATCCGAATCCGAATCCGAAATATCCGAAAAAATCAGATATCCGGAATTTCGGATATCCGAAATTTCGGATTCGGATACCTGTTTTGAGAATTTTCTGATAGTTTGGATATCTGATATCCGAAATAGTTTTTTTTCTGATATTTTTTCGGATATTCGGATACTTTTTTCGGATATCCGGATATTTTTCGGATATCCGGATAATTTTCGGATATTTGGATATCCGAAATATATATTTTTTAAATTTTTTATTCTTATTTTCTGATTTCGGATTCGGATACTGAAAATCACTATCCGAAATGTTTGGATATCCGAAGTTCGGAAGTGATTAAAGATGTTTAATAATACATAACATAACAAATTGATAAATGTTCTCAAAATATCCTAAGACACTAAAGCTGATGCATGGGACTCCATCCTAACATCGTATCCTTGTGTGCGTGCCTTAGTTACCTGAGAAAACATGCGACTAAAAGGGTCAACACAAAGGTTGGTGAGAGCACAGGTTTTTCATAAGCAGTAAACATCCAATATTTAAAGTAAGAGTTGTGATTTACATATCATTACAATGCAGTATCGATTGATAGCTAGTCAATACAGTTATATTATATGTGCGTTCGTACCGAAGCTGACAGTTGTGACTCCCGCCATGTCCATCACAAGACAATGGCAAAGTGTTGGTCAATATTGCACCCATTCCGACCTCCAGTCGGGTTGGCTTCCCAAGTGCGATGGGTGGGGATTGTCAAGCCCAAATAATACTATTCAAGATTACCACACTAGGCGCTACGTGCTACTAACGGTCCGTGCTGTATCGCGAGGACTTTTAGTTGTGATGTGGTCCACACATATACATATAGTGATAAAGCATGTACATACGTAAATAAAATGAGTTGCTGTTCAAAAACAGTTGTAATGCAGTGTTTTCTCCCCCAAAGGTTAGAAAAGTAAAAAGGGGTCGTGAACTCACTTGTCAAAGCAGTTCCGATGAGTAAGTATTCGCGTCTGTGAATGCTAGCACCTGCTAGTAAGCACCTATAACCATATAGGTGTGATTATGTGTTTTGTGGTGTGTTGTATCCCATGCAACTCTAAGTGTCGGTGTGCTGAACCGAGTGTGTGTGTTGACTTGTGTTGTCTCGACGAATCGTTGGTGACGCGTTTGTGGTGTTTATGTGTCTTAATACAAGTAAGACACCAACACGCATCCTATGATTCTAATCATGATGCTTTTACGAAATCAAGTTTTGAAAATCGTCGCGTTTCCGTTTCGAAAAAAGTTTCCATATTAGGAAAGTTTCTATTTTTGGAAAGTATAGTTATGAAATCTCATTTCATAAAACTAATAACTCTAGTATGTTTGTTAAAGCATATGTAAACACTTGAAATATGTCGTTTCTGCATAAATTACCATTTATGCCATTTTACCAATTTAAAGTTTCCTAAAATAGTAAGTACTTCTTTAAAAGCTCGTTTTCACAAATCTAAGTTTCCAAATATGTTAAAAACCATTTCTATACACGTTTCAATAATCAAAGTTCACCAAAACATACAAAAACATCAACAGCCCTCTTTTGATTTATAAAAGTTTCCATATTTAGTAAGTTTATACAAAATCATGTTTTTGACAAAATCAAATACCCAAATGTGTTTCTAAACACCTCAATATGCATTTGACAACATCTAGACATGTCTACCATGTCTAGATCATCACAAATCTATGACTTGCAACATAAAAGTTTCCTTTTATGGCAAATGTACCAAAATCATCACCAAATCAATCATAACTCAACCAAACTCTAATCCCATCAATCTTATACTAAAATCAGTAGATCTAAATCTAATAACACCTCAAATCACCAACAAATTCGGGCTCAATAGCCAAACGGAGTTGCATGTGTGCAAACACACTTGCATGTGTGTTTTTACATCATGCATGTATGATCTAACAACTAATAAGTATAGGAGACTACCTTAGAAGCTCTTAGATAACTGATTTCAAGTTAGTCAGAGGTTGTGGAGCTCCTAATGTGGCTGGATTCGATCTTCTTGTTGATTGAGAGCTTCCTAAGCTTCCTTGGTGTTCCTATGGTCTTCAATCACCAAGCAATGGCTCCAATAGTGATTCCAGAGGGTTTGAATGTTGGTTTCAGGAGTTTTTGGTCGAGAATGGATGAAGAAACTATGAGATATGAGAGAAGAACCGAGTGAAATGAGTTTGGGGTTGATTGTATAAAAATTTTGATCTGCATGGCCATCACGTACCGCCGAGGCAGATCAAATTGGCCTTCGCGTACCGCCGAGGAATTCGGGATCCAGAGTCCCCGCTTTTGCTTCGCGTATCGCCAAGGGGCTTTCGCGTACCGCGACGGGTCCATTTTCATGTTTTTCGATTTTGATGATTCGATTTCGCTCGTGCTCGATTCCCAACGTTTATCCTAAACATCTAATGCATGCTTAGCACATAATCCTATAATAGCACATAAGTTTGATCACCAACGTTCGTGAGACTCATGTGTGTGTTTCGATAATTCCTCGAATTATCTTTATTCGTTTGTGTTCGTCGCTACGAACCGTTTGCATGCTTGATTAACCATAATCAACATGTATTGCACAATTCAACAATTCCCCGAATTATTGTTTTGTGTTCGTGCTTGTGTTTGCCACACTTGGTTTCCAAAACCAATGTACGATTCGATAGTTCCTCAAACTATCGTTTCGTAGTTGTTTGTGTTTGACTCACCTAGTTAAACATAATTAAATGAACTGCAACAAGTATGAGTGTGAAATGTAAAGAATGTAAGAGTCGCAATTTACCTAAAATTGCCGGGTGTCACATCATCCCCTTGTTGAAAGAAATTTCGTCCCGAAATTTGGTTGTTGTTGGTAGTGTTTGAGAACAAAATTTTCTGGTTGTCACATCATCCCCTTGTTGAAAGGAAGTTTCGTCCCGAAATTTATTCGTTGTTGTCGGCGTTCGACGTTGCCTGTTTGAAGAGGTGGGGATATATGCGCATCATCTGATCCTCACGTTCCCACGTGAATTTAGGTCCGCTTTTCAAGTTCCATCGGACCCTGACAAACGGAATTCGACTCTGTTTAAGCTGTTTGACCTCTCGGTCCATGATCTCTACCGGTTCTTCCACGAACCGCAGTTGTTCATCCACCTGGATCTCATCCAGTGGAACTACAAGTGTCTCATCTGATAAACATTTCTTTATGTTCGAGACATGAAATACATTGTGAACTCCATCGAGTTCGGCTGGTAAGTTGAGTTGGTATGCCACTAGCCCAATCCGCTTCAGGATTTCGAATGGCCCAATATACCATGGGTTCAGTTTGCCTCTTTTCCTAAAACATATAACGCCTTTCCATGGCGATACTTTCAGAAGGACTCTATCTCCTACCTAATATTCCAAAGGTTTCCGCTGTTTATCGGCATAGCTCTTTTGACGATCGCGAGCTGCTGCCATGCGGTTTCTAATCTGCACAATTTTCTCTGTCGTTTCGTGTACAAGTTCCGGGCCAGTGAGCTGACTGTCGCCCACTTCCGCCCAACATATGGGTGATCGGCATTTCCAGCCATAGAGTGCCTCAAAAGGCGCTGCCTTGATGCTGGTGTAGTAGCTGTTGTTGTAGGAGAACTCCACCAATGGTAGGTGAGTTTCCCAGCTATTTCAGAAGTCCACTACGCACGCTCGTAGCATATCTTCGAGGGTTTGTATCATGCGTTCGCTCTGGCCATCAGTTTTTGGGTGGTATGCTCTACTCATATCCAACCGCGTGCCAAGCGAATTTTGTAGTGATTTCCAGAAGTTTAAAGTGAATCGAGCGTCTCGATCCGATATGATGAAATTGGCACTCCATGTCGTGAGACTACTTCTTTGAAATATATTCTGGCTAGCTTTTCCATTTTGTCATTTTCCTTGATCGCAAGGAAATGTGCTGACTTAGTCAGTCGGTCTACAATTACCCAGATAGTGTCACATCTACAAGGTGTACGGGGGTGTACGGGGTAATTTGGTAATGAAATCCATGGAGATTTGTTCCCATTTCCACATGGGAATCTTTGGTTGTGTGAGTAATCCCAATGGTTTCTGATACTCAACCTTGACTTTGGCACAAGTCAAGCATTTGCTTACGTAGGTGGCGATGTCAGCTTTCATGTGTGGCCACCAATAAAGTACCTTCAGATCATGATACGTCTTATCAGATCCAGGGTGAATGGAATACCGGGATTTGTGAGCCTCGTCCATCACAAGGTCTCGTAAGTTTCCGTGATGTGGAACCCAGACGCGTTCCATGAAATAATGTAAGCCATCGGCTTTTACCTCAAGTTGTTGTTCCATTCCCCTCAGTGATTCAGCCGCTAGGTTTTTTGCTTTAAGTGCCTCCACTTGGGCAATACGTATCTGCTCAGGGAGATTGGGATGGATGGTGAGTTGTAAAGCTCGTACCCTCTTGGGTTTTGAGTTATATATCCAACTTAGGGCATCGGCCACAACGTTGGCCTTCCCCGGGTGATACTTGATAGCACACTCGTAGTCGTTTAGGAGTTCGAGCCAGCGACGTAGTCGCATGTTCGGTTCCTTTTCCTCGAATATGTGTTGGAGACTCTTGTGATCTGTGTATATTGTACACTTTGTACCATACAGGTAGTGTCTCCAGATCTTGAGTGCAAATACCACAGCTCGAAGTTCCAAGTCGTGGGTGGTGTTGTTTTTCTCGTGGACTTTCAATTGTCAGGAAGCATATGCGATCATCTTCTCTCGCTGCATGAGCACACAGCCGAGTCCTTGTATCGAGGCCTCGCAATATACTACAAGTTCATCTGTTCCATCAGGAAGAGACAAGATAGGTGCACTGCAGAGCTTCTGCTTGAGAAGTTGGAATGCAGTTTCTTGTTTGTCAGTCCAGAGATATTTCTTATCCTTATGGGTTAAAGCTGTGAGTGGTTGGGCTATCTTTGAAAATCCCTCAATAAATCGTCGATAATAGCCTGCCAAGCCAAGGAATTTTAGCACCTCAGTTAGGGTCTTTGGTGCTTCCCAGTTCTTGATCGCCTCTCTCTTGGATTTATCCACATGTATTCCTTGTTCATTAACATGTCCCAAAAATTGGACTTCTCGAATCCAGAAGTCGCACTTTGAGAGTTTAGCGTACAGTTTATGTTTTCTTAGCAGTTCAAGAGCCAATTGAAGATGCTCTTTGTGTTCTTCCAGAGTTTTCGAATATATGAGAATATCATCGATGAAGACAATGATAAACTTGTCGAGGTATGGTTTGCACACTCTATTCATGAGATCCATGAATACTGCAGGTGCATTAGTCAGCCTGAAAGGCATGACCAAAAACTCGTAATGGCCATACCGAGTGCGGAAAGCTGTCTTTGGGATATCTTCTTCTTGAATCCTTAGTTGATGGTACCCAGATTGCTAATCGATATTGGGGTATAACTCGATCCTTGCAGTTGATCGAATAGGTCATCAATGCGGGGTAAGGGGTAACGATTCTTGATCGTCTCTTTGTTCAACTCACGGTAGTAGATGCACATTCGAAACGTGCCATCCTTCTTCTTTACAAACAAGACTGGAGCTCCCCAAGGTGAGAAGCTTGGTCTAATGAAACCCTTGTCCAGCAACTCTTGTAGTTGATTGGACAGTTCCTGCATCTCCGAAGGTGTAAGTCGATAATGTGCTTGTGCGATAGGTGTTGCTCCCGGCACGAGGTCTATGCGGAACTCCACTTGTCGATGTGGCGGTAGTCCTGGTAGATCCTCAGGGAATACGTCGGAATAGTCGCATATGACTGGGATGTCTTCTATTCTCTTCTCCTCTTCAGTCTTGTTGGTGATAAGCGCTAGAATGGCTGTGTATCCCTTTCGTAAGCTTTTGTGAGCTTTCATGCACGAGATGATGCTTAGAGGAGTGTCGCTCCTCTCGCCTTTGATGTTTAGGGTTTCTCCACCAGGGAAAGGTATGCGCACAACTTTTTCGAGGTAAATGATCTCAGCTTGGTTTTCAGACAACCAATCCATGCCCACAACAACATCAAAACTGCCTAGTGTAACTGGCATGAGGTCAATCTTAAACTTATGGCCTGCTAGCTCTAAAGTGCATTCTTTCAGAATGTGTTTAGTTACAATCAATTTACCATCATCTAGCTCTACTGTGTACTCGACATCTAAGGGTGTTGGGTTATGGCAAGTATCTCACTAAAATCCTTAGATATAAAGCTTTTCTCAGCTCCAGTATCAAACAATACAGAAGCATAATTATCATTTAAGAGATACGTACCAGTTGCAAGGTTGGGATCGTTTCTGGCTTCCTTAGCCCCGATCACGAAGGCTCGTCCCTTCGGACCGTTGTTGTTCCCGCTGTTGTTGTTGTTCTTCAGATATGGGCAATCCCTCTTGAAGTGCCCAGGTTTTCCACATTCGAAGCAGCCCTTTGGTGCTTCAAGTTGTTGCTTTTTGTGGCTGTGGGGTCTTTGCTAGCAATTCACCCCTGCAGTCCTTGGCGAGGTGTCCTCCTTTGCCACACTGTTGGCATCGGATAGAGCCAAATTGTCCCAAGGCATGATGTAGGTTGCATTTGTTGCACTTGGGGTGTTTGCCTGCATAAGCTCCAGAGTTTTGGTTGGCTGGGATTGGTGGAGTGTAAGCTTGAGGTGACCCAAACTTACGTTGTTGCGGTGGTGGTTCGAGAGTGGAAGGTTTGCTTAGGGTGTTATCCCATTTCCATTTGTTATCAGTAGGTTTGGCTACAGCCCCACGGAGTGGTAAGAGTCCTTGTGTGACATCCGAGTCAGTGAGATTTTTGTGGGCTAGTCGCACAGCTTGTTGCATGGTGATGGGGTCAGTAGAAAGCACCATGCCCTGAATTTGAGGTGGCAGTCCCTCAATATACTTCTCTATGTGTTTTTAGGGTGGGGTTACCATTTCCTGGCACAGGTGTGCCAGCTCATATGATCGAGCAGTGTATGCTTCAACCTCGGAACCAACCATCTTGTGGTTCCAGAATTCGGTCTCTAGCTTCTACACTTCACCACGAGGACATTATTTGCAGTTCAGCATTCTCTTGAAGTCATCCTAAGGTAGAGCGTTAGCTGCATCGAGCCCTAGGTCCTGTACATTGGCATTCCACCATGTGAGGGCAGCTCCCTCAAGAGTTCTAGCAGCGAACTTGACCCTGTCTTCGTTCTTGCAGTTGCTCATGGCAAAGGCCGACTCCGCCTTTTCCATCCAGCGTAATAACCCGACAGCACCCTTAGTGCCACTGAATGAGTGGGGTTTGTAATCCAGAAACATCTTGAATGTGCAGAGAGGTGGATTGATGTTTGCTCCTGAGATATGCAAAGAAAGAAGTTGGATTCAAAATCCGATAAACACGTTGTGATGGAAAAGAGTGATTATGATGCAAGGTGAATGTGAAAATAGGACTCGTCACCTTGGTTCAATGGGTTTTGATTACGGGTAGCTTCCCATGCAGCAAGTGCCTCTTCAACCCGTTCGTTGATGAGTGCGTTCAGTTCAGCTGGTGTCAAGCTGATGTTCCCACGTCCTCCCGTGTTTCTGCGTCCTCCGCCTCTTCCGGCCATGATCTTCATAGCGAGAATAAGTGTTAGTGTTTGTCTAATGACTAATGTAGTGTGTGCGGTAGGTAATGTAAAGAAACATGTAGAGCTTTCGGCTCCTCCCCGTCATGGGTAGTCACATGCGGTGATGAATGTGATGCATAATAGATGTGACATGTGTGCAAGTATCACAATACTAAGCACTAAGTGTCGTGTGGAGACTAGTGGTTATAGACTAAGTTCACTAAATGCAAACCTAATTCGCATTAACCTGTCTCTAATACCAATCTGACGCACCTCGAGAAATCTCGTCCCTTCCGGGGCGCGACCACGACGGACCAGTCAGGATCGCAGTCTCTGATCACACGGTTGCGAGACCTACATGTCTGGTTTCATACGTACATCCAATAAATTGGATAAAACAGTTTTGTAAAATCAGAGTTGCGGAAGTAAAGTATAATTCATCAAAACAGTTTAGAGTTCATAATTTGCGGAAGCATTCATAAATCAGTTTTCAAAACGAAACAGGGTAACAGCTTGCGGAAGCGATAAAAGATGTTTAATAATACATAACATAAAAAATTGATAAATGTTCTCAAAATATCCTAAGACACTAAAGCTGATGCATGGGACTCCATCCTAGCATCATATCCTCGTGTGCGTGTCTTAGTTACCTGAGAAAACATGCGAGTAAAAGGGTCAACCCAAAGGTTGGTGAGAGCACATTTTTTTCATAAGCAGTAAACACCCAATGTTTAAAGTAATAGTTGTGATTTACATATCATTACAATGCAGTATCGATTGATAGCTAGTCAATACATTTATATTATATGTGGGTTCGTACCGAAGCTGACAGTTGTGCCTCCCGCCATGTCCATCACAAGACAATGGCCAAGTGTTGGTCAATATTGCACGCATTCCGACCTCCAGTCGGGTTGGCCTCCCAGGCGCGATGGGTGGGTCTTGTCAGGCCCAAATAGTACTATTCAAGATTACCACGCTAGGCGCTACCCGCTACTAACGGTCCGTGGAGTATCGCGAGGACTTTTAGTTGTGATGTGGTCCACACATATACATATAGTGATAAAGCATGTCCATACGTAAATAAAGTGAGTTGCTGTTCAAAAACAGTTATAATGCAGTGTTTTCTCCCCCTAAGGTTAAAGAAAAGTAAAAAGGGGACGTGAACTCACCTGTCAAAGCAGTTCCGATGAGTAAGTGTTTGCGTCTGTGAATGCTAGAACCTGCTAGTAAGTACCTATAACCATATAGGAGTGAGTATGTGTTTTGTGGTGTGTTGTAACCCATACAACTGCAAGTGTCGGCGTGCTCAACCCAGTGTGTGTGTTGACTGGTGTTGTCTCGACGAATCGTTGGTGACACGTTTATGGTGTTTATGTGTCTTAATACAAGTAAGACACTAACACGCATCCTATGATTCTAATCATGATGCTTTCACGAAATGAAGTTTTGAAAATCGTCGCGTTTTCGTTTCGGAAAAAGTTTCTATATTAGGAAAGTTTCTGTTTTTGGAAAGTATAGTTATGAAATCACATTTCATAAAACTAATAACTCTAGTATGTTTCTAAAACACATGTAAACACTTGAAATATGTCGTTTGTGCATAAATAACCATTCATCCCGTCCCTTTCGGGACGCGAGCACGACTGACCAGTCAGGATCGCAGTTTCCGATCACACGGTTGCGAGACCTACATGTTTGGTTTCACACGTACATCCAATAACTTGAATAAAACAGTTTTGTAAAATCAGAGTTGCGGAAGTAAAGTATAATTCATCAGAACAGTTTAGAGTTCATAATTTGCGGAAGCATTCATAAATCAGTTTTCAAAACGAAACAGAGTAACAGTTTGCAGAAGCGATTAAAGATGTTTAATAATACATAACATAACAAATTGATAAATGTTCTCAAAATATCCTATGACACTAAAGCTGATGCATGAGACTCCATCCTAGCATCCTATCCTCGTGTGCGTGCCTTAGTTACCTGAGAAAACATGCGAGTAAAAGGGTCAACACAAAGGTTGGTGAGAGCATAGGTTTTTCATAAGCAGTAAACATCCACTGTTGAAAGTTAGAGTTGTTATTTACATATCATTACAATGCAGTTTCGATTGATAGCTAGTCAATACAGTTATATTATATGTGGGTTCGTACCGAAGCTTACAGTTGTGCCTCCCGCCATGTCCATCACAAGACAATGGCAAAGTGTTAGTCAATATTGCACGCATTCCGACCTCCAGTCGGGTTGGCCTCCCAGGCACGATGGGTGGGGATTGTCAGGCCCAAATAGTACTATTCAAGATTACCACGCTAGGTGCCACGCGCTACTAACGGTCCGTGGAGTATCGCGAGGACTTTTAGTTGTGATGTGGTCCACACATATACATATAGTGATAAAGCATGTCCATACGTAAATAAAGTGAGTTGCTGTTCAAAAACAGTTATAATGCAGTGTTTTCTCCCCCTAAGGTTAAAGAAAAGTAAAAAGGGGACGTGAATTCACTTGTCAAAGCAGTTCCGATGAGTAAGTGTTTGCGTATGTGAATGCTAGAACCTGCTAGTAAGTACCTATAACCATATAGGAGTGAGTATGTGTTTTGTGGTGTGTTGTAACCCATACAACTGCAAGTGTCGGCGTGCTCAACCCAGTGTGTGTGTTGACTGGTGTTGTCTCGACGAATCGTTGGTGACTCGTTTGTGGTGTTTATGTGTCTTAATACAAGTAAGACACCAACACGCATCCTATGATTCTAATCATGATGCTTTCACGAAATCAAGTTATGAGAATCGTCGCGTTTCCATTTCGGAAAAAGTTTCCATATTAGGAAAGTTTCTCTTTTTGAAAGTATTGTTATGAAATCCCATTTCATAAAACTGATAACTCTAGTATGTTTTTTAAACTTATGTAAACACTTGAAATGTGTCGTTTGTGCATAAATTACATTCATCCCGTCCCTTCCGGGGTGCGAGCATGACGGACCAGTCAGGATCGCAGTCTCCAATCACACGGTTGCGAGACCTACATGTTTGGTTTCATACGTACATCCAATAACTTGGATAAATCAGTTTTGTAAAATCAGAGTTGCAGAAGTAAAGTATAATTCATCAAAACAGTTTAGAGTTCATAATTTGCGGAAACATTCATAAATCAGTTTTCAAAACGAAACAGAGTAACAGTTTGCGGAAGCGATTAAAGATGTTTAATAATACATAACATAACAAATTGATAAATGTTCTCAAAATATCCTAAGACACTAAAGCTGATGCATGGGACTCCATCCTAGCATCCTATCCTCATGTGCGTGCCTTAGTTAACTGAGAAAACACGCGAGTAAAGGGTCAACACAAAGGTTGGCGAGAGCACAGGTTTTTCATAAGCAGTAAACATCCAATGTTTAAAGTAAGAGTTGTGATTTACATATCATTACAATGCAGTATCGATTGATACCTAGTCAATACAGTTATACTATATGTGTGTTCGTACCGAAGCGGACAGTTGTGCCTCCCGCCATGTCCATCACAAGACAATGGTAAAGTGTTGGTCAATATTGCACGCATTCCTACCTCCAGTCGGGTTGGCCTCCCAGGCGCGATGGGTGGGGCTTGTCAGGCCCAAATAGTACTATTCAAGATTACCACGCTAGGCGCTACGCGCTACTAATGGTATGTGGAGTATCGCGAGTACTTTTAGTTGTGATGTGGTCCACACATATACATATAGTGATAAAGCATGTCCATACGTAAATAAAATGAGGTGCTGTTCAAAAACAGTTGTAATGCAGTGTTTTCTCCCCTAAGGTTAGAAAAGTAAAAAGGGGTCGTGAACTAACCTGTCAAAGCAGTTTCGTTGAGTAAGTATTCGCGTCTGCGAATGCTAGAACCTGCTAGTAAGTACCTATAACCATATAGGTGTGAGTATGTGTTTTGTGGTGTGTTGTAACCCATACAACTCCAAGTGTCGGCGTGCTCAACCGAGTGTGTGTGCGTTTACTGGTGTTGTCTCGACGAATAGTTTGTGACGCGTTTGTGGTGTTTATGTGTCTTAATACAAGTAAGACACCAACACGCATCCTATGATTCTAATCATGATGCTTTCACGAAATCAAGTTTTGAAAATCGTCGCGTTTCCGTTTAGGAAAAATTTTCCATATTAGGAAAGTTTCTGTTTTTGGAAAGTATAGTTATGAAATCCCATTTCATAAAAGTAATAACTCTAGTATGTTTTTAAAACATATGTAAACACCTTGAAATATGTCGTTTGTGCTTAAATTACCATTCATCCCGTCCCTTCCGGGGCGCGAGCACGACGGACCAGTCCGGATCGCAGTGTCCGATCACACAGTTGCGAGACCTACATGTTTGGTTTCATACGTACATACAATAACTTGGATAAAACAGTTTTGTAAAATCAAAGTTGCGGAAGTAAAGTATAATTCATTAAAACAGTTTAGAGTTCATAATTTGCGGAAGCATTCATAAGTCAGTTTTCAAAACGAAACAGAGTAACAGTTTGCGGAAGCGATTAAAGATGTTTAATAATACATAACATAACAAATTGATAAATGTTCTCAAAATATCCTAAGACACTAAAGCTGATGCATGGGACTACATCATAGCATCCTATCCTCGTGTGCGTGCCTTAGTTACCTGAGAAAACAGGCGAGTAAAAGGGTCAACACAAAGGTTGGTGAGGGCACAGGTTTTTCATAAGCAGTAAACATCCAATGTTTATAGTAAGAGTTGAGATTTACATATCATTACAATGCAGTATCGATTGATAGCTAGTCAATACAGTTATATTATATGTGGGTCCGTACCGAAGCTGACAGTTGTGCCTCCCGCCTTGTCCATCACTAGACAATGGCAAAGTGTTGGTCAATATTGCACGCATTCCGACCTCCAGTCGGGTTGGCCTCCCAGGCGCGATGGGTGGGGCTTGTCAGACCCAAATAGTACTATTCAAGATTACCATGCTAGGCGCTACGCACTACTAATGGTCCGTGGAGTATCGCGAGGACTTTTAGTTGTGATGTGGTCCACACATATACATATAGTGATAAAGCATGTCCATACGTAAATAAAATGAGTTGCTGTTCAAAAACAGTTGTAATGCAGTGTTTTCTCACCCTAAGGTTAGAAAAGTAGAAAGGGTCATGAACTCACTTGTCAAAGCAGTTCCGATGAGTAAGTGTTCGCGGTTGTGAATGCTAGAACCTGCTAGTAAGTACCTATAACCGTATAGGTGTGAGTATGTGTTTTGTGGTGTGTTGTAACCCATACAACTCCAAGTGTCGGCGTGCTCAACCGAGTGTGTGTGCTGACTGGTGTTGTCTCGACGAATTGTTGGTGACACGTTTGTGGTTTTTATGTTTCTTAATACAAGTAAGACACCAACACGCATCCTATGATTCTAATCTTGATGCTTTCACGAAATCAAGTTTGAAAATCGTTGCGTTTCCGTTCAGGAAAAAGTTTCCATATTAGGAAAGTGTCTGTTTTTGGAAAGTATAGTTATGAAATCCCATTTCATAAAACAAATAACTCTAGTATGTTTTTAAAACATATGTAAACACTTGAAATATGTCGTTTGTGCATAAATTACCATTCATCCTGTCCCTTCCGGGGCGCGAGAACGAAGGACAAGTCAGGATCGCAGTCTCCGATCACACGGTTGGGAGACCTACATGTGTGGTTTCATACGTACATCCAATAACTTGGATAAAACAGTTTTGTTAAATCAGAGTTGCGGAAGTAAAGTATAATTCATCAAAACAGTTTAGAGTTCAAAATTTGCGGAAGCATTCATAAATCAGTTTTCAAAAGAAACAGAGTAACAGTTTGCGGAAGCGATTAAAGATGTTTAATAATACATAACATAACAAATTGATAAATGTTCTCAAAATATCATAAGACACTAATGCTGACGCATGTGACTCCATCCTAGCATCCTATCCTCATGTGCATGCCTTAGTTACCTGAGAAAACAGGCGAGTAAAAGGGTCAACACAAAGGTTGGTGAGAGCACAGGTTTTTCATAAGCAGTAAACATCCAATATTTAAAGTAAGAGTTGTGATTTACATATCATTATAATGCAGTATCGATTGATAGCTAGTCAATACACTTATATTATATGTGGGTTCGTACCAAAGCTGACAGTTGTGCCTCCCGCCATGTCCATCACAAGACAATGGCAAAGTGTTGGTTAATATTGCACGCATTCCGACCTCCAGTCGGTTTGGCCTCCCAGGAGCGATGGGTGGGGCTTGTCAGGCCCAAATAGCACTATTCAAGATTACCACGCTACGCGCTACTAACGGCCCGTGGAGTATCGCGAGGACTTTTAGTTGTGATGTGGTCCACACATATACATATAGTGATAAAGCATGTCCATACGTAAATAAAATGAGTTGCTGTTTAAAAACAGTTGTAATGCAGTGTTTTCTCCCCCTAAGGTTAGAAAAGTAAAATGAGTTGCTGTTCAAAAACAGTTGGTGACGTGTTTGTGGTGTTTATGTGTCTTAATACAAGTAAGACACCAACACGCATCCTATGATTCTAATCATGATGCTTTCACGAAATCAAGTTTTGAAAATCGTCACGTTTCCGTTTTGCAAAAAGTTTCCATATTAGGAATGTTTCTGTTTTTGGAAAGTATAGTTATGAAATCCCATTTCATAAAACTGATAACTCTAGTATGTTTGTAATAACATATGTAAACACTTGAAATATGTCGTTTGTGCATAAATTACCATTTATGCCATTTTACCAATTTAAAGTTTCCTAAAATAGTAAGTGCTTGTTTAAAAGCTCGTTTTCACAAATCCAAGTTTCCAAATATGTTAAAAACCATTTCTAAACACGTTTCAATAATCAAAGTTCACCAAAACATTCAAAAACATCAAAAGCCCTCTTTTGATTTATAAAAGTTTCCATACTTAGTAAGTTTAAACAAAATCATGTTTTTCACAAAATCAAATACCCAAATGTGTTTCTAAACACCTCAATATGCATTTGACAACATCTAGACCTGTCTAAAATGTCTAGATCATCACAAATCTATGACTTGCAACATAAAAGTTTCCTTTTATGGCAAGTGTACCAAAATCATCACCAAATCAATCATAACTCAACCAAACTCAAATCCCATCAATCCTATGCTAAAATCAGTAGATCTAAATCTAATAACACCTCAGATCACCAACAAATTCGTGCTCAATAGCCACACAGAGTTTCATGTGTTCAAACACACTTGCATGTGTGTTTTTACATCATGCATGTACCATCTAACAACTAATAAGTATAGGAGACTACCTTAGAAGCTCTTAGATGACTGATTTCAAGTTAGACAGAGGTTGTGGAACTCCTAATGTGGCTGGATTCGATCTTCTTGTTGATTGAGAGCTTCCCAAGCTTCCTTGATGTTCCTATGGTCTTCAATCACCAAGCAATGGCTCCAATAGTGATTCCAGAGGGTTTCAATGTTGGTTTCAGGATTTTTTGGTCGAGAATGGATGAAGAAACTCGAAGAAATGAAAGAAGAACCGAGTGAAATGAGCTTGGGGTTGATTGTATAAAAATTTTGATCTGCTTGGCCATCGCGTACCGCCAAGGCCGATCAAATTGGCCTTCGCGTACCACCGAGGAATTCGGGATCCAGAGTTCCCGCTTTTGCTTCGCATATCGCCAAGAGGCTTTCGCGTACCGCGACGGGTCCATTTTCATGTTTTTCGATTTCGATGATTTGATTTCGCTTGTGCTCGATACCCAACGTTTATCCTAAACATCTAATGCATGCTTAGCACATAATCGTATAATAGCACATAAGTTTGATCACCAACGTTCGTGAGACTCGTGTGTGTTTTTCGATAATTCATCAAATTATCTTTATTCGTTTGTGTTCGTCGCTACGAACCGTTTGCATGCTTGATTAACCACAATCAACATGTATTGCACAATTCAACAATTCCCCGAATTATTGTTTTGTGTTCGTGCTTGTGTTTGCCACACTTGGTTTCCAAAACCAATGTGCAATGTACGATTCGATAGTTCCTCGAACTATCGTTTCGCAGTTGTTTGTGTTTGACTCATCTAGTTAAACATAATCAAATGAACTGCAACAAGTATGAGTGTGAAATGTAAAGAATGTAAGAGTCGCAATTTACCTGAAATTGCCGGGTGTCAAAACTACGGGGTCATTCCTTAACCTTGTGTTTGCATCCAGATTATGTAATTAGGGTTGAGGAATTCTTATTACATGCCACATCTCTTATCAAGTTCTAACCCTCACAATAGTAGAGGATAATGGGGATTTAAGATACTTGATATATTGGGGTAAAGACCTAATCTAAAGAGGAGATGGTGACAGGGGGAGGAAAGAAATGATACCAAGATGCCGTTCACAGATCTACCATATTGGACCGAATAATTTTGTAACAACTATGAGAGTTGGGGAAAGAATCTGTTGCTTGATCGGTGGACCGAACCTGTGAACGGGAGTACTTTTCCTCAAAGAGGGAAATTTAGGAAGAGAAAACCAAAAAGAATTAATTATGTATAAATTGGGGGTTTGTCTTGTAACAGGTTTTAATTACTTTTCAAATGTATAATTTCTATAAGTAAATGTTTGTTGTGTAAGATGAATTTAGAATTATAAAATAATGATTAAGCAAAATTGATAATATTTAAAGAAAAAGGAAGGAAACTAACTAATGATTTAATTAAGTAAAAATTTTATTAAGAAAACAAAACAAATATACGTAAGTACAGAAAAGTACTTGCGGACAGACAGGGTATACTTGCTATCAATACAAGAGAACATTTGCAAAAGAAAGTTCATGATTTGTGTACAAGTAAAATATACTTGGGATAATTGCGAATGAATAGTCGTAAACATTTACGAACAAGTAAACCACATTTGGAACATATGTGGATGATCTTGAACGTTTAGACAAATAACAAGTACGTGGAACATTTGCGAATAAGTATTATTGAGCAATTGCGAACGAGTACATAGTACTTAAGACCTTTGCGAAAGAAGTCTTGAATGATTGCAAGTATTAATTGGATATTTGCGAATGAACACTGCGCGAATAAGTAAATCATACTTAGTATGATTATGAATAACTATTCGCAAATATTTACATCTTTGCGAATGAGAGTAAACATGACCCTGCGAATGAACAATTTATAACTTCAGTTCTTCTGCGAATGATTAAGACATTAGTAAAACAATTACAATATACTAAACAAAACCATATGAATGATATTATAGGTTATTGATAAATTGGTTGACGACTTAAGGGAAGTTAAGTCAAGAAAACAACCAGGTGAGTTCTCTGATGCTCCGTTTTAAATATGATTTGAGCTGGCACATAATATTAATTATACATGTTATTATAAATATGTAAATTATAGTTTGGATTGTGATTGTGACTGATGCATCGGACTAATAGAATCGTATACATTCGGTCTCTTAGTGTTGAGATTTTACCTATTCGCTCGGGGAGGAATAGCCCTGACATTGGTGTCATTTAAAGGGAGTTAATTGATCAGTTAGCTGAAGGTGGCTAGTGACGACTGGTCTGGCAGAGGTTGAACGTGACCCTAAGATAGTGACTCATTTACATGTTGCTTAGTTAATTTTACAATCTTAAAATATATGTGATTAAAAGATAATTCAATAAATTGACTCTTTTTGTTTGGGGTTCCTAAATAAGAATCATGGAATTATCTGTAGTATTTATACTCACTTTTACATATATAGAATTCTTGAATATGATTGAAACTTAGAACTCATCATTATATGCTGAACCTATTTTTCATTATGTGTCAGGTAATGCCTCCGGGAAAGGAAATAAGGGAAAAGCAAAGATGTAGGATAATGGTGTAGATGAGCAAGACAACTCATTAGGAAAACCGCTGCGAAGAAAACTCTTCTCCATTATTTTCTTTGAATGGTTATGTTTTTGTTGTATGTATGGATAAACTCTTGAAATCGACTTTCGGATTGTAAACATTCAGTCTATTTGATGTGACTAGGATGTATGTTCTGTAATCATGGATGATAAAATATTTCGCTACTTCTTTGTTATGAATTGAAATCATTCATGTATTGTGAATAACTAATGAGTGTTAGCATCGAGAGTCGGGGCGCCACAAGTTGGCATCAGAGACCTAGGTTTAAGAGAAGTAAGATACGAAAGTATGCTTATACTTAAATCAGGACTCACTAACACCTACATCTAAAAATTTTTAAGGAGATAATCCAATACAACAAAACACCTACATCCCTGCTTAAAAAGGGATTGAATTATGGAAGAATAGTTTAAAAGTTTGAATATTTTAAAAAAAGAGATGAAGATTTGCAATTAGCTACTGCAAAACTACATAGCTTTTTACTTATTGTAAAGCTTTAAAGTTTTCTGTACATAAAAATTTTTTCCTACAGACAATCTATACTAGTATTGCAAAAGTTACCAAATGTGAAATTGGTGAAATATTAATCTGAATAGTAAATAAGTACAATGGGCCCTGTAATTATTTATTAGACATTTTAATATATGCTCCATGATTAACATAAGAGCTAAACATTTTTTGCATCAGTCATACTATAATATGGCTGGACGTGGTAGAGGACGAGGAAGGCCAAAGACAGGAGAGAAATTCTCTGGAAAAAATAAAGCAATAGGAGAAATGACAGCCGACGAACTGAAGGGAATGATTTTGTCCCAGTTTAACGCCTCATTTAAAATTGTTATGCCAAAAATATAGAGCACTACTACAGCACACGTGAAGCGGCAACTAAGAAAGGATCATGATCCCAAAGCAAATGGGGAAGGTAGTAGTGAAAAGAGAAGGTGGTTGAGGTGGAAGATGAAGATAATGAGGGAAACCTCCACGAAAAAGGTGGAAACGAGGATAATGGTGATGATGATGATACCGAAGATGAGAGTGAAGAAGAAGAGGAGGAGGAAGAGGATAGGACAAGAAACCAAAGACGTAATAGATGTGATTATAAGGCTTTCAAAGGATGTAATCCACCAGTTTTTGATGGGAAAAAAGATGCTATTGGCACTTTCCAGTGGGTTAATGAAATGGGAGCAGTGATCAATATTAGTGAATGTGGAGCTAATCAAGCTGTGAAGTTTGCAGCGTCCTCTTTTGTATCAGAGGCCCTTTTCTGGTGGGACACAGTAAAACAATCAGTGGGAAGACATTGGATAGATAATATGGGATGGAATAAGCTGAAATGAGGGTATTGGAGAATTTATGTCCTTAAAGTGAGTTGGATCGGATGGAAACTACTTTTCTAAATATAAAAGCTATTGGATTGACTCATAGGGAATATACTTCCAAGTTCAATGAGATGGCACGATTGCTTCCACAATTAGTGAAACCAGAAAGTATTCGGGTGAGAAGGTATATTCAGGGTTTACCAGCGGAGATTAGGAAGACCCTTATGGCAATGGTTCCACTAACTTTCAAAGAGAATGTTGATGTGAGTGGCACATTATTTATTGAGGAGTAGGGTGATAGCGGAAGAGCGCTAGGAGATAGGCGGAAAATTTCTGATGCTGGAGAAGACTTCAAAACTACTGAGGGTAATGCAAAGAACAAATTCAAAGGGAGTCACAATAACCGATGCAGAAAGTGTAATAAGTTCCACAAGGGCAGATGTTGTGAGAACAACCCAACTCCTCTAACTTGCTTAAGATGTGGAAGGACGGGTCATATAGCCCCTAATTGTACGGAGAAGAAGCCAGTAGGATGCTTTAACTGTGGAGATACTCGGCACAGAATCGTGGATTGCCCAAAGCCAAGGAAGAACGAGGCAAAGAAGGTGGAAGGAGCTAAGGCTAGAGCATTCACGATGACAGCTGAAGAAACCAGGAAATATCAGGAGGTCGTAAAGGGTACTTTTATGATAAACTAAGTAGCTGCTAATATATTATTTAACTCTCGTGCCAGTACGAGTTTTGTCTCTCATACATTTGGTAAAATTCTAAATAAACCCGAATTAACATTGGCCCAACCTTTTGAAGTAGAAACTGCTATAGACAAAACCTCAAGATTCATAAAAATAATTGAAGATTGTAGAATAAACTTAGATGGCCATCAATTAAGAGTCAAATTACATCCTATGACCTTGGCGGGATTTGATGTAGTTATAGGAATGGATTGGTTGTCTAAAAATAATGCTCAAATAGTTCGTAAAGAAAAGATGATACATGTACAAACTCGAGATGGTAAATTAATTATCATTAGGGGAGAACGAGATAGAAATCAATTGAAAATAATTAACGTAATTAAAGCTCAAAAATATATGATATCGGGATGTAGTGCTTATTTGGCTTATGTGATTAGTGCTGATATTAAGGAGAAAGATATAAGTGATGTTCCGGTGGTGTGTCAATACCTTGAAGTGTTCCCAAAGGATCTCAAAGGACTACCCCTAACCGAGAAGTAGAGTTTAGAATAGAATTGGTTCCGGGAGCACAACCCGTTGCTAAAGTTCCTTATAGGTTAGAACCTAAGGAATTAAAGGAGTTAAATGAGCAAATACAGGATTTAACTAACAAAGGATTCATCAGACCCAGTATTTCACCTTGGGGTGCTCCAGTGCTTTTTGTAAAGAAAAAGGATGGCAACATGCGTATGTGCATTGATTACGGGGAATTAAATAAGTTGACTATAAAGAATAAATATCCTTTACCTAGAATTGATGATCTGTTCGACCAATTGCAAGGAGCAAGATGGTTTTCGAAAATAGATTTGAGATCTGGGTATCATCAATTAAAGGTAAGGGAGGAGGATATTCCCAAGACAGCTTTTCGTACTAGATACAGTCATTTTGAATTTCTGGTAATGTCATTTGGATTGACCAATGCTCCTGCTACTTTTATGGAGTTGATGAATCGAGTTTGCAAACCACTGTTGGATAGGTCGGTAATTGTGTTCATTGATGATATACTTATATACTCAAAGAATGAAGGGGATCATGCCTGTCATCTAAAGGACGTTTTGGAAACTCTAAAAAGGGAACAACTATATGCTAAGTTTTCCAAATGTGAGTTTTGGTTACAAGAAGTACAATTTCTAGGTCATGTAGTAAATCAAAAGGTTAACTGGAAGATTCCAAGAACACCCACAGATATAAGAAGTTTCTTGGGGTTAGTTGGTTATTATCGTAGATTTATCCAAGACTTCTCAAAGATAGCTTCAACATTGACAAAATTAACAAAGAAGGAAGTAAAATTTGAATGGGGGATGCTCAACAGTTAGCTTTTGATGAGCTCAAGAAAAGATTGACTGAGGCTCCTATCCTAGGATTGCCAGAAGGAACCTAGGATATGGTGATCTGCTCGGATGCATCATATTTAGGATTGGGGTGTGTATTAATGCAAAGAGGTAAAGTAATTGCATACGCATCACGAAAGTTAAAGATTCATGAATCCAATTACCCAACACATGATTTGGAGTTAGCAGCTGTCGTGTTTGCACTTAAAATATGGCGTCATTATCTGTATGGATCCAAATGTGCGTTTTATACTGATCACAAGAGTTTGAAATATTTTTTCGAGCAAAAAGAATTAAATATGAGGAAGAGAAGATGGCTGGAACTTATAAAAGATTATGACTATGAGATACGATACCATCCTGGAAAAGCTAATGTAGTCATGGATGCATTGAGTAGGAAGGAGGGAAGTTAGGCAATTCAAGTAAAATCATATGCGTTGACGGTGACTTCATCATTTTTGGAACAAATAAAAGAAATGCAAAAGGAAGCATTAAAAAGTGAAAACGTTAACGAAGAAAGAATGTTTGGACAAAGTGATAGGTTGACAGAAAAATGAAATAGGGGTTAAAATACGTTTTGGAAGGATTTGGATTCCCAGGATTGGTGATGTAAAAAAAAGATAATGGAAGAAGCACATAAGACTAGATATTTAATCAACCCAGGGGCTATAAAGATGTATGAAGATATGAAGAGTGACTATTGGTGGCCTGGAATGAAATTTAATGTTATGCAGTATGTGAACAAGTGCTCTACATGTGCTTTAGTGAAAGCTGAACATCAGAGGCCCTATGGTTAGCCGCTTCCTATACCTGAATGGAAATGGGAGTAAATAACAATGGATTTCATTACAAAACTACCAAGGACAATCCAAGGATTTGATACGATATGGGTAGTAGTGGACCGATTAACAAAAAGTGTTCATTTCATACCTATTTAAGAATCTTATAACTCTGAGAGGTTGGCAGAGATATTTGTTAAAGCGGTTGTCACTCAACACGGGGTGCTAGTGTCAATTGTGTCGGATAGAGATTCCAGAGTCATTCCACGGTTTTGGAAGAAATTTCATGAGCAAATGGGAACCAAGCTTCTTTTAAGTACTGCCTATGATCCTCAAACCGACGGACAAAGCGAAAGAATGATACAAAAGGCGGAAGACATGCTGAGAGCCTGTACTATGGATTTTGGTGGGAGCTGGGACAAGCATTTACCATTAGTAGAATTTTCCTACAATAATCGTTATCACTCAATTATAGGTATGCCTCCCTATGAAATGTTATATGGTCGAAAGTGTAGAGCTCCTGTTTGTTGGGGTAATGTAGATCAAAGAGAATTGGGTGATCTAAATGTAGTGACTTTTACAAATCAAAACTTGGAACAAATTAATCAAGGATGAAAGCGGCCCAGGACAGACAGAAGGCTTACGTTGAAAAAAGAAGAAGGCCTGTTGAATTTCAAGTTGATGATAAGGTGTTATAGAAAGTGTCACCTTGGAAAAGCCTCATTAGATTCCGAAAGAGAGGTAAATTGAGTCCAAGATATATTGGACCTTTTACTATACTTGCAAGAGTGGGAAAAGTAGCCAATTGACTCGACCTACCTAAAGAAATGTAAAAAATGCACCCCACGTTTCACGTGTCTTATCTGAGAAAATATTTATGGGATGAGAAATTACGAGTTCCTTTTCAAGATATTGAGGTGGATGCTAACCTGAATTATGCTGAATAACCGACCCAAATAATATATCATCAAGAGAAGAAGTTGAGGAACAAAAGTGTTAAACTAGTCAAAGTGCTATGGGGACATGAAAAGAGATCGCAAGCTACATGGGAGACTGAAGAAGAAATGAGAGCACTATATCCATACTTGTTCGACACGTAAATAGTTTCGGGGACGAAACTTTCTTTTAAGGGGGGTAGATTTGTAACATCCGTAAATTCTTATTATGATAAAGGACGATAGGTTAAAAAATTAAATTCAAGGTGATGTTGATTGGTCATCAGAACCGTGCTACTAAATATAGTAAAGATTCCAAAGCATGTGAAATTCTGTAAAAGGAATAAGGGGTAAAAGAAAGTAGGTAGGGTACAAACAATTAAAACCAAATCGAACTAAACAGTAAAAGGATAAGATTTTGGGGTAAAAGTGTAAATAAAAAGAAATGCTAAATCAGGAAATAAAATCAAACACGCGGATCTTTACCGACCCGTTTTGTTTCCAAAATTAGTATAAAAAGGGGAGCCACCACCCTTCTCCTTCATTCACAACCAACCAAATCTAAGAAATACACACAGTTCAATAACACTCTCTCTTTTCGGTAGATTAAGAACAGAGAAACCCTGTTTCTTCAATGGCGGAGGCTGCTACGTAGCTTCCGACTACTCCAATCAAGAGGAATTGTTATTGCATGTATGAGTCTCTGCTAGAACTTCCAAGATTTCACTTCTGGGCAGGCAGAAGCCCGAACTGTAACCCTCACAGTGACAGGATCCTTGTGTATGTTGACGGGATGAGGGATTATTATTGCGTGTCAAGAATTCCGGCGCCCTAGCAACTATGAGACCGCAAGAAACTGCGGGGTCATTCCTTAACCTTGTGTTTGCATCCAGATTATGTAATCAAGGTTGAGGAATTCTTATTGCATGTCACATATTCTTTCAAGTTCTAACCCTCACAATAGTAGAGGATAATGGGGACTTAAGATACTTGAAAGAATGGGGTAAAGACCCTAATCTAAAGAGGAGATGGTGACAGGGTTGGAAAGAAATGATACCAGGATGCCGTTCACAGATCTACCAAATTAGACCGAATAATTTTGTAACAACTATGAGAGTTGGGGCAAGATTCATTTGGTTGATTGGTGGACCGAACCTGTGAACGGGAGTACTTTTCATCAAAGAAGGAAATTTAGTAAGGGAAAACCAAAAATAATTAATTATGTATAAATTGGGGTTTATCTTGTAACAGGTTTTAATCACTTTTCAAATGTATAATTTCCGTAAGTAAATGTTTATTGTGTAAGATGAATTTAGAATTATAAAATAATGATTAAGCAAAATTGATAAGATTTAAAGAAAATGGAAGGAAACTAATTAATGATTTAATTAAGTAAAAATTTTATTAAGAAATCAAAACAAATATAGATAAGTACAGAAAAGTACTTGCAGAAAGATAGGGTATACTTGGTATCAATACAAGAGAATATTCACAAAAGAAACTTCATGATCTGTGTACAAGTAAAATATGCTTGGGATAATTGCGAGTGAGTAGTCGTAAACATTTACGAACAAGTAAACCAAGTTTGGAACATCTGTGGACGATCATGAACGTTCAGACAAATAACAAGTACGTGGAACATTTGCAAATAAGTATTCTTGAGCAATTGCGAACGTGTAAATAGTACTTGAGACATTTGCTAATGAAGTCTTGAATGATTGCAAGTATTTATTGGATATTCGCGAATGAACGCAATGAACATTTGCGAACAAGTAATACTTGGGTATTTGTGAATAAGTAAATCATGCTTAGTATGATTACGAATGACTATTCGAAAATATTTACATCTCTGCGAATAAGTAAACTTGGCTTTGCGAATGAACAATTTATAACTTCATTTCTTCTCCGAATGATTAAGACATTCGTAAAACAATTACATTATACTAAACAAAACCATATGAATGATATTATAGGTTATTGATAAATTGTTTGATGACTTAAGGGAAGTTAAGTCAAGAAAACAACCAGGTGAGTTCTCTGATGCACCATTTTAAATATGATTTGAGCTAACACATAATCTTAATTATACATGTAATTATAAATATGTAAATTTTAGTTTGGATTGTGATTGTGACTTATGCATCGGACTAATAGAGTTGCATACTGTCGGTCTCATAGTGTTGAGATTTTACCTATTCGCTTGGGGATGAATAGCCCTGACATTTGTGTCATTTAAAGGAGTTAATTGATCAGTTAGCTGAAGGTGGCTGGTGACGACTAGCTTCGTAGAGGGTGAACGTGACCCTAAGACAGTGACTCATTTACATGTTGCTTAGTTAATTATACAATCTTAAAATATATGTGATTAAAAGATAATTCGATAAATTGACTCTTTTTGTTTGGGGTTCTTAAATAAGAATCATGGAATTATCTGTAGTATTTATACTTACTTTCACATATATAGAATTCTTGAATATGCTTAAAACTTAGAACTCACTAGTATATGCTGAACCTATTTTTCATTATGTTTCAGGTAATGCCCCCGGGAAAGGAAATAAGGGAAAAGCAAAGATGTAGGATAATGGTGGAGATGAGCCAGACAACTCGTTAGGAAAATCGTTGCGACGAAAACTCATCTCCATTATTTTCTTTGAATGGTTATGTTTTTGTTTTATGTATGGATAAAATCTTGAAATATCAACTTTTGGATTGTAAACATTAAGTCTATTTGATGTGACTAGGATGTATGTTCTGTAATCATGAACGATAAAATATTCTGCTGCTTGTTTGTTATGAATTGAAATCATTCATGTAATGTGAATAACTAATGAGTGGTAGCACCGAGAGTCAGGGCGCCACATCATTCGTACTTATAACTCCATTCGTACAATAGATTGTAAAAATGGCTAAGTGTTTAAAACTCCATCGATAATAACAGTATCGGCAGGGCTAATCATTAGCATAAATCTCAAAGCTAATCATAATAACTAGCATTAAACACAAATCCTCACGATTAACATGTAAAATTCAATACTCATGAAATACAACAACAATTATAAATATACTACATGAACCATAGGATTCAAGCCAAGAGACATCACCGAGCCACGTTCCGACGATCACGCGACCCACAACAACAAGTGAGTTCTTTGACCCTTTTCTTTAACTTTTTGCCTTCCAAATCACAGGGCTGGGAACATGAAATCTTCATATTTATTATATGAATTCAATTATTGTTTTCAAAAGTTAAATCTTATAAATCACAATTAGATGAACAATCAATTTGTAATTATGAAACTTTATGTGGCTTTAAAAAGTGATTCAAGAGGCAAACAAACACAATTCATGGGGATTGTGTTGATTTTATGAGCCATATCATCGACAACCCTCAATAGCTCAAACACAAAAAAAAATTAACAGTTTAGTAGGGTATCTGCCTTACATAATTCACATGACATGTGTACAAAGAAACAAGCATGAATCAAGTAGGCCACTTATACATAGTCATTTACCATTAGTTGCTGGGCTAACTGAGGTCGGTACGTTACACAAATAACTTATATTGAATCAAGTAACATGGTAGGAATCCGTGTGATTTAACTAACAAGGGCAACACAAGTTAGGCTTAGTAAAAAATCACATGTGTGATATTATGGACATATTTCGCCAATAAACCTAAATGATGATACGTGTCCGAATTACAATTTAAAACGATTTTTAACTATAGGTTCAAGACAAACAATGGCAGAAACTAGAAAGTGTGCAGAGTGAGAAGACTTTGTTTAATGTCAAAGGAAAAATCATGTTATGTTGAGAGCGTGGTGGGCTGATGGTTGAGCTCGCTTCTACGTATATGTTGCACCCCCACCTCTCGTCACCTCATTATGATGTCACTGAAACGGTTGCGAAAGCATAGTGGTGATGTCTCAGAGATGAGGGGTGACTTACTTGATCCGATATCACAAGCACACAGATTAACTTAAAAGAAATACATTACAAGGATGTCGCAATAACAACCAACATTACTTTATATAATCTAAGTTTATTACATTTATTTAATTACAAATGCTTAAAGTGCTGCATCACCGGGTGGTCACTGTCTTCCTGCAAAAAGATTTAAATTTGAAACGTCAGCACAAAGCTGGTGAGATCATAAAGTTCAAGTTCCACAATATGATATGATATTATATGTAATTATAAGTTCCCAAAATGTTCTGTTCAAGATAACCATGGGACCCGTATCTAGTTCCTTTCGGACTGTTCTGTTCTTGTTCTATAAAGATACTACCCGTCGGTAAATATCATGGTGCCTCATTGTCTTAATGTCTATCACCACATTAAGAAGCTCTGGAAACAGATAACAAACATTTACACCAAGGGGAGTTGCAAGCTCCCGGAAAATGGGTTGTCAGCCAATAGTACTATCAATGTTTTCTGTTCAGCCCCCACATGGTTCACTAGATACAGTTCAGAAATGAGGACTTTTGATACTGTGATAGTGTTCTGTTCTACAGGCAAAATCCCATGAAATCCACAAGTTCTCAACAATCACATGAAATCACACAGATAACAGTGATACATATCATATAGTTCTGAAAAATTTTACAGCGCTACCCCGATGTTTATAAAAGAGTAAAAAGAAAAGGGGTTGTACAAAACTCACCTGATAATATAGAGGTAGCAGAATATATCCCAAACTGAGAATAAAAAGGTGATTCTGCATTTATTTATATCTAATGAGTTATTTAGGCTTTAATTTACTGATCAGATCTTTCTGAACGTTCAATGTCAAAGACATTACTTTGCAAGTCATCAAACTGAGATTAGTTATATAATTGATTAATTTTGATGTCGTATCATACAAGGTTGATGACACTCTTGATTAATCATAATAATCTAGGATTAACCAAATAGTTAATGTTGTTGATTATAATGCTAAAACAGTTTCTAGATGGTTTAATGGCTTAGGAATGATCAATCCTTATTATTGATTACCCAAATATCATGAAATATCACAATGTAGCATTAAAATAGGTATAATAACCATGTTTAACATACTAATCTGACTGTTATCATAAACATCAGATAATCATTCCAATGAGTATGTTAATGGTTGTGATTAGTTTGAAACACTTGGATTCAACCTTGCTTTTCAAAGATTAATCAAACTAATTACCTACATTGTTATAATCAAATGGTTTGAACAATTATAATCATGGGTATGATTTCATGCAAACAGGGCATTACAACAGATCAAAACAAGGATTTAACCGTTAAAACATTGTGTTCTTTGTTTATAATCAATCCTAGCCATCATCTAGGCAATAATCAACAATCCTAACTATGTGATTACATTCAAAATCAAGATCTAATCAATCAAAATCAAACTAGAAGTTTAAAACGAATCATTACCAAAACAGACGGATTTCTGCGGGTAAAACAACGATCAGTACTTGTAGATATGATCCCTGGTACGATCTACGGCTTCTGATGGCTTCAAAATGGTGTTTGGATGCTGACTTGGTTGTGTTTTTCGTCTGAAGTCGAAGAGAGTTCGAGATGATAAAAATATAAACTTTCTGCATGAAATCTGGTGAAGAAGATCAAAGTTTTCCACTGCCTCACCCGTCGCGTACCGTGACGAGAAGCCAATAAGGGCTTCGCGTACCGTGAAGAAATCCGGGAATATCAGAGTTTTTTCAAGCATCGCGTACCACAGAGGACCCTCAACCTAGCCTTCGCGTACCGCGACGAGGCCAGAAATTCAATACTTAGAAATTTTTCTTCGTTTTTCGATTCCAGGCAATCCAGGACTCCGTTTCGCACACGATTTTCACCCACGTTCATCATTTCTCGCATACTATTGATCTGTAATAATTACAATCATTAAATCAACACGGATTTCTATAACGACCAAATGTGATCCCGTCATCAATGACGTAATTCTCAACTACAATTGTCACAGTATACCCTATATATAAGCGTGACTTGACCAAACAGGAAGATGTTAGTGTTGAAGTAAAGGAGTGGAACCTTGTGTGATTTACAACAGACAAACTCAAACATGGATTTCATGAAATTTCATTCATGAATTTAAAACAACAAATAAATTGAAAACATTTGTGGAGACAAAAAGAAATACAGAGCGTAAAGCTCTAATTTCCATTAAGGGCACAATCGTGAATCATCAAGGGGTGGTGGGCTTGTGACTGACTCATTCTACGTATGCCTTATTCATATACTCCCTTCGGTACTTCGAGAAAGTGTCAGTAATGAGGTTTAGAGGGATAATTCATGCATATATCATTGCAAACATTTTGTGACTTGGTTTTTCGCATGTTTTTCAGGTGACGATCATGTGTAAATATTACACTTTTCAGTGTAAAGCTAGGAATGCCAAAGTAGTGGACCTAGAATCTTTTGTAAATCATTTTGAAATGTCTTGTATAGTTACAAGATACATGACTCGATTTATTTTGAAACAGGGTTAATTTATTGTACTAGGACAAGTTGTAATTTAGCTTTGTTATATGTATGAAAATTAGTATTTCTTATTATATCATGTGCTGTGAATACAATATCGCTAACCCCTGACATCGCGCATTGGGACTATTTGTCACACCCCCACCTCTTGTCATCTGATGATGATGTCACTGATCAATCTGAGAAGGTTGCGGAACCATAGTGGTGATGTCTCAGAGATGGGGTGTAACTTACTTGAACTGGTATCACAAAACACAAATTAACTTAAAGGCAATACATTACAAGGATAATGTTACTATTAGAAACCACAAGTTCCTGTTCACAACTTAAACATGCTAACAATTCAAGTTACTTATTTACAAGTGCCTGATAGTGCAGTTCTCACATGTCACTATCTACCTGCAAAAAGTTGTAAGTTTGAAAAGTCAGCACAAACCTGGTGAGTTCGTAATAAATGATCTGATACAATATGATATGATAAGAGAGTTATTGATACACGTTTCCATAGATAATCATGGGACCTATATCTAGTTTTTTCGAACTGAATGTTCAGTGAAGATACTACCCGTCGGTAATTATCTTTGTGCCTCGCTCTTAATGTCTATCACATACATTAAGCTGATATTGGAAACAGGTAACAAACATTTACACTAAGGGGAGTTGCAAGCTCCTGGAAAATGTGTTTTCAGCCAATAGTACTATCATCGTTTCCCTGTTTGGACAAACATGGGTTCACTAGATACGGTTAAATATATGAGGACTTTTTGATATTGTGATAGAAAGATACATGCAAAAATCCCATGAAATCCAAGAAATCACATGAAATCACACAGATAACATTGAAGCATATCATATGTATAAGAACAGTTTCACAGTAATACCCCGATGTTTGTAAAACATTAAGAAGAAAAGGGGCTGTACGAAACTCACCTGCAGTGTTGAAATCGATGGTTAGTGCGCAGATTTGTGTTGGTAGTTCAATTCTGCATTAGTTAGAGTTTTATAAGTTATTTGTGTTTTAATTTGTTTTTTAGATCTTCCTTAACATTCAATGTCAAGGACATTGCAATTCAAGTCACCAAATCGATATTAAATCATTAGTCAGTTGTTTTTAATTGAATATCATACAATGTATGATGAAATAGGAACCAATAATGATTAAGGTTCATATTAAGAAGTTGATGACTCATTGGATTAATTAGAATATTATCAGATTAACCAAATAGGTATTGTTGTTGATTATATCACTGGAACAATTTCCAGATGGATTTCTGGTTTAGGAATAGTCAATCCTTGTTATTGATTTTAGGTATCATGAAACATAGAAATATCACATTGGAATAGGTTTAATAACCATATTCAGTATACCAATCTGACTGTTAACATGAATATCAGATCGTTATTCCAATGATTATCTTAATTCTTATCATTAGCTTGAAACACTTGGATTTGATATAGAATTCCATGGAATTATCAAGACAAGCACAAACATTATTATAATCTAATGGTTAAAACCATTATAATCTATAATTTGGTTTCATGATAATCGAACATTATAATGGATCAAAACAAGGAATTCACCGTTAACATATCGAGTTCTTCGTTTCTAACTATTCCTAGCTATCATCTAGGCAATAATCAACAACAATAACAATTGCATTACGTTCAAAAACTAGATTTAATCCATACATTATCAAACTATTAGGAGAAATTGAATCGTTACCCATTCGGACGTATTTTCGCTTGCAAAATGAAGATCAGGTGTTGTAGAATCGTTCCCTAGCTTTATTTTGATGTTTCTATGGCTTTTAAACAAGATTTCGAAGATATATGGTCGATCAGATCGTGTTTGGAAAGTCTGAGTTCGAAGAAAGAAGAAATATGAATTTCTGTGTGAAATCTGATTGTTCTAGCAGATTTATCTAAACCGCCCTAAAAAACTGTTGAAACTTCTAGACAAAAGGGTCTTGGCGTACCGCGGAGTAAAATTTCTTCGGATTTTTCTTGTTTTTACGATTTCGAAGAATCGAGAACTCTGTTTTTCGCACAGTTTTCATCCATGTTTACGATTTCTTGCGTGTTTTGACATCATTACAATTTCAATCGTACTATTAACGTGGATTTCAAACAAGAATGACGTGAGGTTTTAAACGTAATTGTCACACTATTCAACCCTGAAGTACGTCAATCTATCTCGTCGGCCTGGGGTGTGAAAGTATGACCTATTGTCTAGAAGTTTTCTAGAACTAAAAGGATGTATTCGTTACTTAGCTTTGTTTTTTTATAGCTATTTAAGTTAAAACTAGGTTGTTAATCCGTGTATAACAAGGAGTTGTATAAATAATAGGCATTTATTAAATTGATCACTTATAAAAAAAAGTTAGATATAAACGAAGTAAAATTTTTCATATTTTCTAAAAAGAAAAATAGTATATTTTACAAATCTTTAAACACTACTTTATATACAATATTGTATATACTTTTTATATGGCTACAAAAACAATATTGTAATAAATATATAATAATAAAATATAACAAATTAAAGTTTCTCTTAAGAAGTTGATTAATTTCATCTAAGAAAAAAAAGAAAAAAAACCACTAACACTTTTATTGTTTACTTTTTATTACACCAGGATACATTTCACTAACTTCACGTGTTACATATTTTGTATTATATGTAGTAATTTGAAAAAATATATTATTTAAAACGAATTAGTAATTAAGATTTACAAATTATGAAATGATTTTGTGAAATAAATTTTTGCAAGTGGTCTTTTAATCAATAAAGATATATTTTTCTCAATCTAATTTTCAAACATTAAAAACCATCGTTTCAACATGTTTTTTTAGGATTTTATCACCTTAAATACTTCATATTAACAATGAATACGCACAACCGTATATAAACAGAAAAGCAGAATGTAATAAAAAAGACATCTACTTATTTTTTAGGAATAAAATAATTAAAGTTATTTTTTAAGTAACCTACTGTGTAATATTTGTTTGTTTTTAAAATCATATCGATAGAGTAGTCCTCATTTGGCGTCTTCTATTCTGGTTGACGCCAATAGTTTGATAATTCAAACCATTAAAATAAATCTTTTAATATAGTTACTCTTATTATCTTCATTAAAAGTATGTGGGATGAGGTAGTTTAGTTAATAAAAAAAATAATGAATTAAACATTCTATAAAAAAAGGAAAAAATTTTTTAGTAAATTATATTTGTACTGGCGTCAAAAAAATTGTAGCATTAAAAGATAATATAGGTTAAAAATATAAAAAGTAAAACAATTATGTCTTTACAAACAATTAATCATAAAGCGTATATTTAGTTTGAAGACCCAATGCTTGAGATTTTTAATAAAAAAAATAATCAAACGAACCACATAATCAAAAACTATGTATTTTTACATAATAAAATACGTATAAAAATTAAGAACAAAAACTTAGTTTTTCAAAAAAAAAAAAAAAAAAAACCTACTCATTATTATTTGACATATATTTTATTTTTATCATCTAACGACATTAAATTATTAGAATTTTATATATCCATAAATAATAATTATTATCATTATTATTTCTTTTTTTAGTATGAATTTAAAACTTTTGAATTATGTATCTTGATAATTAAATTTAGTTAAATTGTTATTCATTGATTATAATTAACTAAACATTTTATTATGAGATTTGAAAATTTTGAATTTCAAAATTATTGATCAAAAAATGGAAAGTTTTGACATGATTGTAGTTTTATTAACATTTAAAGATAATTTGACTTAATTAATTTACCTCATTTAAAGTACGAATTAATTAAATTTATTAAACAATATTAATTTTTGAATTTTCTAGAATTAATATATTGTTGACATGTGTCACACATCTGATGTGGATAGCCTAAAATGATGACATGTAGTCAAATTGTTACTCTTTTATTAAGTAGTATATATATATATATATATATATATATATAAATATAGATAATAACTACCGGAGATGTTAAACAATTTTTTAACGACAACAGTTGATTGACACCACGTTTATGAAAGAAGCAAAGCTATACAACTAAAAATATAAAAAGCTCTGAAAAATCTCAGCCAAAGATGACTAAAATGAAAAAAGGTAGAATTAAGAAAACTGAAAAAAAATTGCAATTGAACAACATATGAAGCTAATTTTATTGAGGAAGTGGCATACCTTTGCTTGTTAAACGTTAACTTTTGTGTTTATCATTTATTTGATTATCACATTTTAGTTGTTGTTAGTGTTTCCTAACGGTTTTAGTTATCTATGTTTATTTTTGAATATGTATGTTAATCAGTGTCATTATTAATGTTTTTTTACAAATCTAAAAAGAAATCTTGCTAGATAATAATAAAAATAATTCCAGACTCCAGAAGTTGTTTTCATATTTTTTTTACATAATTCTTTATATAATTTTTTATAACTAAAACCAATTGGATTGTGACAATCCGACTTTTCAAGTTAACCTTGTTAACCTTAGTAGGCCCAACAAGCCCAACAAGCCCAACAAGGCCAATGAAGGCCCAGTAAAGCCAAAGAAGATCCAGTAAGGTCAAGGAAGACCCAACAAGATCAATTAGGCCCAACGAAGTCTATGTAGGCCCAACAGAGCCAATGTAGGCCCAATAAGTCAAGAGAGGCCCAGTAAGGCCCAATAAGTTCAAGTAAGGCCCAATGTAAACAAAGTAGGTCCAGGGAAGGCCAAGGTAGGCCCAGGAAGGCCCAGTGAGGCCCAATGGTATTTTGTGAGGCCCAATTAGGTTAGTTTAACCCAACAATGATTTTAGTGACCAATTGGTGATGATTTGGGATTAATAAGGTAACTTTGTTATGCGAAATGATATGTTGTCGATCCAGAATAGTCTATAAGGATTAAGAGTTAAGAAAAATCAGTTTTAAGGTGGTTAAATTGTAAAAATTAAACTTGGAAAAGCTTATAAGTATCAAATTTGACTTTTCAAGTCAAATGGCTCATTATAAGGCTAGCAAGTGTGAAATTCACATTAATTGATGGTTAATGATCGAATTCAACACTCCATTAACTCACTTTGATGATGATTAACACCTGAAACACGTTATGAGGCGATTCAATCATCGAATTGATTGAAAACGGTTACAAAAACTCGAAACCGTAGCATTATATATCTAAAATCTCAACATTCGATCAAATTTCGAAAAATTGAGCTCTCAGAGAACTTTTTCGGCACATTCAGAGTCTTTTCCATTCACCAATTCGAACAGAAGAACATTGGGGAGTGAGATCAATCAAGGGGTTAGCCGAATTCAAGCACAAGGTCGATTTTATCAACACAACATCCAATCAGGTAAACTATCATTCATACACGACCTAAATGGACCGATTAAGCTAAGCCCTAACCTTATTTCGTGTAACATTAACGAATTTATCAAGTTCCATCATTAGGGTTCATACTAAGAACGGTTTTAGGGATTTTGATTTAATTGGGTTTGATATTCAAATTAATGTATATGGGTAGTTCCAGAAGGTCTCGATTAAGCTAAAACATGCATCAATTTTAGCCAGTTACAACGAATTGATAGATTTCAATTCTAGGGTTTATATGACAAAACAGATTTGGGGTTTTCGATGGAAAAGAGTTCGAGAATCTAATTAAATGGTATCACAGTATCAGAAGGTTCCGATTTAAGTAAACATTATGTTAATTTTGACAAAAACCTTCGAATTAGGTGTTAACCGGTTTCGAGTGTTCATTTTAGGAACGGCTTAGAGTTCTTGGTTAAAAAGACCATGAAAATTCGATTAAATTATACAGAGTGAGTCGAAATCAAGGGTGTAATGGAAACCCTATGAATCCAATAACATTAGATTATAAATTCAATCGATTTGAATGGGGAGTGGGTGAATTCAAGTTAGAACGTTTATACACCCAATTAATCGAGTTATAGTGGTTAATGTGCGAATTAAAATCAGATACAGGATCGGTTGGATTCCAAGAATAGAAACCCTAGGGTGTTAGGAACAATCAAGTTCGAATTTTGGGTTGATAGGGATTCAAAGGATCGATCAAAAGAAAAGGGGGGGAACCAGTTAAGTTATGGTTAAAACCAATTAGATTTTAATCTGTTAACAAAAGTGAAGTTAGAAGGAATGGTTAGATGTGTGTGCGGTGGATGGAGGGTCACGGGTTCGAACCCGGCCCAAACCCTTTTTAGGATTTTAAGGTTATTTTAGTGTTTTTGTTATAACTTTCGCGTACGAAATCCGTTTTAAACCGTTCGAATTTCACTGGAACCAGAATTCAATCCCGAATATATTTGAATAATAAAATTTATATTTTATCACGAAAACGAAATCGCGTATAATTACGTTTAATTAAATAAAATCGTATGTGATTTTATTTAAACGATTTCGAAAGCACGCGTACTTTTGTATGCATTTTCTTAACACTCTAACTTACGTATGTTGACACATATGTGATTTCAAGCACAAAACGATTATTCGAATAACACTAGGTTATTGTTTAAACACAGATTCTTCGTAGAAGAATTTCTTACACGAGCTTTTAGTGTGTGATCATTCTGCTATTATCAAAGGTGCGTACACGGCCCCTTTCTTATTTTAAACTGTTTTGGGGGAGAAAACATGTGCAACAAACTGTTTTTAGATACATATCACTTGCATGAGTTATCTGTTTACATTATGTGAAAACATATCAACTTGAAAGTCCTTACACACCTCGAACCGTTTAGTTTGCTGTAATGCAAAGCGTGGTAGTTGGAAATAGATCTATTAGGTTTGACAAACCTCACCTGGTAGATGGGATCTACGCAGGTGTTTGACTGACCAAACACAATTTTACTATTGTTGTGATAGACAATAGTGGCAAGGCGAAAACATGCTATAGCATGGCAATCCGTCAGCTTCGGTGTCGAACACGTATGTAAATAGTTTATATGACTAGCTATCATGACTGTGCATGTGTGATTATGTTATATACAACTTGTTATTCAAACTGCTGTTTTGAACATTATGATTATTTAAAACCTGTGTTATGCACCAACCTTTGTGTTGACTTGATTTGCATGTTTTCTCAGGACGCTAAGGCGCGCGTTAAAGCTGGCATGGACTAGGAAGATAGAGTCTCATGCATTATAAACACTTTGAATTTGAATTTGAACATTTGAATATTTAAGTACTTTGGTTTGTAATGTTTACTTTACAACTGTTTATGGTTTTTAAACGCTTCCGCAACTTTTTGTAAACTCTGAATGTTATGTTTTAAAGACCAACGTATGTTTTGAAATTCATATAGAGGTCTTCGCTATGTCTAATGATCTGAGATCCTGGTTTGTCATGCTCCCAAACGGTGTGATTCCGTTAGTTGAAATTTGGGGGTGTGACATGGATGTATTTTTTGCCTATGTTCTTTCATTAATATACATATCATAATACGAGATAACTACAATTTATTTTTCTTTTGTGGCCATATAATATAGTTGATAATGTCGTCTCAATCTTTTTGCTGACCTAAAGCTAAGTTAAAAATGAGGTCACTTTTTCAATTGTAAATAAAAAAAATCTCCTCAAGTTTGATACACAAATAATATAGATTATCATTAAGAAGAAAACTACGTTAATCAGAAAATTAAGACAAGAAATTTTACCAAAATCAGAATTTGTTGTAACTAAAAAATTAATTTATTCCAAAAATTTAAAGTACTTTAATTTTGTAGACACAAATATTAAGATAGAAATTTCTTTGTAGTTAAAAAGACGGCTTTGGATTTTATCTATACATACATGTAAGAAGGGATTTGATATATGGAGTTGTTAGGGAGACACCAGGCTCATTCGTTGAACACCATCTATACGGGCCATATAGGGCTATACGGGTCGTATAGGAATCTGACACCCGACATACTCTGACACATCACATCACAGCTCTGACATGTTCCACAGACGCCAGCCATACGACCCGTATAGGCCTATACAGCGCGTATGGAAATTTAATTTGAAACGCGTGCCAATCATTTGCGTTCTCGGTTTGCGTATAAATTATTTGACGTGACGTTTGGATAAATACTCGATTTGCATGCGAATACCTACTATACAATGAACGTTGAAGTTTAAGTTTTCTTCAATCAATCTATTACTCGTTAAATATTACTTGTTTGTATTTCTTTGAAATCGTACTAAAGGTTTAAAAATGTCGACGGGAAACAACAACTTGTGAGATGAATACATGTGTGTCTATGAAACTGATCAGGTAATAAGATTATTTGTTTTACAAGCATTAGTTTATAAAATTTTAAACATTTGTTGTTTTCAGGTATTTGTTGGTCCTTATGAACTGGTTAAATGGGTCATTGCCAGAGGGCTTGAAAACGGTTATGTGTTAGTTCGACGTCGAAGCAAAACTAATGCATCCGGAGCCGTTATTAAGGTGTGGCTCAAATGATATCGTGGTGGCGTGTACAAAGGAGAAACAAAACTTAGACGTACGGGTTCAAAGAAGACCGGATGCGAATTTAAGTTAATTGGAAAATACGAGAGGAGTTGCGGTGGTTGGAAGTTGCGTGTGGTTAACAGTGAAAACAACCACCAAGGGGCTGAACAACTAGGCGGTCATCCTTATGCGATGAGATTGAACGAAGCTGAAACACGTCTAGTTGAGCAACTGTCAAATCAAAACATGTTGCCCCGTGACATACTTGCAGCTGTTAGGGACCAAAACCCCGATAATGTTTCAAACCTTAGATCTATTTACAATGCACGACGAAAGTTACGTTCTGGACAAAAACGGGGGAAACTCCAATGCATGTCCTTTTTAACACCTTGCAAAATAATAATTTTATTTACCAAACTCTAGACAATACGTCAACGGATGTCATGGAACAAATTTTTTTATCCACCAGACATCCTATAATATTTGGCAGGCATTTCCTCATGTCTTGTTAATTGACACAACTTACAAAACGAACAAATACAACATGCAATTTTTCAAATAGTTGGTGTCACGTCAACACACAAGACATTTATCATTGCACATGCGTTTATAAGTAAGAAACGTGAAGAGAATTTTGTTTGGGTGTTACAAAACCTAAAAGATACACTTTAACAGTGTATGGAGCCACGTGTTATTGTAACCGATAGAGAACTGTCTCTTATAAACGAATGTCACAGAATATTTCCCAGTGCTGCCCAATTACTTTGCAGGTGACACATATTTGAAAACATATCCAAACACTGTAGGCTAAGTTTTTTGTTGTCAGACTGGCAAAAGTTTGGATATACTTGGTCGGTTGTGATAGACTCTGCAACTCCTGATATTTATGAGTATAACTAAAGCCAACTTCATGAATGGCTATGGACATCTCATCAGAGTAATATTCTATTTCTTGAATTTAATCGTTTTTAGTTATATGATACGTAATAATCTGTGTATGTTTTTCAGGGGTAATCGGATATTTGCAAGTAAATTGGTTGCAAAAGTACAAAGAGATGTTTGTGTTTGAGTTGATAGATAAAAACCGGAATTTTGGTCTGCGAACCACCAACAGAGTTGAAAGCCAACATTCCCTGTTAAAAAAATATCTTCATTCAACCAACAACACGTTAGACAGTATTGTTGGTCATGTTATTCAAATTGTGAAATCGCAGGAAGAAGCCATAAATGAAAGTTTTGAAAGAAGCATAATCTTTCGTATGGCACATCACAATGATGATCAATTTGAATTATTAAAAGGGAATGTATCTCATGTAGCCTTAGATTTGTTGGTTGGTGAAAAGGCCAAAATTCAGATGTTGATAGCATCTAATTCATCATGCGGTTGTCATCTTTTCACGAGCTGTGGATTGCCGTGTGCATGCCGTCTATCTAATAGTATGATTTCATTAAATTTAATTATATATTTACATATACATACATATATATATATTTCTGTATAATCATAACTTGTTTTTTATTATTTTAAAACAGATGCTAAAATTACACCGGATGAGATAGACGTATTTTGGCGTAAGCTTGATTTAAACCTGTCATTACTTAACGAGGACGAAAATGTTGATATCGATGTCCAAATGGATCGGGTGATACAACATATTAAGAATCAACCAAATCCAGTGAAGAAGAGTATCATGTCAAAGGTTTTAAGTGTGGTTTTCCCACTTAAATCAATGAAAAAAGAACCTGTTGTGCAAACTAACACTCGCGGGCGTCCGAATTTAAAGACACAACAAAAAAAAAAGAGCCTGCCTGACACAGTTCGTTTACAAAGCCAAAGAAAAACACGCAGGATCTTTCAACAGACGCTCATGATAGTCAGTTGCACCGTGCTAATTCGTTATCTTCAACGACAAAAATGCACGATTTCACGGAGTCATCGTATCCAAATGCTGGGTTATCACAACAAACCGTTGACATCTCAGTAAATCTAACTGTCACCAACTGTACAGTTTTAACCGGTTTAAAAAGCACATTCCGAAAGTTTTCCACGCATACATCTCACGAATACAAGACGTTACTCCAGACAGAAATTGTGGTTTTAGGTCTGTGGCTGTTGCTTTAGGATTTCCCGAACAACATTGGTTAAACATTCGTCAAGAACTCTTGAATGAGTCAATCCGAAATGAAAACCTGTACATGTTTGTCTTTCTTGGAATTTTAAACGAAATTCAAGAATCCTTGAAATTGTCAGGACCAAGATTTGCTCCACAACGCTATTGGATGCAAATGCCGCAGACTGGAGTTTTGATTGCAAATGCGTTTGGTGTGATTGTGATTTGTATAACCATGAACACTTTGGCAACAATTTTCCGTTATGGACGTCGGCTAAATATCATCTACCACATCATGTGGTGTCATTTGTATTTGTTAACGACAACCATTTTGTAATGGTTGAACTTAACGGAGATTATCCAATTTCCCCACCAAGTTGGTACTGGTCAACATACAAAAACCAACGCGCCGCTAGCTGGGAGATGTGGTATAAGCCTCGTCTTGATGCGTATAGGGCTTGGTTGGAAAACAATCGAGATCCAACGGGTTTTGTAGATTTAAGTACGTACGGATTGTAAATCGCAATTCATACACATGTTTGCACAGATACATGTATTAAATCATTTTTTATTCTTTAAAATGTAAATGACAGTACACACATATACTTATACAATTATTATTTCATTAGTTTAGTTCGTAATCAAGTTGTTCTTAATAATAATAATAATAATAAGTAATAATAATAATAATATTAATAATAATAATAATTAATAATAATAATAATAATAATAATAATAAGTATTAATAAAAATAATAATAATAAGTAGTAATTATAATAATAATAATAATAATAAGTAGTAATAATAATATTAGTAATAATAATTAATAATAATTATTATTAATAATAATAATATTAATTCTGAAAATATTATTTTTTTTATTTTTTTTAAAAACTAAACGACTCGTATTGTGCTATACGAGTCGTATATGGTTTTTCTATAAAAACAGAGCATAGCCAACTCGTATTTCTCACGCACACAAATCGTATCTACGGTCCCCTCTCTCTCTCTCTGCGCTTGCCTCTCTCTCTCTCTCTCTGCAGTTCCACATCTTGGATCTATGCTCTATCTACGGATTTGGACCCCACCATCATCCAAACCGTAAGTTTTCTTTAGTTTTTTAAGTTTTTCTCACAGAAATCGTAAATAGGAACCTGATTTTGTAGTTTTTTGTTGTAATGTAGCGTTATTTAGATGTAGGATTGGGTTTTGTTGAGTTAGGTTTATTTTTTTTCCAGATATTTAGAACTATACGAACCGTATTGTTCTTCGGCAGAAGATGATGAACACGCACACAAATCATATCTACGGTCCCCTCTCTCTCTCTCTATGCTCGCCTCTCTCTCTCTCTACGGTTCCCCATCTCGGATCTACGCTGTATCCACGGATTTGGAGCCCACCATCATACAAACCGTAAGTTTTCTTTATTTTTAAGTTTTTTTTCGCAGAAATCGTAAATAGGAACCTGATTTTGTAGTTTTTTGTTGTAATGTAGCGTTATTTAGATGTATGATTGGGTTTTGTTGAGTTAGGTTTATTTTTTTCCAAATATTTAGAACTATACGAACCGTAAAGAACTATACGAACCGTATAGTTCTTCGGGAGAAGATGATGAACAGGCAATGGGGTTTTTTCCTGTAGAACTATACGACCCGTAAAGATCTATACGGTTCGTATAGTTCTTAATTTTTTTTTAATTCTAAAAAAATTGTTGTTAGAATTAATATTATTATTATTATTATTATTAGTACTACTACTATATATACAAAAGGCAAATGACATCATTACGAGTGAATAGTAATAATAATTAAATATTAATAATTATTAAATAATGATTATTATATATTATTAATAATAATTAAATATTAATAATTATATACCATACACACTTGGGTCAAAAAAAACGGCGGATAACAACCGCAATAACAATAAATAATAGAACGTATTTATGATATAAAATTACTAATAATTGAAAAATTTATTATTTAATACTAATATACTAACCAAAGGCTTCTAGCCTAATGGTATCTCATTGACTTCTTCATGAGAGGTCTTGGTTCGAATCCCGGCCGAAGTATATTTGCTGAGACGGTGTCAGGGGTTTACTCAATTGTGATGATCCTTCTGGGATAGGCTCGGGCATACGCCCCAGAGCGTCAAGTTTGAGGGGACGGTTGAAATTCCGTCTTAGGTGTCATCGTACTAGGCCGTTCAAAAAAAATACTAATATACTAATTGTTTTAGGATGAATTGACAACCGTTGCAACCAGCTTTTCATTTACGTTTTGATATTCGTGATGTTTTCACCACGGCATGATGAGACTAAAAGGCGGCTACAAGCCGTAATTATACTTAATAATTGTTTATTATATTAATAATAATAAATTATTAATTAATAATAATGATCATTATTATATAATACTAAAACTAATTTTATATAATAATTAAATAGTAATAATTATTTAACTAACAGTGAAAACGTTTGCACACGTTCTGATTTAATGTTTTAGGATGTATTGACAGCCGTTGCAACCAGTTTTTTGTTTACGTTTTGATATTCGTGATGTTGTTACCACGACAGGATGATAGACTCAAAATTAATTAATAATAGTAATTGTTAAATAATAAATAATCTGTCATGATTCCAGGACAACGAAAGAATGGAATTTTTTAAGCAGGCAGAAATTAAATAACTATTACTAACAACTACTATTAAATAACAATAATAATTAAAAAAATAACATTAACAATTCTTAAATTGAATTTTGATACCAATTAAAAAAATAGCGATTTTATGAATGCGAACCATTTGTTTATTGTTTTAATTATATAATTTTACACATTATGCCTACTATCGTGATTTAATACCTATATCAAGGGACGATTAATATTTGTGATGTTATCACAGCTATCATAATTACATATCAATATTTATATTGATATAGTAGCATGACTTAATATCTTTTTTGACATAATTTTAATTGATTAGATATCGTTTTTTGTATTAATATGGGGTTACCGTGGCAACGCATGGGTAAACCCCTAGTTGTTGTTGTTATTATTATTATTATTATTTATTATTATTATTATTATTAACACTTATTATTGTTGTTGTTGTTAAATTTATTGTTGTTGTTGTTGTTGTTGTTGTTGTTATTATTATTATTATTAAGTATTATTATTATTATTAACACTTATTATTATTGTTGTTGTTGTTGTTGTTGTTATTTGTCTTATCTTGCAGATTATGCCTCCGCGTAGATGTCGTCACGAAAGTTCTTCGAGCTCTGATTCGGCCGAGGAGGGCCCGGATCAGATGCTAGATCCTCATGTTTTGTTGTAGTTCCCACGAGGTTCTGAGGCGCACACGCGTCTCAAACGCCTGATTAGGATGGAAATAGTGGATCCCCGGACCATTGACTGGAGCATCTTAGCTACGCTAGGGGCGACTGAGCGCACCACAGCGATCGTGAGAGCATCGGGTCCATGGCAATGGATGCTAGAGATGGGCGTTTTCCCAGCGTATCAAGAGACCGTCCAGAGTTTTTGTCCACCTTCAATTTCCATCCACCACAGGCCTGGAGGCTCTTGATCAGTTTCAGGCTGTTTCGTTCACTTATGTGGACAGGAGGTTCGCATGTCCCTGACTCAGTGGGGAATTGCTACTGGATTCTATAGACGAGATGAGGTTACTACACCTCAATTCCTTGATGCTGCAGTAGATGAGGACGAGGCCGTCCTCACAGAGTGGTGGTCGGTGATTGGTGACGCGCCTTTCGATAATAAGGTGCGTGTCAGTTGCATTCGTGATCCGTTGCATCGATACATACATCGGTGCATCGCCTGCACCATCACCGGCCGTCGTTTGAGCCAGGAGTGGGTCACACAGAAGGACCTATTCTTCATGTATTGCCTTATCAGCGGCCGTAGCTGCAACCTTGCATGGTTGCTAGCTGATTATTTTTCCAGCTTTGTTAGCCGTAAGGCTACTGGAGCTATTACGTGTGGCTCTTTTATCACACGTATCGCTTTACGTATTGGTCGTTTTTCGGCCGATATTAGAGAGCATGACCGAGACTTACGCCTCGACACTGTTGGGGCATAACGCGGTCATGCTCATGGGTATAGCGGCCGAGATCCCTGGCATGGGTTTGCGATGGTCACTTGATCGGCGCACAGTGTGGGTGCCGCCAGTTCCAGCAACACAGTAGCAGCCACAGCCGGGGGCACAGCCGCACGTACATCAGCTGTAACATTAGCGGTTTCTAGTACTTAAATTTAATATTAAATTGGGCCAAAGTTATGATAAACAAAAGTTTAGGAATAATTTAAAATTTTATACATATCAAATCATTTATAAGAATATATATATATATATATATACATCAATATATTTTATATATGAGTTAGATATAAGTTATATATAAAAAAAACTATGAATTATTATGCACAAAAGAATGTTATATATGTGTGTGTATACACATAGGGACTTATATGCCTAAGTAATTATATATTTTAAAGTTATTTAGCTTTAATAAAAAAATGTAATTTCAAAAATGGATTACACCTTTATAATATATAATTTTATAGAATAAAATTAAATTGTTATTTAAAACAAAGGTTTTATAAAATATAATTTTTAAGCACAAAGTTATATTTTTATAATAAAAAAATTGATTTGGTTGTAATAAAATTCTAATATAACAAATTTTAAAACACAAAATGATAGTCAAGGGACTATAAGTGAGAACATCCAAAAATATAATGTAGGTGACAGATTTACAACTGAAAGCATCAAATGGGTTCAAAATGGAGGACTGATTCTGCCAAGGAACAAAACTTCCTTTTCTTCCCCAAAGAAATCCACGACCAAGACCCGGGTAATCGGTTAAAACCAAAATCAACCCAAATGCGTTTCAAACTCCGAATTAACTACTAGAATACGTTAGAAACATGTTTTAAACCATAACCGAATCATCAATTTGAACTTTAATTCACATTTAAGATGGTATTAAACCATAACCGAACCACTATATGCAAAATACAACTCCAATTCGATTGAAACGAGCACAAATATCAAATTTACTCATCTGGGAAACTTGCGAATTGGTTCTGAAAAGAAAAATATCAAAAAAGAAGTTTCAAGATAACCTCAAGTTTGTGATTTGAGGTGGTCGACTATAAGGAGCTATTCTCTACTCGAACGCATTCAATACAAAACCAAATCAAGTAAGTATTAGTTGCTTCCTGATCGGTTTTAATTAGGGAACAATAGCCCCATGGTTTAAACAACTTAGAATCCATATTTTGATCGATTGGATTTTCTAGGGTTCTTAAGATTTGGGGATGATTTAAGATGTTTACTAAAGCAAATGAATTGGTTTATCTTACAATGAAAATCCAAGTAGCCTGGTGGTAATCCGAGTGCTGTGTGGATGATGGGTCGGGTGTTCTAATCCATGCCTAACCGGGCTTTACATTTCTCCTTTTTATCCTTTTATTTTTTTTACCTTCCAAACAAATCTAAAAATTCTAAAAAAATTCCTAAAATTCTAAAATTATGTTTCTAACATTTTGTAAAAATTTGGGAATTTTTCAGAAATAAATTATATTATTTTGCTATTTAAATATTATTTAAAGTGTTTTAAATATATAAAATATGCTAAAACATTTCTAAAAATTTTGGAAAAATTCCAGAAATTATTTTTCAACAATATTGATATTCGGGAATTTTTAAATAATTTTTGGAATATTATTTTTACAAATTTGCTATTTTATGGTTTAAAGAAACTTTAAAATATAAGTATTATTTATAAAATCTATTTAAAAATTCAGCAAATTATTTTTATATTCTGAGATAAATTTTATGATATTTTAACTACAAGTTTTCAAAGTTTTAGTAAACATACATATATAATTAATTATAAGATGTTAATTCTTTAAATCATTTAAACATATAACTATTATTAAATCATTTTTATTCTTAACAAGTTATAAACAATTTTAAATTATTATTTTTAGAAAAATCAAATATAAACAAGTATAAAAAAATATTATTCAATTTATTTGAATATTTTTATTTCATTTCATCTCAAAAGTTATAAATCAATTTATACAATTATTTTTAAAACACAAATCAAAAGGGATTACATGGACAAATATAACCATATGTCTAGAAGGATCCAAGTTATATATATATACATACATATATATATATATATATACATACATATATATATATATACATACATATATATATATATACATACATATATATATATATACATACATATATATATATATATACATACATATATATATATATATACATACATCTATATATATATATATATATATATATATATTTTCTTCTATACATAGGTTGAATCTTGATCTAATCATTCATAAACATAATCAAGCTTTGTTGGGAATTCTAACTCAAGAACAAGTGAGTTTATCACATTTTCCCTCTTTTACATTTTTGTAATCTTTTGAGATGTTACACATGTTTGTATTCAAACATATTCAAACTTTTGAAATCATTCAAACATGATGCAAGCTTTAGATCTAGTTAGACTTTGTGTTAATTGTTATGTGTGATACTTGTTATGATTATTTGTTATTCTCAGTCAAGCAAGCATTGGTATTTAGTAACCTAATATGTGTTAGATACCATATTCGCATTGGCTTTTGTCATTGTGTTAAAAAGGTGAAAAATACATTTAGCAAACTTGTTGAAATACAAATGTTAGCTCATTAGTATGTATACTTGTTTGGACACAAGCATTGAGACTATTCATTCATTCATATCATACTGGTTATTATTCATACTTTTAATACATACTAGTTAGATTTATGTTTGCATATTTTTATATGTATCTATATTAAATATATGTGATACTCACCAACTATGAAAATAGTTGATCAAAACTATATATTTACATGTGTAACATGTTATAGCTTTTGGATGAAGATCATGTAGGGATTTTGAGACCTAGTTAAACAATAATCAATATTTATGTATTTGAATCATGATGTAACGTATGGGATTTATGATACTTAAATGTTGTACTTGAATGACAATTGTGTTTGATTTAAAGGGATTAATTAAATATTGAAACTTACAAATAGCACCATGAGTTATGAACAATCACAATCATACCCCGACGTGTTCCGCCGTCGGTCGGGTTGTGACAGATTGGTATTAGATCCATGGTTATAGGGAATTAGGTTATTAGAAATGGTGACCTAGTCTATAACTAAGCTAACCCCAAATATGTTTTATTTCATATTACTCAAAATTACGTGTTATGTGTTACATGAATATGATATGATATGATATGTGTTACATGATTATGCTATGTGCTATTTGATCCATAGAGGAATGCCTTAGATTATAATATTCCTTATACATATACTTAGATTAAGTATACCTTAGAATGAGAACACTTTATACCAAGGATGCTTTAGTTTAAGTAAACTTAGACATTTCATAAGGAAATTCTTATTTCATTTTTCACTCCCACAAACACACATTTATTCTTTTGATAGTAGGAATTGAAATCATTAGGCTAAATGCCTAATCAAATCTTCAATGTTAATTCAATACATATAAGTTTATATGAATTCAAATTGATTTTATAATCCTATTAGAATTCAGTTTGTAAGTGGATATGTAGTAACTGGAAAAGTGAAATGCTGGTAGTTAGGATTCCTGTCTAGGAAAGATAATCATATAAATCCCCGATGTACTGTGGGACCAGTTATCTTTCCTGGGGACTCCTAATGAGAGTATTTTCATTTATAGGCCAAAGCATGTGACACCAAACACTTTACAAACTATATAATTCTAATATGTTAAAGGTGTTCAATTTTGAATACCATTCTTTATTGTTTTAAACAAGTACAAATGATTTATTATATGCTATTTTCATGAAATTTTATCTAAGAATTGTAATGATATTACTATACCTAAGGTATTAACAATGTCAAATGTTCACTCTAAATCTCAAATTTCAAATTCCTACATAAAACCAAACACATACCAAAAAAAAATCAAAACTCTAATTATCTAAGTTTAATGACTAACATATTTCATCTATTAATCTTAAGTTTTCAAATGTAATTTTTCAAAGTTCTGTTAGAATTAGGTTTGTTAAGATGATCATGTACTAACTGGAAGGGTGAATATCGGTAGTTGAGACTCCTGTCTAGGAAAGCGATTCATAATCCTCGACGGGGGACCAGTCTAGCTTTCCTGTGGATATCTTAATGAGAGTATTTTACCTATAGGCCTAAGCATGATTTCATCTTGCAACCAAATTCTAACAAATCAAAGGTATCCAATTTGGATACTACGTGCGAAAATTCCTAATCCTTTGACATCACATACTCAAAGTTTGTGATGGTAATTCATCACTATAACTTAAAAGATATAATGTCGTTCTTCTTTGTTTGACAAAAACATAGGATTCAAGAAAAAAAATAACATCATTGTGATAGCAATACCTCACAATATTTAAAAGAATATGGTGATACATATTCTTAGTTGGATAAACATGATTCAAGAAAACAATAACATCATACCTAAGATATGTAATGATGATATATCATAACATATAAAAGGAAGTGGTGTTACATATTCTTTGTTTGGTAAACATGATTCAAGAAAACAATAACAATATACCTAAGATTTGTGATGGTGATACATCACAACATCTAAAAGGTTATAAGTCCACAACATTCTTACTTATGAATGAAAATTCAAAGATATAGTAGATTATTCAAATTTTTATTTGAATTCAAAACATATAGATCAACATCAAGTCAATTATTCAATTTCTAATCAAGCGTATGTGTAAATTTTAGGTAGTATTGGTAAGGTGATTGGTATGCTTTCAAAGTATTATTGATGTGGTGGGTCGGCTGCGGTATGCCCTATATATAAGCACCAATAGTAGATTAAGAGTAGCACCAAAAGCTTAACCAAATAGGTTGTTACTTAGGCAAAGTTGTTAGTCAAAACTCAAACATTAACAAATCTTTATTTCAATTCATTCAGAATGGCTAACCGTCGTCGTGCAAATGAACCTAGAATGACTGCTGAAATTGCACGCCAAATACCTGAAGTGATACCAAACATGGTAATTAAACTACAACAACATTTCAATGCTAATAAAAACAATGCTAAAAATGTTAATCAAGAAGTGTCAAATCCACCAAGATGCTCCTTTAAACACTTCAATTCTTGTAATCCACCCAAGTATAATGGATCTGATGGGGCTACTGGTTTACTGCAATGGAATGAAAGTATGGAAAATACTTTCATAAATAGTGACTGCCCTGATGATATGAAAGTTTGTTATACTGCCGGAACTCTTCAGAAATGAGCTCTCACTTGGTGGAACAATGAGAAGAGAACTTTAGGAGAAGCTGCTACTACCTTGACTTGGAATCAACTCAAGGAAAGGATGACTCATGAATTTTGCCCACGTAATGAGGTCAAGAAGCTCGAATATGAGTTTTGGGAACTCAAATAGGAAAGCGGGGAAAATATGGCTTACAATAATATATTTAATGAACTCAGTCTACTATGCCCTGACATGGTGACTCCATTATCAAGGGGAATTGAGAAATACATTGGTGGACTGCCAATGATAATTCAAGATGTTGTTTGGGGTAGCAAACCCGCTACTCTAGCTGATGCAATTCATCTTGCTGCAACTCTTACTGATGATCATGTCAAAGCAGGAACTTTAATTAGGAAAGGTTCAAAGAAAGAAAAAGAGAAAGATGATAAAAAGAGTACAACTAAGATTCCAAAAGAGGAGTCAAAAGTTGATGCATCCTCTACTTTCAAGAAAAACAACAAAAGAAAAGAGAATCACATGAACCTAGCTGTGACTCATGCTGTTCCTCTTCGTCAAGTGGCACATGTCACTACTATGCAAGCCAATAACAAAGCTTACACTAGACCTTTTCCATTGTGCACAAACTGCAACTATCATCATCCTCCAACCAATCCTTGTCGATTGTGCACAAATTGCAATCAATTTGGACATTTAGCTAATTTTTGTCGTGTGCCTAAAGCTACAACTAATCAAGCAAATGTTCAAGTCATTACTGCTCCAAGACAACCTATGATTAGAGCTTGTTTCAATTGTTGGAACCCAAATCATTTCATCTATAACTGTCCACTATGAGCTAACAACAATGTGGCTGCTATCACTAACCAGACTAATCAATGATCAAGAGGAAAAGTGTTCAATGTTAATGCAAATCAAGCTCAAAATAACAATGACATGGTGACCGATATAGTTTGAGTGAAGGAGAATTTTTAGTGTTTTTTATAAATAAAATCTTATGATGTGTTTAAAGTTAGCTATGAATAAATAAATAGAAGAGGATTCGATTCATCTTAGTTAAGTATAGAATATAAACAATCTTATTCTTTCTATCAATTTATTTCTTATTCAATCAAGAAACTTCGACATCATAGTAGGCATGCATTTGTTGTTAAAAGTTCATGCTGAAATCAGTTGCTTTGATAAATACAGTCATAATTTTCTAATAAGCCAAATATTCATGTAATCAAGAGTCTACCTAATTTCGGGACGAAATTCCCTAAAGCAGGGGAGACTTTAACATTAGCGGTTTATAGTACTTAAATTTAATATGAAATTGGGCCAAAGTTATGATAAACAAAAGTTTAGGAATAATTTAAAATTATATACATATCAAATCATTTATAAGAATAAATAAATATATATCAATATATTTTATATATGAGTTAGATATAAGTTATATATTAAAAAAAACTATGAATTATTATGCACAAAAGAATGTTATATATGTGTGTGTGTATACAACATAGGGATTTATATGCCTAAGTAATTATATATTTTAAACTTATTTAGCTTTAATAAAAAAAATGTAATTTCAAAAATGGATTACACCTTTATAATATATAATTTTATAGAATAAAATTAAATTGTTATTTAAAACAAAGGTTTTATAAAATATAATTTTTAAGCACAAAGTTATAATTTTATAATAACAAAAATTTATTTGGTTATAATAAAATTCTAATATAACAAATTTTAAAACACAAAATGATAGTCAAGGGACTATAAGTGAGAACATCCAAAAATATAATGTAGGTGACAGATTTACAACTGAAAGCATCAAATGGGTTCAAAATGGAGGACTGATTCTGCCAAGGTGTGACAATCCGACTTTTCGAATTAACTTAGTTAACTGAAAATAGTGAGATCATAGGCTTAACAAGACAAGTTAGGCCCAATGAAACCAAGGAAGGCCCAATTAGGCCAAGGTAGGCCCAAAGTAGGCCCAATGGTATTTAGGAGGCCCAATTGGATTAATCAAGCCCATAACTAGTTCAATTATTTCGATTAGTGACAATTCGGGATTGTGGGTTCAACTTGGTAAACCGAAATGTTATGTAATTGTTAAAAATCAAATCCAAGGGATTGGAAATTATAGAAATCAGTCCCAATACATTTAAATTTCAAAGTTTAGGTTTTTAATTGATTTAAAGGTCCAATTTTGACCTTAAAAGTCAAAATTCGCGTGGGTTAATCAATTAAATTCGAAATTGGAGTCATTATACTGAAATTGATTGAATAAACCTTTCAATCATCACATATTAATGATCTGTAACAGTTACATGCGTTATGGGAACACATTACGATCGAATTTAACACCAAGATAGTAGAAAAGTTTGTAACCGTTTAAAGGATTATCAAAATCTTACAAATGGTTTCAAATTAGCACAATTGATCACACAGAGACTCTAGTTGACATCTTTAGGGGCTGCAACATTCATCAATTCAAGATTAGAACCATCGGGAGAAGAATTTGATTCGAAGTGTAGCCGAACTCCAACCCGAAGTCAATCTCTTCCAATTAAGCATCAAAACAAGTAAGTTTTCTATTCTACAACACCTAAAAGTGCCGATTAGGGTTAAACCTAAACCAATTTCGACTGAGAACACTTAATTCTTTGAATTTTGATTCTAGGGTTCTTCGTAGTAACGATTTGGGGGTTTAGGTTAAATCGAGTTTAAGAATGAAATTAATTGGCACAGAGAGTTTCGAAATCATTATTATAAGGTAATCCATAGGTTAATTTCATCAAACATATATGAATGTTAGGGTTTCGATTTCTAGGGCTTGTAATCAAAAACGAATTGGGGGATTGAGTCAAGATGGGTTCTAGAATCGAATTGAATGGTGTTGTGAGTTTCAGAAGACTCCGAATAATGATAATCCCATATCAATTCGATGTTATATCAATGAATTAAATTATTTCTAATGTTAGGGTTTATAGGATAAAACGAGTTGGAGTTTTTGATTATAATGAGCATTCAAATCAAATTAAATGGTGCAGAAGGTTTCGAAATCAATAGTCTAAGGATAAACCTATGAAATTTCAATCTATAACAATCGAATTTAACAAGATTGAGTTATGGATTTGAGTATCCATGTTCGAAACTATGATTATCACGAATTGGAACTTTTCGATGATTAGAAATCAAATTGAATTCATCTCAGAATTCGTTTGATTCAGAGGAAACAAAGCCCCATGGATGTTGGACCGATCGGGTTCGAATTAGGGACCATTTGGGTAGTTCTTGGTTCGGTTATGATGAACAAAAGGGAACCAGTTGGCTTAAGCTTAAAACAATTAAATTAGGATGAATGTCGCGATACCCTAGCGGGCTGAACTGGTAAGATGCATGTGTTGTGAAGGGGGGAGTCGCGGGTTCGAATCCGGTCCCAACCATTTTTGGGTTTTTAATATTAATTTAGTATTTTGACCATATCTCGTTCGTTATAACTCCGATTCAATCCATTTCAGTTGCGTTGGAACCGTAACGAGATTTCGAACGTATTGGAATAATAAAATTTATATTTTAATCCGAAAACGAAATCGCGTATAATTACGGTTATTTAAATAAAATCAAATACGATTTTATTTAAATGATTTTAAAGTCACGTTTACTTACGTATGCACATTCTTAATATTCTAACATACGTGTGTTGACACGTATGTGATTTCAAGCACAAAACGACTATCCGAATAACACTACGTTATTGTTTAAACACAGATCCTTCGTAAGAGGATTATCTATACGAGCTCACGTATTTGATCATTCTGCAAATAATCAAAGGTGCGTACACAGCCCCTTTCTTATTTTAACTGTTTTGGGGGAGAAAACATGTGCAACAAACATTTTTAGATACATATCACTTGCATGAGTTAGCTGTTTACATTATGTGACAACATAGCATTTAAAAGTCCTTACACACTTCGAACCGTTTAGTTTGCCGTAGCGCAAAGCGTGGTAGTTGGAAATAGATCTATTAGGTTTGACAAACCTCACCTGGTAGATGGGATCTTCGCAGGTGTTTGACTGACCAAACACACATTACTATTGTTTGTGCTAGACAATAGTGGCAAGGAAAAAAAACATGCTATAGCATGGCAATCGTCAGCTTCGGTGTCGACCACTTATGTAAATAGTATAAATGACTAGCTATCATGACTATGCATGTGTGATTATGTTATCTGTAAACTTGATATTCAAACTGTTGTTTTGAACATTGTGAATACTTAAAACCTGTGTTATGCACCAACCTTTGTGTTGACTTGATTTACATGTTTTCTCAGGACGCTAAGGTGCGCATCAAAGCTGGCATGGACTAGGAGATAGAGTCACATGCATGTTTTACATTTTAGTTATTTGAATTTGAACAATTGAAATCATGTATTGTAATTTACATTTTACAACTGTTACTGGTTTTAAAACGCTTCCGCAAACTTTGAAAACTTTGATGTTATGTTTTTAGACCAAAGTATGTTTTGAAATTCATATAAAGGTCTTCGTTATGTCTAATGATCTGAGATCCTGGTTTGTCACGTTCCCAAATGGCATGATTCCGTTAGTTGAAAATTGGGGGTGTGACGCAAGGAACAAAAGTTCCTTTTCTTCCCCAAAGAAACCCACGACCAAGACCTGTGTAATCGGTTAAAACCAAAATCAACCCAAATGCGTTTCAAACTCTGAATTAACTACTAGAATACGTTAGAAACATGTTTTAAACCATACCCGAATCATCAATTTGAACTTTAATTCACATTTAAGATGGTATTAAACCATAACCGAACCACTATATGCAAAATACAACTCCAATTCGATTGAAAGGAGCACAATAATCAAATTTACTCATCTGGGAAACTTGCGAATTGGTTCTGAAAAGAAAAATATCAAAAAAGAAGTTTCAAGATAACCTCAAGTTTGTGATTTGAGGTGGTCGACTATAAGGAGCTATTCTCTACTCGAATGCATTCAATACGAAACCAAATCAAGTAAGTATTAGTTGCTTCCTGATAGGTTTTACATGGGGAACAATAGCCCCATGGTTTAAACAACTTAGAATCCATATTTTGATCGATTGGATTTTCTAGGGTTCTTAAGTCTTGGGGATGATTTAAGATGTTTACAAAAGCAAATGAATTGGTTTATGTCACAATGAAAATCCATGTAGCCTGGTGGTAATCCGAGTGCTGTGTGGATGATGGATCGGGTGTTCTAATCCAAGCCCAACCGGGCTTTACATTTCTCCTTTTTATCCTTTTATTTTTTTTACCTTCCAAAAAAATCTAAAAATTCTAAAAAAAATTCCAAAATTCTAAAATAATGTTTCTAACATTCTGTAAAAATTTGGGAATTTTTCAGAAATAAATTATATTATTTTGCTATTTAAATATTATTCAAAGTGTTTTAAATATATAAAATATACTAAAACATTTCTAAAAATTCTGGAAAAATTCCAGAAATTATTTTTCAACAATATTGATATTCGGGAATTTTTAAATAATTTTTGGAATATTGTTTTTACAAATTTGCTATTTTATGGTTTAAAGAAACTTTAAAATATAAGTATTATTTATAAAATCTATTTAAAAATTCAGCAAATTATTTTTATATTCTGAGATAAATTTTATGATATTATAACTACAAGTTTTCAAATTTTTAGTAAACATACATATATAATTAATTATAAGATGTTAATTCTTTAAATCATTTAAACATATAACTATTATTAAATCATTTTTATTCTTAACAAGTTATAAACAATTTTAAATTATTATTTTTAGAAAAAATAAATATAAACAAGTATAAAAAAATATTATTCTATTTATTTGAATATTTTTATTTCATTTCATCTCAAAAGTTATAAATCAATTTATACAATTATTTTTAAAACACAAATCAAAAGGGATTACATGGACAAATATAACCATATATCTAGAAGGATCCAAGTTATATATATTTTCTTCTATACTTAGGTTGACTCTTGATCTAATCATTCATAAACATAATCAAGCTTTGTTGGGAATTCTAACTCAAGAACAAGTGAGTTTATCACATTTTCCCTCTTTTACATTTTTGTAATCTTTTGGGATGTTACACATGTTTGTATTCAAACATATTCAAACTTTTGAAATCATTCAAACATGATGCAAGCTTTAGATCTAGTTAGACTTTGCGTTAATTGTTATGTGTGATACTTGTTATGATTATTTGTTATTCTCAGTCAAGCAAGCATTGGTATTTAGTAACCTAATATGTGTTAGATACCATATTCGCATTGGCTTTTGTCATTGTATTAAAAAGGTGAAAAATACATTTAGCAAACTTGTTGAAATACAAATGTTAGCTCATTAGTATGTATACTTGTTAGGACACAAGCATTGAGATTATTCATTCATTCATATCATACTGGTTATTATTCATACTTTTAATACATGCTAGTTAGATTTATGCTTGCATATTTTTATATGTATCTATATTAAATATATGTGATACTCACCAACTATGCAAATAGTTGATCAAAACTCTATATTTACATGTGTAACATGTTATAGCTTTTGGATGAAGATCATGTAGGGATTTTGAGACCTAGTTAAACAATAATCAATATTTATGTATTTGAATCATGATGTAACGTTTGGGATTTATGATACTTAAATGTTGTACTTGAATGACAATTGTGTTTGATTTAAAAGGATTAATTAAATATTGTAACTTACAAATAGCACCATGAGTTATGAACAATCACAATCGCGCCCCGACGTGTTCCGTCGTCGGTCAAGGTGTGACAGCAGCCACCACCAGACCAGCCATCGCCACCACCACCGCCACATCATGTCGTTGTTCGTCAACCACGACTGCATCCGGCTGACGCGGCGAACTTACGTGATCTTTCTGCACGCGTTGATTGCGTAGAGTGGATGTTGCGGTGGACGATGGAGCATTTGGCTGCTGCTGGTATTGATGTTCCTGTCTATCCCGAACCTGGACATGATCAAGATCCTGGTGGTCATGCTTTTGTTATTTTTGTTGTATTTTCTTTTTTCTTTTTTGTATTTTGATGTATAGACACTATTTATTATTCGAGTGTATGTATTATTATTTTGTATGTATGTTGTATATGGTGTGAATGTTTGTTTTATATTTTATTATATAATTGAAAAATGTGCGTACCTGTGAAATGAAAAATAGATAGTTAACAATTTTTTTTAAAACCGTTCAAATTTATTTACGTTCAGATAACTATTATTTTAAAATAAACGTTTAAACACGAGTATGTTAAAATAATTTTCAAACAAAACATTTAATTTATATCATATGCATATCTCTTTGATAAAAGCGACTATATATACCGGTTATAACAATAAAATTACGAAAATCATAACTACCTATGTTAAAAAAATTGTTATTTAAATTTAAACGTTTAAACATCAAGATGTTAAAATTTTTGTCAAACAAAACAAGTAGACAATATAATTAAATAATTACGTTAAAATACTTATTATTTTACAACAAAACGATTAAAAATGGTTACGCTTTTCTTTCGAACAATTAAACACGTACATGTCGCGTTTACGAATGTCATTTTTCAAAACAAAGTACGATTATACGATATTATAAATAGATATTACTTTATAACTTAAAGATAAAACAATTAGACGATATGATATAAGTAAATTAACGTTAAACACGTGCGTATACCGGATTTCAAACAAAGTTTATAAAATTACGTTACGGCCCGTTATTATTTTACAACTTACCGATTAAACATGATTACGTTAAAGCTATCTTTTAACCATTTAAAACACTTAGACGATTACAATGTCACAAATAAGTTAAACAAGCACGTATATCGGGCGTAAAAACAAAAGTTGTAAATTTTCAACTTTCCATACGACTTGTATAGGCCAATACTACTCGTATGTGGTTTTCAGCCACCAGACATCTGACTGACATATTCTGACACAATCTGACATCTATACGGCCCGTATAGAATCAAGTGGTGTTAACTGATCTGCAGGTGGTGTCCAAATAACCGTTCCCTTTGATAAAACATTTGTATGTGGCAAGTTGATGTGATAGGTGATGGGTATGGTGGTAATTGTTGAAGAAAAAATGGATGGTAAAGAACACAAACTTTGCTCATCATATTTGAAGTGATGTTTATAACTTTCGGCGAGACCTAAATTCTTCATTGATTGACTTTTGGCTCATTAGAAATTGAATCTTTAGACTTCCTTCATTTTAGCCTTCTTTTTCTTGTATATCTCCCCTTTCTATTTATGATTTCATTTGGTGTGTGGACGCAAGTGAGTTTAGCCATACATGAATGACTGATTCCTGTTGCATCTGTTGATTTGAACGTAAAAGAGCACAAGACGTATGATTAGACCGTACTTTATTTAGATGTCAATTTCAAAGAACCAAAGGTTGATGTCACTTTATATCTAAGCCTATTAACATAATCTTTTTATTAATATGCACTTTAATTTTTTTGCAATGCACTAATTAATAATAAGAAACCTTAGTTGTAGACTGTGGACGAAAGTCACATAAATCGAACCAATTTATATTGTCATGATTTTTTTGCTTGATGTTCTGCATGATTAATCATATATGCATTGTGTGGGTACCTTTATGTTGCTAAGAAGTGGTATTAGAGCTTAAGCTTGTTGTACACATGATTGTTTGCAAAGAAGGAGATTTGTAGAAGGTTTTGATTATTCTTGTTAGGCGATTTGTACACATGATTGTGTGTGCGTACCTTTCTTTTACTAATGCTGATTTTTCAAAAGAATTCAGGTGACTTTATTTAAAGGTTAATTCTTTGTCAGTTGTGATAGCGGATTGGTAAGCAGAAAAAACCTTTGGAGATCATATAATTATGTCGTCTTTCTTGCAATTTTTTAATACTTGTTTAATGTTTACTCCTATCATAGCTAGGTTGGTTTGTTTTCTTGTTCCGCTGAGAAAGATATTTGTGATTACAATTTTTGGGATTAATGTGATTATCAGTTGTTTTGGGTCAAGGGGTTTTTCTAGTATTTTTTGAGTGTTATTGATCAACTCAAATTTTAAAGAATTGGAATTTGTTAAAATTCAATGATTTCAGGTAAGATTTATTTACAGAAGATCATTATGAGGTAAGTGTTGTTGGTGGTCTAATTATTTCTTCTGTAGATATAATTATAGATTCTTAAGTCAAGGATATACAAATCAAGAATCATGAGATTAAGAAAATTCTATTCAAGGATTCTTAAATATGATGTTTACTCGACCAAAATTTCTTATTTATGTGTAGGAACCCGTCATTATTGAAAGGATTATATTATTTAACAAGGTTAAAACCCATGTATCACATGAGTTTAATATATATAATTTGTTAAAATCGTTAATTTTTCTCTCCTATTATGTAGATTGAAAATATATAAGTTTTTCAATTTTTAATTTTATATAATACTATTTTTTTACTTTGGTCTAATTCTTTTTACTATTGATATTTTTATATTATAACTTTAGTTTTCATTTATTTATAGGGAGACAATTTTATTATTTTATAAATAATTATTCATTTTTCATTATTTAATAAGAGAAACATTAATTGAAGAGAGAGAGGCAGGAAATTCACAAGTTGACTTAACCCCGAGTTTGACATGTGGTAAAAGAAACATTTATTTATTATAATAGATAGATTATAATGCTTATATTTTTTATTATTCTACTTGTTTATAGAACATGTGCGACATATGACAGCTCGTTCAACTGAAGTCCTAGAGACTCGGTCTTAAAATAAGAAGACGTGTGAAGTCACGAATTCAACCATGGACTTCCAATGAGTTGAAGAGGACCGTGATATTCTTCGGGATAATAGGTACTACTTATTTAGTCGTTATAATTGAAGTGTTTAGAAACACATTTTGGCATTTGATTTTGCGAAAATACGGTTTTGTGACAAACTTACTATATGTGGAAACTTTTGTAAATCAAAAGAGGGGTTTTGATTATTGAACATGTTTCAGTGGTTTATGATTATTGATATATGTTAAAAATGATTTCTAAATATATTGGGAACTTTGATTTTTGAAAACGGATCTCTAAACGAATACTCACTATTTTAGAAAACTTTATTTGGGCAAAATGACATAAATGGTGATTTACGTACAAACGTTATATTTTAAGTGTATAAATATGTTTTTACAAATATACTAGAGTTATTAGTTTTATGAAATGAGATTTCACAACTACACTTTCCTAAAATAGAAACTTTCCAAAAATGGTAACTTTTAGGATTCTTACACGTTACTTAAGTGAACGTCATACGATTAGAGTCATAGGATGCATGTTGGTGACCTACTTGTATTTATGACACATAAACAAACCAAACGCAACAACATATCTGTAATACCCGAAATGTTAATGAAAATAAAACAATAAATATCTTAGAAATTTTAATGTATAACATAATATTTTTTTTTGTATGTTAATTAATATAGCCTTAGTTAAGATCTCCTTTAGTAATTTAAAAGCTTCTGAGCATAAAATAAGTAGTTTAAATATTGTAATCAAACGACAATTCATTTATTTTCTTTCTTCTCTAAACGGTTCATAGAATTCTTAAAGGACCATTTAATTATTTAAGTTTTAATTTATTATCTAATATGGTAGCACTCTCAAAAGCCTCACATACGGAATCGTTTTTTTACTTCTCCATAAGACCGGCCACAATACCCTCCCCGCTTAGGCCAGCGGTGCCCTCCCCGCGGCGGGGTCCAGCGGGCACACCGCCCCCCTAGCCAGCGGCTCCCGCTCAGCCGGCCCCAACGGCTCCCGCTCCCCGTGGAAATTCTCGAATTGTGATTGGATGCCTCGGTGATGACCGTTGGTGAACGGTAAGAATAAAAAAAAAAAAAAAAAAATCAACTTTTTAAAACTAAATAAATACCCAACTTTTTTTTACCCAAAAAACCATCCAAATCTCTTCATCTTTCATCTTTCTCTCTATATTTTTTAAAAAATAACACAAACATGAATCCAAGGCCTAACAATCCCAATCCCGAATTCAACCCGTTCTCGTACGATCCCGAATCGCTTAGGAATTTTTTGGCACAACTACAACAAAACCCAAACATCCAACACTTTCAACATCCACCAAACTTCCAATCTCCTTCAAACTTTCAACCCGGTTTTGCTCCCTTCTCTCAACCGAGGTTCGAATCTGATTTTGTTTCCTCGAGCCAACATGATAACGAGGTCGTGCCGGAGACACAAGACACTCAGAAACGAAAAAAAGGTAAGAAAAACAAACAGCCGGCTGGAGTAGGGCCGAGTAGTGGTCCAATGACACCGAAGCAATGGACTCAAGATGAAGAGATCGCTCTCGGAAAATGTTACATGGACGAATCCGAGAACAAAACCAAAGGTAAAAATTTTATTACTTAGTTTTGTTATATATTATTTTAAAGGGTTTAATTTTTTAACTTACTTTTGAAATTTTTTTTGTAGGTAACTCGCAAAAACGGGAAAATTTTTGGAAAAAGGTAACCGTTAGTTGGCACAATGTGATGGGCTTCGATGCCGAATACCGCACGTATCATCAACTAAATTCAAAGTGGAAGGATATGTGCACCAAGTTAACAAAGTTTAGTGGGATCTATAGCAACTGCGCAAACAACCGAAAAAGCGGGATGAGCGACGAGAACGTTTTGAAATGGGCCGAAAAAAAATACCAACTAAAGAGTAACGGCCAAACGTTTAACCACTACCACGTTTGGGTGGCGATAAAAGACTCGCCAAAATTCCGTGTTCTTTGCCAAGAACACAACAACGAGGTCCAAGGTTCTTCAAAAAGAACCAAAAATTCCGAAACGAACGAGTATTCGCCCGGGGTTCGACCGCACATACAAATTACGCGGTTAACCTAGAGGATGACGAAGAAGAAGCCGAGTTCGACACCCCACCGGAACCGGTTAGACCGACGGGTCGAGATACAACAAAACGGGCGTCCTCTTCGAGTCGTCAAACCGTCTCCTCTAACACGTCAACAACCGAACTCGCCGAGCAACTCCAAGCTTTCACAACTTTTCAAAAAATAAAACACGAAGAAAGGAAAAAAATGCACGAAGAAAAAACTCTCCGATCCGACCTCAGAGCACTTGAGTCTATGCCTCCCGACATGCTCGACGACGAAGATCGTGAAATAATGCAAAAAATGAAAAAGAAACTCTTGGATAAATATCGTTAAATTTTATTTGAATTGTTAGTTTTTTTTTGTATGGTTTTTTTATTTAAATTTGCAATGTAATTTTTATTTTATTTGTATCTTTATTTGAATGGTTAATTTAAATTCTAAGTTTATTATTTTTTGTTTGCAAAAAATAAATTAAATAAATCAATTAAATTTAAAAAATGTTGATGACGTGGAATAGTGGGGAAGAGTTTTCAGTGGGGTGACCATTGTGGGTGTTAAAGGATTTCAGTGGGGTGATGACGTGGCAGGAAATTTCAGTGGGGAAGGGTTTTCAGTGGGGTGACCACTGTGGATAGTCTAATCATGAAACCGTTATCTTAATTAGTCTTAAAACCACCATCAATATGAATTAGTATTAAAAAACTCAGCTCATAACCGACGACAAATAAATACAATTTAATCATCAAGTATTCTATATTATATCTAGTCCATGATTTCCAATTTAAAACTCTTGTCTTCTCTTTCATTTTATCCCAAAACCTTCACCCAAATAAACTTCTATGCTGCTATCGTAATCTTCTTCTAATTTAGTAGTAATCGCGATGTCATGAGCTCATGTTAAGCGATTTGATCAGCAACCCATTTTTTTTTTGTGCTAAGGTCTTCAAGATAATTGAGTCAAGTTAGAAGTTATTTTATTAATTGCTTTTAAGGTACGGATTTTCTTTTCGTTACTTATAGTGTTGTTCTATTCATTTTTTTTAGTTGAACTGTTTGGTTTTCGAGCATCTGTTGAATCTGACTCTTATTTGTTACACACGTGATATAATTATTAAATTGAATTCATTATCGTGTGTTTTGTTATATTGACGTATGATATTATTTCATGCGACCTTTGTTAGATATTGGATTGCATTTATCCGTAATTTGTTTCAAATCCGATACCTGAGCAAGCCTCCGGTAGGTGATTCTACCGATGCGTCATTGGGGCATCAATGGCGTAGCACTTTCCGTGACGGTGTGACTGGATCACGGCGTCTCTATTTAGTACTCTGATAGTACAACTGTGCACCTACTGATGTTTGAAGAGGCGTATGGACTGGTTCTAAGATAATTGTTTCGTTTTGGTGAGTGTTGGTATGTGCCTACATACAGCTCACAATTTGGTACATTAGGCCGACGGGTCTGTGTACGCCATTTGTTTTGTTTTGTGCTCAAAATGGGTATCTCCTTACCATTCGAATTATTTGATTATGTATTCGTTCTGATTAATTGAAATTGTTAATCGTATGGTTAGTTTGTTCTGACATTCGTTATCATAGTTGAAATGCTTCCACTTTCTTTGCCACCACTATCTTTTGCCGCTTTTATAATCGTTTTTTTTTTATTTCTCATCATTATTTTTGTTCTTTCGTTATTGAGCAATTTTTGGCTCAGCCGTATTTCGTTTTGGTGGTTTTCTTTATTTTCAACAGGTACTCACGAGATTCATGGGATATGTGAAGAGAAGATAAAGTTGATTAAAATATTAAAAATTTTAGATAGATCAGTATAATAAATATGTAATTAGTTTTTATTTATTTATTTATTTAGTAAATTATATATTTATTTGGGTTAAATTCATTAAATATGGAATATACTTTGTTCTAACATCTGTAATACTGACACGTCAGCCCTACCCGGGTTGGGGTGTTACAGTTATGGTATCAGAGTAAATGTTCTTTCCTGTAGAAAACTTTAATTAAATTATTAATACATGTGAGGTTAACGGGTAGACATTAATTGGGATAGGATTAGATGTAGGACTGGGACATTACGTTCCGTTTAATCTTTGTGATAATAATTTGATCTTTTAGGAATAGACACATGACATAAAGCATATTACTTGGCACCATTGATTGTTAAAAAAAATGAATAAATAGAAAGGTTGGTGCTTCAAGACTTAGTTTCAATAATTTAACATGCTTTAGCTGGCTTTGTATTGTTAAAATATATCTATATGCATAGAAATCATAAGAGCATTATACGATTCTTTAGCCAAGTACTCGATATTAATCTTGACTAAAATGATCATATCTATACAAAATAAGGCAATTGAAGGAGTAATTAACATACTAACTGACATGATTATTTCTTTTTACTATTAGGCCAATTCTTGAAACAAGATTGTGAGAAAGAAAATCACCTGATTAAGAGTGTGATATATGTGCTGTCATGATGCAAATATAGAGGTCGTTAGAATTTAGCAATGTTGTAAAAATCGGCCTAGGCGCTAGGCGCCTATCTACTGTCTAATTTTTGGCCTAGGCGGTGCCTAGGCGCTAGGCGGCCTAGGCGGGGCCTAGGCGGCTCAATCAGATTTTTATATTTTTCACTTTTTTGACTTTTTTTAACTTTTTTATAGTAAAAGGGGACCAATTTCATGATTATTTAGACATTTCTCAACCAAAAATCTTTAATATGTGTCTGAAACATCGAATCCAGGCAGTTAACATCGAAATTTATCTCCAAACTTTGAATTCAGTGTTTAAATTTGCACTTTAAATTATTTATTTTTGTATATTTAAGTATATTTTTTAAAATTATTTGAAGTATTATATTAAATTGTTGATATTGATGTGTGTATATAATATATATTTGTAAAATTACATACAAAAATTCCAATCCGCCTAGAGCCGGTTAATCCCGGTTAATCCCGATTAATCCCTAGACGGTACCTCGCCGCTCGACTAGCGCCTAGCGACTTTTACAACCATGAAATTTAGTGTACTTTATGGAGAAATTGAATATCTTGTACAGTCAAACAAACACTCTCACCACACAACCTAATATATACACACACACACACTTTATTATGCATTGGCCAAGGAGGATAAAAGCTAGGTCTAAACTAATGTATATCCATTTAATTGAACATTAGAGTTTACATCATGTCTAAACTATTTTGAGTGTTCCTGTAACTTTAGAGCACATCTATGTTAAAAAAAATGTTGAAATAAGTGAACTCATGTATCTAACACCATAAATTTTCTATTTTCTACTCAATTTAAATGGAATCAATAAATAAATTAATATTACTTTGATTACTATTTATTTATTTATTTTTTGTCTCGTGTAACCAAATATATGAAACATGAAAGGTTTAATTTTGATCAATTTAACATATTTGACTTTTGATGCTAGTTTCTTGAACTTTCGTGCGCTTATGATGTGTTGAAATTAATAAGACAACATGTTTGATCTAGGCCGCGTATATAAACTTAATAAACCCAATACACAATTATATGTGATTAATGTTGGGACAAATTAATATGCCCATTTGATTAGAAGAAACAATTTATTGAAGGTGTAACCTAGTTAAATTCTAGTTAGATGAGAGAGAGAAATATAATAGTTTTCCACATTTTTCTTAAAGATTCATTTTCTTTGCTAATGATTTTTGAAACTTGAGCTTAAACAACTTTAATTATTGGTAATCTAAAATTAATTATTGAATTCTGAATATATGAACTCCTTGTACATTTTCAAATATTCCGATATCAAGAATTGATGAATCAAAAGTTTGCACTTAAGATTTTATTAACCAAACTTCATTATTGATTGTGAACATATAACCTTTAAAATAAAAATGTTTTGTGTCTAACATCGAATAACTAGATATCAAAGCTCTTTGTTAATATTAAAACATTAGAGAATTTTTATTTTATTTTATTTTTTTAGTATTAGAATTTCAAAACAAGATCAAGTATGTTTTTTTTTTCATATACATATTATCATATAATAAATTTTGTCTTAAGTAGTTTTGATTACTTGTGATCTGAAATACCTTTACATATCTCACCTAGGCTATGTTGATGACTCCACTAAACAATTTCGAGGACGAAATTATTTTTAGAGGGGTAGTGTTGTAATACCCGAAATGTTAATGAAACTAAAACAATAAATATCATAGAAATTTTAATGTATAACATAATAAATTTTTTTTATGTTAATTAATATAGCCTTAGTTAAGATCTCCTTTAGTAATTTAAAAGCTTCTGAGCATAAAATAAGTAGTTTAAATATTGTAATCAAACGACAATTCATTTATTTTCTTTCTTCTCTGAACGGTTCATAGAATTCTTAAAGGACCATTTAATTATTTAAGTTTTAATTTATTATCTAATATGGTAGCACTCTCAAAAGCCTCACATACGGAATCGTTTTTTTTACTTCTCCATAATCATGAAACCGTTATCTTAATTAGTCTTAAAACCACCATCAATATGAATTAGTATTATAAAAACTCAGCTCATAACCGACGACAAATAAATACAATTTAATCATCAAGTATTCTATATTATATCTAGTCCATGATTTCCAATTTAAAACTCATGTCTTCTCTTTCATTTTATCCCAAAACCTTCACCCAAATAAACTTCTATGCTGCTATCGTAATCTTCTTCTAATTTAGTAGTAATCGCGATGTCATGAGCTCATGTTAAGCGATTTGATCAGCAACCCATTTTTTTTTTGTGCTAAGGTCTTCAAGATAATTGAGTCAAGTTAGAAGTTATTTTATTAATTGCTTTTGAGGTACGGATTTTCTTTTCGTTACTTATAGTGTTGTTCTATTCATTTTTTTTAGTTGAACTGTTTGGTTTTCGAGCATCTGTTGAATCTGATTCTTATTTGTTACACATGTGATATAATTATTAAATTGAATTCATTATCGTGTGTTTTGTTATATTGACGTATGATATTATTTCATGCGACCTTTGTTAGATATTGGATTGCATTTTATCCGTAATTTGTTTCAAATCCGATACCTGAGCAAGCCTCCGGTAGGTGATTCTACCGATGCGTCATTGGGGCATCAATGGCGTAGCACTTTCCGTGACGGTGTGACTGGATCACGGCGTCTCTATTTAGTACTCTGATAGTACAGCTGTGCACCTACTGAAGTTTGAAGAGGCGTATGGACTGGTCCTAAGATAATTGTTTCGGTTTGGTGAGTGTTGGTATGTGCCTACATACAGCTCACAATTTGGTACATTAGGCCGACGGGTCTGTGTACGCCATTTGTTTTGTTTTGTGCTCAAAATGGGTATCTCCTTACCATTCGAATTATTTGATTATGTATTCGTTCTGATTAATTGAAATTGTTAATCGTATGGTTAGTTTGTTCTGACATTCGTTATCATAGTTGAAATGCTTCCACTTTCTTTGCCACCACTATCTTTTGCCGCTTTTATAATCGTTTTTTTTTATTTCTCATCATTATTATTGTTCTTTCGTTATTGAGCAATTTTTGGCTCAGCTGTATTTCGTTTTGGTGGTTTTCTTTATTTTCAACAGGTACTCACGAGATTCCTGAGATATGTGAAGAGAAGATAAAGATGATTAAAATATTAAAAATTTTAAATAGATCAGTATAATAAATATGTAATTAGTTTTTATTTATTTATTTATTTAGTAAATTATGTATTTATTTGGGTTAAATTTCATTAAATATGGAATATACTTTGTTCTAACATCTGTAATACTGACACGTCAGCCCTACCCGGGTTGGGGTGTTACAGTTATGGTATCAGAGTAAATGTTCTTTCCTGTAGAAAACTTTAATTAAATTATTAATACATGTGAGGTTAACGGGTAAACATTAATTGGGATAGGATTAGATGTAGGACTGGGACATTACGTTCCGTTTAATCTTTGTGATAATAATTTGATCTTTTAGGAATAGACACATGACATAAAGCATATTACTTGGCACCATTGATTGTTAAAAAAAATGAATAAATAGAAAGGTTGGTGCTTCAAGACTTAGTTTCAATAATTTAACATGCTTTAGCTGGCTTTGTATTGTTAAAATATATCTATATGCATAGAAATCATAAGAGCATTATACGATTCTTTAGCCAAGTACTCGATATTAATCTTGACTAAAATGATCATATCTATACAAAATAAGGCAATTGAAGGAGTAATCAACATACTAACTGACATGATTATTTCTTTTTACTATTAGGCCAATTCTTGAAACAAGATTGTGAGAAAGAAAATCACCTGATTAAGAGTGTGATATATGTGCTGTCATGATGCAAATATAGAGGTCGTTAGAATTTAGCAATGTTGTAAAAATCGGCCTAGACGCTTGGCGCCTATCTACTGTCTAACTTTTGGCCTAGGCACCCTCAATCAGATTTTTATTTTTTTCACTTTTTTTGACCTTTTTTGACTTTTTTTTGACTTTTTTATAGTTAAAGGGGACCAATTTCATGATTATTTAGACATTTCTCAACAAAAAATCTTTAATATGTGTCTGAAACATCGAATCCAGGCAGTTAATATCGAAATTTATCTCCAAACTTTGAATTCAGTGTTTAAATTTGCACTTTAAATTATTTATTTTAGAATATTTAAGTATATTTTTTAAAATTATTTGAAGTATTATATTAAATTATTGATATTGATGTGTGTATATAATATATATTTGTAAAATTACATACAAAAATTCCAATCCGCCTAGAGCCGGTTAATCCCGATTAATCCCTAGACGGTACCTCGCCGCCCGACTAGCGCCTAGCGACTTATACAACCATGAAATTTAGTGTACTTTATGGAGAAATTGAATATCTTGTACAGTCAAACAAACACTCTCACCACACAACCTAATATATACACACACACACTTTATTATGTATTGGCCAAGGAGGATAAAAGCTAGGTCTAAACTAATGTATATCCATTTAATTGAACATTAGAGTTTACATCATGTCTAAACTATTTTGAGTGTTCCTGTAACTTTAGAGCACATCTATGTTAAAAAAAATGTTGAAATAACTGAACTCATGTATCCAACACCATAAATTTTCTATTTTCTACTCAATTTAAATGGAATCAATAAATAAATTAATATTACTTTTATTACTATTTATTTATTTATTTATTTTTTGTCTCGTGTAACCAAATATATGAAACATGAAAGGTTATATTTGACTTTTGATGCTAGTTTCTTGAACTTTCGTGCGCTTATGATGTGTTGAAATTAATAAGACAACATGTTTGATCTAGGCCGCGTATATAAACTTAATAAACCCAATACACAATTATATGTGATTAATGTTGGGACAAATTAATATGCCCATTTGATTAGAAGAAACACTTTATTGAAGGTGTAAACTAGTTAAATTCTAGTTAGATGAGAGATAGAAATATAATAGTTTTCCACATTTTTCTTAAAGATTCATTTTCTTTGCTAATGATTTTTGAAACTTGAGCTTAAACAACTTTAATTATTGGTAATCTAAAATTAATTATTGAATTCTGAATATATGAACTCCTTGTACATTTTCAAATATTCCGATATCAAGAATTGATGAATCAAAAGTTTGCACTTAAGATTTTATTAACCAAACTTCATTATTGATTGTGAACATATAACCTTTAAAATAAAAATGTTTTGTGTCTAACATCGAATAACTAGATATCAAAGCTCTTTGTTAATATTAAAACATTAGAGAATTTTTATTTTATCTTATTTTTTTAGTATTAGAATTTCAAAACAAGATCAAGTATGTTTTTTTTTCATATACATATTATCATATAATAAATTTTGTCTTAAGTAGTTTTGATTACTTGTGATCTGAAATACCTTTACATATCTCACCTAGGCTATGTTGATGACTCCATTAAACAATTTCGAGGACGAAATTATTTTTAGAGGGGTAGTGTTGTAATACCCGAAATGTTAATGAAACTAAAACAATAAATATCTTAGAAATTTTAATGTATAACATAATAATTTTTTTTTGTATGTTAATTAATATAGCCTTAGTTAAGATCTCCTTTAGTAATTTAAAAGCTTCTGAGCATAAAATAAGTAGTTTAAATATTGTAATCAAACGACAATTCATTTATTTTCTTTCTTCTCTAAACGGTTCATAGAATTCTTAAAGGACCATTTAATTATTTGAGTTTTAATTTATTATCTAATATGGTAGCACTCTCAAAAGCCTCACATACGGAATCGTTTTTTTACTTCTACATAATCATGAAACCATTATCTTAATTAGTCTTAAAACCACCATCAATATGAATTAGTATTATAAAAACTCACCTCATAACCGATGACAAATAAATACAATTTAATCATCAAGTATTCTATATTATATCTCGTCCATGATTTCCAATTTAAAACTCCTGTCTTCTCTTTCATTTTATCCCAAAACCTTCACCCAAATAAACTTCTATGCTGCTATCGTAATCTTCTTCTAATTTAGTAGTAATCGCGATGTCATGAGCTCATGTTAAGCGATTTGATCAGCAACCCATTTTTTTTTTGTGCTAAGGTCTTCGAGATAATTGAGTCAAGTTAGAAGTTATTTTATTAATTGCTTTTAAGGTACGGATTTTCTTTTCGTTACTTATAGTGTTGTTCTATTCATTTTTTTTAGTTGAACTGTTTGGTTTTCGAGCATCTGTTGAATCTGATTCTTATTTGTTACACGTGTCATATAATTATTAAATTGAATTCATTATCGCGTGTTCTGTTATATTGACGTATGATATTATTTCTTGCAACCTTTGTTAGATATTGGATTGCCTTTTATCCGTAATTTGTTTCAAATCCGATAACCGAGCAAGCCTCCGGTAGGTGATTCTACCGGTGCGTCATTGGGGCATCAATGGCGTAGCCCTTTCCGTGACGGTGTGACTGGATCACGGCGTCTCTATTTAGTACTCTGATAGTACAACTGTGCACCTACTGAAGTTTGAAGAGGCGTATGGATTGGTCCTAGGATAATTGTTTCGTTTTGGTGAGTGTTGGTATGTGCCTATATACAGCTCACAATTTGGTACATTAGGCCGACGGGTCTGTGTACGCCATTTGTTTTGTTTTGTTTTGTGCTCAAAATGGGTATCTCCTTACCATTCGAATTATTTGATTATGTATTCGTTTTGATTAATTGAAATTGTTAATTGTATGGTTAGTTTGTTCTGACATTCGTTATCATAGTTGAAATGCTTCCACTTTCTTTGCCACCACTATCTTTTGCCGCTTTTATAATTGTTTTTTTTTGTTTCTCATCATTACTATTGTTGTTTCGTTACTGAGCAATTTTTGGCTCGGCCGTATTTCGTTTTGGTGGTTTTCTTTATTTTTAACAGGTGCTCACGGGATTCATGGGATATGTGAAGAGAAGATAAAGATGATTAAAATATTAAAAAGTTTAGACAGATCAGTATAATAAATACGTAATTAGTTTTTATTTATTTATTTATTTAGTAAATTATGTATTTATTTAGGGTTAAATTCATTAAATATGAAATATACTTTGTTCTGAAATCTGTAATACTGACACGTCAGCCCTACCCGGGTTGGGGTGTTACAATATCACCAACGATTCGTCGAGTCAACACAAGGCAACACACAAACACTCGGTTGAGCACACCGACACTTGGTGTTGTATAGGATACAACACACCACAAAACACATACTCACGACCTGTATGACTATAGGTGCTTACTAGCATGTGTTAGCATTTGCAAGTCGCGAACACACATAAAACCGGAACTGCTTATCAGATGAGTTCACGACCCCTTTTTCTATTTTCTACCTTTACGGGAGAAAACATTGCATACAAACTGTTTTTGAACAAAAACATACTTTTTGGTTACATTTGGACATGCTAATATCGCGTATATGCATATGTGTGGCACTCATCCACAAAACAGATAAGTCCTCACTAAACACATCTCGAATAGTTAATAGCGCATGGCGCTTAGCATGGTAATTCTTAATAGTACTATTTGGGCCAACCCGAATGGAGGTCGGAACAGTACAAAATTGACTAAACAACATTGTCATATCTTGTTGGATGGATATGGTGGGAGGCAGCATGTTAGCTTCGGTTGCGAACCCGCATATGATATAACACATATTGACTAGCTATCAATGGATATTGCATTGTTATGATATGTAGAACTGCAAAACTCTTACTTTAAACATTTTTTGTTTATTGCTGATATAAACCTGTGCTCTCACCAACCATCGTGTTGACCTTTTACTCGCATGTTTTCTCAGGTAACAAAGGCACGCGCACGAGGAATCTAGGATGCTAGAATGGAGTCCATGCATCTACATTAGTGTCTTAGGCTATTGATGTGACAATCCGACTTTTTGGATTAACTTCACTAACTGAAAAACAGTGAGATCACAGGCCCAACAGAGCCAATGTAGGCCTAATAAGACCAGTTTAGGTCCAATAGAAACAAGGAAGGTCACTGAGGCCCAGGTAGGCCCATTAAAGCCAAAGAAGGCCTAAGGTAGGCCCATTGAGATCTAGGAAGCCCAATTACAAAATTCAAAGCCCAAGATAGGCCCAATTATATTCTTTGAGGCCAAGTGGACAGAATGTAGGCCCAATTGGCCCAATTGGGTAAACGTAGGCAAAAAAAAAATAGTTCAATTAATAGGATTTGTGACAATTCGGGATTTCGGTTCAACTTTATTAACCGAAATGTTATGTAATTGAGCTAAATCATACTTAAAAGATTGGAATTAGTAGAAATCAGTCTCAATTTGCTCTAATTACAAAATTAAGACTTGTAATTGAATTGAAAGTCAAATTTTGACTTTAGAAGTCAAAATTCGTGGGTGTTAGTCGTGATTCAATGCGAAATACACATGTAACGGTTGGGGTTAATCAAATTAAACCTCCCAATTATGTGTACTGATGATTATTAACATCAATCAGGCGTTATAGGACCCAATAACGTTCAAATTAATGATGAGGTTATCTCTAAGGTCGAAACCGTTTCAAATCGCAAGCAATCTATATAAATCGATCATAGTTCATGCAATTGAAGGTTCCTGATAACTATTCGGCATCATTAGAAACTATTGCACATCACAATTTCACACAGAAGCTACGGGATTGGAGCAATCGATCGCGAGTCAACCGAACGTGAGCCATAAGTGGAACTACTGCAATTCGAAGTCAATCGGGGTAAGAATCTATTCCTACACACACTAAACATGCCGACTAAGAATAACCATAACACAATTTCATTTAAAGATCTGGAATTGATAAGGTTCGAATTCTAGGGCTTGTTTAAGAACCGGTTTGGGGGTTTAGATTAAAACGTGTTCTATAGTCTAATTAAAACTCACAGAGAGTTTCATAAGGTTCCGAACAAGCTAATGCATATGACAATTTCATTTAGAAACATCGAAGATCATGATTTCGTGTTTCTAGGGTTCTTGAAGGAAACCATTTGGGGATTTCGATTTAAATGGATTTTAGAATCAAATTAAAGGGTATCATTAGTTTCAGAGGGTTTCGATTTAGGATATTCCTAAATCAATTTTGAGTTTTAACACTGAAATGAATGATTTCGAGTTCTAGGTTGTGCTATCATAAACGGTTTTAGGGATTTTGATCGAAATAAGTTTAAAAACGAAATTAAATAGCATGAGTAGATTCAGAGGATCTCGATTAAGACTAATGCTATGACAATTTCATTATGGAACTACGAATTATAAGATTTTGATTCTAGGGTTCTTATTGTGAAGACGAGTTGGGAAATTCAAATGAAATGAGCTTGATACTCAAATTAATTGGCTCAGACATGTTCAAGATTATATTGTGAATGATAACCATATGAATTTTTAGATCAATTTGAATGAAATCGATTCAATCAAGTTGTAAATGTAGTGCACGAGTTCGAAACTGTTTAAGAGGTAAAAATCATATGTTTTTGATGATCATGATCAATTAAATCCATCTATGTACTCGATTAGGGCAATAGAACCAAAGCCCTAAGGATTGGAGTTCGATTGGATTCGAATTGATGACCAATTGAGGTTAAAAGGATCGGTTAAAGAACAAGGGGGAAACCGGCCCATCTATGTTTAAAACAATTTTGAATCGGGTCTGTTAACAAAAGATAGGCTAGATCAGATGGTTTGAACTTGTGTGTGGGTGTGGGAGGTCCCGGGTTCGAACCTGGGGGCTGCCATGTTTTTAGCAATTAAATCAAAATGAGATTTTTAGCCATATCTTTCTCGTTTCAAATCCGTTTTAAACCGTTCGAGTTGCGTTGTAACCGTAACGGGAATACGAACACATTGGGATCTTAAAATCTATATTTTAACCCGAAAACGAAATCGCGTATAATTACGTTTAATTAAATAAAATCGTATAGGATTTTATTTAAACGATTTCAAAAGCACGCGTACTTTCGTATGCACATTCTTAACACTCTAACATACGTGTGTTGACACGTATGTGATTTCAAGCACAAAACGATTATTCGAATAACACTAGGTTATTGTTTAAACACAGATTCTTCGTAAGAGGATTTCTTACACGAGCTTTTAGTGTGTGATCATTCTGCAATTATCAAAGGTGCGTACACGGCCCCTTTCTTATTTTAAACTGTTTTGGGGGAGAAAACATGTGCAACAAACTGTTTTTAGATACATATCACTTGCATGAGTTAGCTGTTTACATTATGTGAAAACATATCAACTTGAAAGTCCTTACACACCTCGAACCGTTTAGTTTGCTGTAATGCAAAGCGTGGTAGTTGGAAATAGATCTATTAGGTTTGACAAACCTCACCTGGTAGATGGGATCTACGCAGGTGTTTGACTGACCAAACACAATTTTACTATTGTTGTGATAGACAATAGTGGCAAGGCGAAAACATGCTATAGCATGGCAATCCGTCAGCTTCGGTGTCGAACACTTATGTAAATAGTTTATATGACTAGCTATCATGACTGTGCATGTGTGATGATGTTATCTACAATCTTGTTATTCAAACTGTTGTTTTGAACATTGTGAATACTTAAAACCTGTGTTATGCACCAACCTTTGTGTTGACTTGATTTACATGTTTTCTCAGGACGCTAAGGCGCGCGTTAAAGCTGGCATGGACTAGGAGATAGAGTCTCATGCATTTTAAACATTTTGAATATTTGAATTTGAACATTTAAATATTTTGTTTTGTAATGTTTACTTTACAACTGTTATTGGTTTTAAACGCTTCCGCAACTTTTGTAAACTCTGATGTTATGTTTAAAGACCAAAGTATGTTTTGAAATTCATATAGAGGTCTTCGCTATGTCTAATGATCTGAGATCCTGGTTTGTCACGTTCCCAAACGATATGATTCCGTTAGTTGAAAATTGGGGGGTGTGACAGATTGGTATCAGAGCCATTGGTTATAGCGAACTAGGTTTGCATTTGTAGGCCTAGACTATGACTGTTAGACATTAGACACACATGTTTACACATACTGCTTAGAAATTACATATGACATTATGTAATTGATTTGTTTACACATTCCATGGCATTGCACTTACATATGATATTATGTAACAGGCATGGCATCATCATCGGTACCCTATATCTACATTGATGATTCCGAGGACGAGGAACCGATAGTTCCGGCACCACCGTCATCACCACCACCACCTATTCCATCACCTCCACCATATGAGGGAGATGACTCAGACCCAGACGAGGATCCAGAGGAGGATCCGGATGAGGATCCGGAGGAGGATCCAGATGAGGATCCCGAGGAGGATCCAGATGAGGACCCGGATGAGGATCCAGAAGAGGAGCCAGTGGAGGGCACTCAGCAGATCCCTGCTGAGGGACCTTCTACACATCCACCACCAGTACTAGATGCTCCTGAGCCTAAGAGGCAAAGGACGGACGCTGAGGAGATCGCCAAATTGCGCGAGGATCTGGAGGAAGCAGAAGACAAGATCGCACAAAGATCTCAGGAACTATGGGATGCTATTGAGAGGCAGGATAATCTTGTCCATCTGGTTCATGATATGCGGGATGAGATGATCAATTTGATTGGTCGTCTAGAAGAGTCAGAGAACCGAGAGGAGATTTTGGCGGGCAGGGTTGAAGCCTTGGAGGATTTAGTGGCCTCTGAGAATGAGGAACAGGATGAGGATGAGGAGGAGGAACCAGCACCAGTTGTTGAGTCCGATCCTGAATCCACTGTTGAGGACGATTGATTTTCTTTTCTTTCTTGTTTTGTTTAAACTTATTAGGAACGGGTTGTGTTCCTACATTAGTAGTTTGAAAAGTATGTTTCATTTCAAAAGTATTGTACTCAAAGAAGTTTTTAAATATTGAAGAACTATTAGTTATTCCAATAGTTTTGTTGATTTATATCATATGTTGTGTTTGTTGTTCTACTTACACATGTTACATTAGACTTTGCAAGCATGCTAACACTTCTTGTAAATAGGAAACTAATGGCTGAGGGAAACGTTCACATGACAGTCGCTGAGCTCAACTAGCTAATTAACAACAGAGTCACTGAGGCTATTGCACAGTATGCTCAGACACATAACACAGGACCACATGGTCCAGCTGGGGGATTGGTTAACCCACAAGTCTGCACGTTCAAGATGTTCTTGGACTGTAAACCCCACAATTTCAAAGGGTCGGAGGGGGCCATTGGACTCCTTCGGTGGATTGAAAAGGCGGAGTCTGTGTTTGAAATGTGCAACTGTCCTAACGAAAGCAAGGTGAAATTTGCTACGGGAACATTGGAGGGTCCAGCATTAACCTGGTGGAACTCGAATGTTCAGACTCTGGGATTGGGTGAGGCAAATGCCTTAACATGGAATGACTTCAAAACTTTACTGCAAGAGGAGTACTGTCCTCGCAGTGAAATGCAGAAGTTAGAGGAGGAATATTGGCACCTCAAGATGGAGGGGTCAAACATTGAAGAGTACACAACCCGGTCACATGAGTTGGCCAGACTGCTACCACACATGGCTACTCCAGCCAGTAAGTGGATTGAAAGGTATATTGGAGGACTAGTGCCTCAGATTCAGGGGTTGGTGACTTCAGCAAATCCCACCACCATCCAACAAGCTGTTCGTTTAGCGCATCAGCTTACTGACCAGGCAGTGTTACAGGGGACTCTGCCCAAACGAACATCTGCTACCAAGGTAGGAGATCATAAGAGAAAGTGGGAAGGCAACAACTCCAAGGGTAACAACCAACAATCGTATCAGCAAAACCGGAAGCAAGACTCAACCAAGTCTTATCATAATTCAAGCAGTGGTCAGCAATCGTCATCATCGGGGGGTTATATTGGCAAACACCCCAAGTGCAACAGGTGTGGTTACCATCATGCAGGTAACCAATGTGAGAGAGCTAAGTGCCAGAGGTGTGGCAAGATTGGGCATGCGGCTAAGGATTGTCGCGGGGAGCTACAAAACAACAACAACCAGAACAATAACCAGAACAACGCTCAGAAGGGTTGTTTTGAGTGTGGCAAAATGGGGCATTTTAAGAAAGATTGCCCACAGCTCAAGAAAGGCGGGGACAATAATGCCAATGGCAATGGAAATGGCAACGGTAATGGAAATGGCACCAACAACAACAACAACAATAACAACCACAACAACAACAATGGTGCTAGGGGCAGGGCGTTTGTGATTGGAGGACGTCAAGCGCGGGAAGATCCCAACATTGTCACGGGTACGTTCCTCTTAAATAATCACTATGCCTCCATGTTATTTGACACCGGTGCCGACCGGAGTTTTGTATCTAGTTCACTTGCTAAGTTGCTAAATGTTAGTCCCACTGCCTTAGATAGTCCATACACTGTGGAATTAGCTGATGGTAAGTTGATAGTAGTGGAAAATATCTTTAAGGGATGTATCCTTGATTTGATGGGTCAAACGTTAGAGATTGATCTGATGCCTATTGCCTTAGGCAGTTTTGATGTAGTTATTGGCATGGACTGGTTGTCCAAAAACCAGGCTGAAATCGTATGCCATGAAAAGATTGTTCGCATACCTCTTCCGCAGGGAGAGACATTATATGTACAAGGCGAGAAGAGCAGTACGCCACTGCGTCTCATATCTTGTATGAAAGCACACAAATGCCTGCGGAAAGGTCATACGGCAGTTATAGCACTTATAACTGAAAAGCCGGTAGCTGAGAAGAAGCTTGAAGATATACCTGTAGTTTGTGAATTTCCGGAGGTGTTTCCAGAAGACTTGCCGGGATTACCGCCTATCAGACAGGTGGAATTCCGAATCGACCTCACACCAGATGCAGCACCGATAGCTAGGGCGCCTTACCGACTTGCACCGTCAGAAATGCAAGAGTTATCCACACAATTGCAAGAGTTGTTGGATAAAGGTTTCATACGACCTAGTTTTTCACCATGGGGAGCTCCAGTTTTGTTTGTAAAGAAGAAGGACGGGACTTTCCGTATGTGTATCGACTACCGGGAATTAAACAAGGTCACTATCAAGAACCGGTATCCGTTACCCAGAATTGACGATCTGTTCGATCAATTGCAAGGTTCGAGTTACTACTCGAAGATTGATCTCAGGTCTGGTTATCATCAACTAAGAGTCCAGGAGGAGGATATTCCGAAGACAGCATTCAGGACGCGCTATGGCCATTATGAGTTCTTGGTCATGCCATTTGGGTTGACAAACGCTCCAGCTGTATTCATGGATCTCATGAATCGTGTTTGTAAACCTTATCTTGATAAGTTTGTCATTGTTTTCATCGATGACATTCTCATCTATTCACAGTCTGAGGAGGAACACGCTGAACATCTTCGATTATTGCTAGAGCTATTGAAACAAGAACAATTGTACGCTAAATTTTCGAAATGTGATTTCTGGATGCGAGAAGTACAATTTCTGGGTCATATAGTTAATGAAAAGGGCATACATGTTGATCCAGCGAAGATTGAAGCGATTAAGAATTGGGAAGCGCCAAAGACCCCTACCGAGTTACGACAATTCCTTGGTTTGGCGGGTTATTATCGACGATTCATTGAAGGTTTCTCAAAGATCGCTCAACCACTTACAGCTCTTACGCACAAGGGAACAAAGTATAACTGGACGGATAAACAGGAAACTGCGTTTCAGTTATTGAAACAGAAGCTTTGCAGCGCACCGATTCTGTCCTTACCGGAAGGGACGGAAGACTTTGTGGTGTATTGTGATGCATCTGCACAAGGTTTGGGATGTGTGTTGATGCAACGTGATAAAGTGATCGCTTATGCTTCCAGACAACTACGAACACACGAAAAGAATTACACTACTCATGACTTGGAGTTAGGAGCAGTGGTTTTTGCTTTGAAGATTTGGAGGCATTACTTGTATGGAACTAAGTGTACTATTTATACTGATCATAAGAGTTTGCAACATATCTTTGATCAGAAGGAGCTTAATATGAGGCAACGACGATGGGTTGAGTTGTTGAACGATTATGAGTGTGCGATTAAGTATCACCCGGGAAAGGCTAACGTGGTAGCTGATGCTTTAAGCAGAAAGGATACTTCAACAAGACGGGTTCGTGCACTTATGATGACAATACATACCGACTTACCTGACAAGGTACGCAGTGCTCAGATCGAGGCTTTGAAAACGGAAAACTTGGTACAGGAATCTCTACGCGGGATGGAAACACAGTTGGATGTCAAGTCTGATGGAATTCGTTATTTCATTGATAGACTTTGGATACCTTTGTATGGAGGTTTAAGGGAACTTGTAATGGACGAATCGCACAAGTCCAGATATTCAGTCCATCCGGGATCAGACAAGATGTACCATGACTTGAAGGCATTGTATTGGTGGTCTCACATGAAAGCCGACATTGCTAAGTACGTTAGCAAATGTTTGACTTGTTCGAAAGTCAAAGTTGAATACCAGAAGCCATCTGGTTTACTGCAACAACCAGAGATACCGATGTGGAAATGGGAACAGATTTCGATGGACTTCATTACTAAGTTACCCCGTACACCGAGTGGTTGTGATACGATATGGGTAATTGTCGATCGATTAACGAAATCTGCACACTTCTTAGCAATTAAGGAAACTGATAAGATGGAGAAACTGACTCGTATTTACATCAAGGAAGTAGTAGCACGGCATGGTGTGCCAATCTCTATCATATCAGATCGGGATGCCCGATTTACTTCCAACTTTTGGAAATCACTTCATAAATCATTGGGGACTCGCTTGGATATGAGTACCGCTTATCATCCACAGACCGATGGTCAAAGTGAACGAACGATTCAAACGCTCGAGGATATGTTACGAGCTTGCGTAATTGACTTTGGTGACAGCTAGGAGAATCATTTACCGTTGGTGGAATTCTCTTACAACAACAGTTATCATACAAGTATTCAAGCAGCACCGTTTGAAGCTTTGTATGGTCGCAAATGTCGTTCACCAGTTTGCTGGGCTGAAATTGGTGACAGTCAGATAACAGGTCCGGAACTGGTGCACGAGACGACAGAGAAGATAGTTCAAATCCGGAACCGTATGGCAGCGGCTCGGGATCGACAGAAGAGTTATGCAGACAAACGTCGCAAGCCGTTGGAATTTCAAGTAGGAGACCGAGTTCTTCTAAAAGTATCACCTTGGAAAGGTGTGATACGATTCGGCAAGCGCGGAAAGCTTAGTCCACGTTACATAGGACCTTTTGAGATTCTGAAAAGGATTGGTCCGGTTGCGTATCAACTCAAACTACTGGATGAACTCAGTGGAGTTCATGATGTGTTTCATGTGTCGAACTTAAAGAAATGTCTTTCTGACGAGACATTGTTTGTACCGTTGGAAGAAATACAAGTAGATGAACAGTTACGATTCATTGAAGAACCAGCTGAAATCATGGACTCAGAGGTCAAACAACTGAAGCAAAGCAAGATTCCGATAGTCAAAGTTCGATGGAATTCAAGACGTGGTCCTGAATTCACATGGGAACGGGAAGACCAAATGATGAAGAAATATCCTCATCTATTCAAAACAGCTACTGCTAACACTGAGAGCGCACGTTAAATTTCGGGACGAAATTTCCTTCAACAAGGGGATGATGTGATGCTTTCACACATCAACACTGCAAACTTCAAACTGTAAGCACAAACATTTTATTTATTTAATTGATTTTGTTACAAACAATTGTGTTACATTACATTCTATATATTTTATGTGCTACATTTCATATGTTACATGTTATGGTAGTACATACATGATTGGTAACACACATTTTGCTATGTACGGGGGTTACATAGTACAAACAGTTTCAAACAGTCACAGTTGTGAGGTTACACAACACAGTATGATCAAATACAAACAGTCACAGTTAGGTGAACTAACTAGTGTATACGCAAACAATCACATTGAACGATCACAATTGAGTTGTGATGTTGCAAGCATTAGACTCTGTGTGTGAGTACACACAAGCACACAGAATGATCAAATCACACTAACACGTACAATCTGAACTTGTAAGTAGTTTTCTAACTACTCCTAACACTTACTAATTTTCGGGTCGAAAATTCCTTCAACAAGGGGATGATGTGACAATCCGACTTTTTGGATTAACTTCACTAACTGAAAAACAGTGAGATCACAGGCCCAACAGAGCCAATGTAGGCCCAATAAGACCAGTTTAGGTCCAATAGAAACAAGGAAGGTCACTGAGGCCCAGGTAGGCCCATTAAAGCCAAAGAAGGCCTAAGGTAGGCCCATTGAGATCTAGGAAGCCCAATTACAAAATTCAAAGCCCAAGATAGGCCCAATTATATTCTATGAGGCCAAGTGGACAGAATGTAGGCCCAATTGGCCCAATTGGGTAAACGTAGGCAAAAAAAAAAATAGTTCAATTAATAGGATTTGTGACAATTCGGGATTTCGGTTCAACTTTATTAACCGAAATGTTATGTAATTGAGCTAAATCATACTTAAAAGATTGGAATTAGTAGAAATCAGTCTCAATTTGCTCTAATTACAAAATTAAGACTTGTAATTGAATTGAAAGTCAAATTTTGACTTTAGAAGTCAAAATTCGTGGGTGTTAGTCGTGATTCAATGCGAAATACACATGTAACGGTTGGGGTTAATCAAATTAAACCTCCCAATTATGTGTACTGATGATTATTAACATCAATCAGGCGTTATAGGACCCAATAACGTTCAAATTAATGATGAGGTTATCTCTAAGGTCGAAACCGTTTCAAATCGCAAGCAATCTATATAAATCGATCATAGTTCATGCAATTGAAGGTTCCTGATAACTATTCGGCATCATTAGAAACTATTGCACATCACAATTTCACACAGAAGCTACGGGATTGGAGCAATCGATCGCGAGTCAACCGAACGTGAGCCATAAGTGGAACTACTGCAATTCGAAGTCAATCGGGGTAAGAATCTATTCCTACACACACTAAACATGCCGACTAAGAATAACCATAACACAATTTCATTTAAAGATCTGGAATTGATAAGGTTCGAATTCTAGGGCTTGTTTAAGAACCGGTTTGGGGGTTTAGATTAAAACGTGTTCTATAGTCTAATTAAAACTCACAGAGAGTTACATAAGGTTCCGAACAAGCTAATGCATATGACAATTTCATTTAGAAACATCGAAGATCATGATTTCGTGTTTCTAGGGTTCTTGAAGGAAACCATTTGGGGATTTCGATTTAAATGGATTTTAGAATCAAATTAAAGGGTATCATTAGTTTCAGAGGGTTTCGATTTAGGATATTCCTAAATCAATTTTGAGTTTTAACACTGAAATGAATGATTTCGAGTTCTAGGTTGTGCTATCATAAACGGTTTTAGGGATTTTGATCGAAATAAGTTTAAAAACGAAATTAAATAGCATGAGTAGATTCAGAGGATCTCGATTAAGACTAATGCTATGACAATTTCATTATGGAACTACGAATTATAAGATTTTGATTCTAGGGTTCTTATTGTGAAGACGAGTTGGGAAATTCAAATGAAATGAGCTTGATACTCAAATTAATTGGCTCAGACATGTTCAAGATTATATTGTGAATGATAACCATATGAATTTTTAGATCAATTTGAATGAAATCGATTCAATCAAGTTGTAAATGTAGTGCACGAGTTCGAAACTGTTTAAGAGGTAAAAATCATATGTTTTTGATGATCATGATCAATTAAATCCATCTATGTACTCGATTAGGGCAATAGAACCAAAGCCCTAAGGATTGGAGTTCGATTGGATTCGAATTGATGACCAATTGAGGTTAAAAGGATCGGTTAAAGAACAAGGGGGAAACCGGCCCATCTATGTTTAAAACAATTTTGAATCGGGTCTGTTAACAAAAGATAGGCTAGATCAGATGGTTTGAACTTGTGTGTGGGTGTGGGAGGTCCCGGGTTCGAACCTGGGGGCTGCCATGTTTTTAGCAATTAAATCAAAATGAGATTTTTAGCCATATCTTTCTCGTTTCAAATCCGTTTTAAACCGTTCGAGTTGCGTTGTAACCGTAACGGGAATACGAACACATTGGGATCTTAAAATCTATATTTTAACCCGAAAACGAAATCGCGTATAATTACGTTTAATTAAATAAAATCGTATAGGATTTTATTTAAACGATTTCAAAAGCACGCGTACTTTCGTATGCACATTCTTAACACTCTAACATACGTGTGTTGACACGTATGTGATTTCAAGCACAAAACGATTATTCGAATAACACTAGGTTATTGTTTAAACACAGATTCTTCGTAAGAGGATTTCTTACACGAGCTTTTAGTGTGTGATCATTCTGCAATTATCAAAGGTGCGTACACGGCCCCTTTCTTATTTTAAACTGTTTTGGGGGAGAAAACATGTGCAACAAACTGTTTTTAGATACATATCACTTGCATGAGTTAGCTGTTTACATTATGTGAAAACATATCAACTTGAAAGTCCTTACACACCTCGAACCGTTTAGTTTGCTGTAATGCAAAGCGTGGTAGTTGGAAATAGATCTATTAGGTTTGACAAACCTCACCTGGTAGATGGGATCTACGCAGGTGTTTGACTGACCAAACACAATTTTACTATTGTTGTGATAGACAATAGTGGCAAGGCGAAAACATGCTATAGCATGGCAATCCGTCAGCTTCGGTGTCGAACACTTATGTAAATAGTTTATATGACTAGCTATCATGACTGTGCATGTGTGACGATGTTATCTACAATCTTGTTATTCAAACTGTTGTTTTGAACATTGTGAATACTTAAAACCTGTGTTATGCACCAACCTTTGTGTTGACTTGATTTACATGTTTTCTCAGGACGCTAAGGCGCGCGTTAAAGCTGGCATGGACTAGGAGATAGAGTCTCATGCATTTTAAACATTTTGAATATTTGAATTTGAACATTTAAATATTTTGTTTTGTAATGTTTACTTTACAACTGTTATTGGTTTTAAACGCTTCCGCAACTTTTGTAAACTCTGATGTTATGTTTAAAGACCAAAGTATGTTTTGAAATTCATATAGAGGTCTTCGCTATGTCTAATGATCTGAGATCCTGGTTTGTCACGTTCCCAAACGGTATGATTCCGTTAGTTGAAAATTGGGGGGTGTGACAGATCATTCAATATCATTTGTTATGTTACGTATTGCTAAACAACTTAAACCGCTTCCGCAAACTATTACTTTATGTTATTTTGAAAACTGTTTTAAGAACGCTTTCGCAACCTATGAAATTCAAACCGTTTGGACAACTTTTACATTTACTTCCGCAACTCTGATTTTACAAACTGTTTTGTCCAAGTAATTGGATGTACGTATGCAACCAGACATGTAAGTCTCGCAACTGTATCACCGGAGGCTGCGATCCTGACAGCCTCACGTCGCGCCCTTGGGAAGGCCGTGGTGCAACATTATGCATCATACAAGAATATTAAAGTTCATCAAATGGATGTTAAGAGTCCATTCCTTGATGGTGTGGTTAGCGAGACTGTGTATGTCAATCAAACTCCCAGGTTTGAAAATCCATTACATCGTGACAAAGTCTACAAGTTTGACAAGGCACTGCATGGATTGTACCAAGCTCCACGAGCATGATAAGAAACACTATCTATTCACCTTCTGAACACAGGTTCAAAAGAGGTTTCATTGATTGCACGCTTTTCAATAGAGAGAAAGACAGAGACTTCGTGATGGTAAGGTAGATGACATCATTTTCGGTTCTACTAATTATGTTATGTGCAAAAACTTAGAGAAGGTGATGAAAGAAAAGTTTGAAATGAGTTCTGTTGGGGAAATGAAGTTATTTATAGCATTGCAGGTGGATCAAACTAAGGCAAGGATCTTTTTGCATCAGACTAAATATGTTGGTGACATTTTGAGTCAGTTCAATATGTTGGATGCTAAACCTACTGGTACCCCACGGGCTGTTAATCACGGGATTACTCTAAATGAAAAGGGGTGGATAATTGATGTTACTCTGTATCACTCCATGATCAGATCTCTCATGTATCTCACTGCTTCTCACCCAGACATCATGTTCATTACATAAGTGTGTGCCAGATACCAATCAAAGCGAAGGGTCACTCATCTTGTTGTTATCAAAAGGATCTTTTTTTATATGAAGGGTACCCTGGATCTTGGCTTATGGTAATCTAATGATGATAATTTTGAGCATACTACATATAGTGACTTGAATTACGGTGGCTGTAAACAACACTTCAAATTAACAATTGTAGGTCACCAAATGGTTACATGGCAATGCAAGAAGCAGTCATTGGTGTCTACTTCATTATGTGAAGCTGAGTACATTGTCACCGCAAGTTGATGTTCTCAAATCATCTGCATTCAACAACAGTTGCAGAATTATGGTTTGCCATTTTCAAACACCCTATATTTTTCGATAACACATTTGCCATTGTCTTCACTAACAATCTTGTACAACACTCTAATACCTAACACATCAACTCTAAAGCATGGCAATACATTTATACAAAACTTGTACCCCGAGCACAAGCAATGGAACCGTAGACAGTCAAGTGAAATCCAATCCACGAAATAATTTGACCAATGGACAACATCATTGTGGTAAAGGTTGTAATGCCAGAGGAATCATTACCGCATGGCATAGAGGGAAATGTCATAAGCATCTATACCTTCAAATAGATTTTCGGCGGAATGAAAAATACTTATATGGTAGAATCGTAACCATAGAATACGACCCGAATTGAAATGCATACATTTGTCTCATACACTATAGGGATGGTGAGTATAGATATATTTTACATCCCTAGGGGGCTATAATTCAAGCTACCATTGTTTCTGGTACAGAAGTTCCTATTAAAATGGGAAATGGCCTACCTTTGAGTGCGGTTTGAACTATTGATTTACGTAATTGGAAGTAACCAATTAGGTTTACGACGAAACCTAGAAATCGATCACTGATCCAATTTGAGTACCTCTACAGGATAGACCTCAATAGAAAATTGAAGAGTAATGGTTTTTATTCTTGATTGTTTTGAAAAGAAACTAATCGATGTTGTTAATATTAAAGACCACCAAAGAGCCGATCTTTACACAAATGCTTTTGATAAACCCAAATTTCTATATATGTTATCAGCTAATGGGGTCACCAAGAAAAATAGTCATTCCTGACTTTGAGTTCCACAAGTGATCACAGTTTTAGTCAATATGCTTGTTTTTCTTCATCTTTTCAAAAATTCAAAAACACATAAAGATTTTTATGTTTTCATATCTTAGGGGGGGAAGTCATTCAAAAAAACAGTAAAAAATCATGAAAATGATACGTGGATCTAACATTTTGAGAAATGATGGCACGCTAATTATATGCTTGAAAGAAAAGTTAATTACACAAACAGATAGCATATGAATTCATGATGTGATATATTTGTAGGCTTTTCTTACTGATACTCAAATGCAGATGATCAATCTAAGGTTTGATTTATAGAAACCAATCTATAAAAAGGTTAACATGATAGACTGTTAATGATTTAAATCACGCATACACCTGCTATCCAACATTGTTATGAAGGTTCCAAATTTACAGGATTCCAAGTCCGTACACATGCCATATTGCTGGGTCACAGCCCAACTTAAGTCGTCCATTCGGGTAAGGACGAATGTGTTAGAAAAAATAAAATCAACATGATTCTGTATACTTGTCATATTACTGGGTTACAGCCTAGTTGAATTTGTCCATTCAAATAGGATAACGTAGTGTATCAAAAAGATAAGTCTGACACATGTACATGTGCCATACACTAGGTTGCAACCTAGTTGAAGCCATTCATTCGGATGAGGTAGTCACATACAACAAATTTGTCACACGTTCCATATTGCTTTGTAAGTACCTAGCTAAAGTCGTCCATGAGATATTGTTGGATTTGAGTTTCGGCAAAAGAATAAAGTAATAGATATAAAGAATAAATGAAACCTTATAAGTTTACGAACTTAGGTAAAACCTGATGCAGATATGAATCTTTACCTTGTTTTGAACATTTGTTAAAATTAAAATTGACTGCTGTGGGGTACACAATCAAATGTTACACTTGATTATTAGTATGTTCTGAGAAGATTTATGTATAAGCTTAAGATGGGCAAATTTTATCAATAGTCGAATATTGTAACAATTAGCTTAAATGTTAATCAATTATCATTGCAAATTGCTATGACTTAGCATTGATCTCAAGTTTGGATCTTTCTCACAAAAAAATATGTGATTAAGTATCATGTTTTTATAGTTACTTTAAGTCTAAAATTTGTAAAAGTACAAAAAGATTTCGCGTCTTCTTCAGTTTCTATGATAACTTGTGTCTTAATTGTCCAGTATCACCTTGAAAATACCAGACATACTTCATAATTAACACACAAAAAAATTAACATAATATCAAATTAGCTTGTTTGTTGTGTTTGGGTGCTTGATTTAAGCCGAATCGTCAAAGTTACAAAAGGGTTAAATATCACTCGTATGAATGAGATATGCTCATGACTCATTCGCATGAATGACTCCATGTGAATATGGGAACAACATTAAATGAAAACCACTCACACAAATGAGCTCATTTACCCTAACTCTTCCATTTGTATGCTATGTGTTGCACTCATTTTCCCATCCCTCTCTTCATTGATCTCTAGCTAGTTTTATTCGTTCTTATTGGCCCATTCACATTCACTGATTCTGGTTTACACTTATAGGTACTAATAGGATGCTTTTCGAGGAAAATCTCGACACATTTTATGAGTTGATACATTTCAAAATTTTGAATTGATCTTGCGTATCTGTTAATCTAAACTGACAGGTTTATCGTTTTTTATTACAGAATGGATCTAAAAGCATCTCCCAAGAACAAAATTTGTGCTCATTTAGACTCAACCACCAAGAATACATCCAAGTTCGTTGATATCATTATTTTTCTAAGGAGATCGCGCATACCCACAACAATTTCCACCAATTGCACTCCAGAATTCTTTTTGGTCATCTAATGATGTTGACTACGCCGTCACTCCCCATGTTAAATGAAAAACCGTTGGAGAAAAAGATGTTGTAGCATCCGTTGAGCACACTAGGAGGATGTGTGGATTTCAAAACTTGTCAGAACACCCAATCACTTTGGACAAAATCCTATTCTATGGGTGTTTCCTTAGATGAATGTACAAGGGAGATCTTAGTTCAGGCGTTCTCAACAAGGCTAACCTATGCACTCAGTTCAAGTATCTTTGCCATGTCTTATGCAGAGGATTCGATGAGATGAGGGAAACTCTACAGTCTGCTTTTGTTCCATTATTGTTGAACATGCCCTTTAATTTATTGAAGATGTTGTTTATTCACATGAAGGATAATGTTACTTTCCAGCAGGATGAGTAGGACTTGATGTATCCATGCTTCCTCCAATTGATTTTTCATGCAAAACTACCAGATCTGCCAAAGACCATTACTGATATCATCAGACTGGAACTCATGACCAACACTACGCTCAATCGGGTCTATCAACAAATGTAGAGATGCCAAGCCCTAGTATCGTCACCTCTTTGGCCACCTCATTTATCATGAGTATGTCGCACCAGCTAAAATGAGGTGGAGGCACGACGACTCTGATTCAGAGGTGGAAGACTTTGTTGTTCCACCTCAGGATGATGATGATGTCGATGACATCTAAGTTGCTCTGTTCTCTACTATTTAGTTCATAGTATCTTTATTTGCCGAGATTAGTTAGCCAATTAGCGTATCCGCAACTGAGGAGATTCCACCCTTGGTTTAGATGAAGTGAACTTAGATTATATCCATTTTATTGATGGATCGGAATTAGATAGCACAAATGAAGAATTCATGACAACTACAATTGGAACCAGGCTGGGAAGAGACAAAGGGAGGCCTCAGATTCTCTACAAGTCAGAGATGTTGACGATGTTGATTTTATTCCTAATTTCAAGCATTCCCATTCCTTCTACATCACAGGATCCTGCCTAAACATCAGCTCCTATAGCTAGAAGGAAGGGTGCCTAAAAAAGGTAGAGGTTTATTCTATAGAGAAGGATAGAATCGGTGTCCAATACAGCAACCGTTGTTACATCGACTGCAGTGGCACATGTTTCCTCACTTTCCAGGTCCGGGACGGCTACTACACGTCCAGCAACTTCTGTGTCCCAAACCTCCTCAGCTTTTGTTGCAATCTTCATCGCTTCAAGTGTCAGTCCTTCCACAACATGCTCGGGAAATTTTATAGCAACCATGTCAATTGTTGAACAACTCAGCAATCTCAACAGTTTGGACATTTGGTTGATGAAGGGAACCCACCAGCAAGACATGGCCAATGTGCAGCTAACATAGAGGAATTCCGAGTAAGAAACTCTGTTGCTGCAATCTGCAACTAGGAACTCAGAGCTGAAAGAAAGTTTGCTGAAAGCTTCTGAAAACCATCTTTCACTTTCCCTTAAAGTCCAAGCACATGAGGATTGTATACTCAGCCTGGAGTTGGAGAAAAATCACCTCTCTGATGCTTTGGAAGGCTTGAAGGACTCCACTCTACGGCTTGAGGTAAAGCCCACCAAATCTAACTCTAAAGACTCTGATTTTGATGATAAAGATGATTATGACGAGGAGAAATTTGATTACGAGTGTTCGGATGATGAAGGCAAGGGTGATGACGTTGATGGAGCTGGAGATGCTGCTGCATGTGCATGTGGCACTACAGGCCATTCTACCTAGCCCAAGCAGAGACAATTTAACAATAAAAAAACATATTGCTCCAGAGTTCACCAAAGAACAAATAAAGTCTTCCATGGCCACCGAGATTGTTGATGTTGTGTTAGTGAGCCGACTGAATGTGAATTTGACTATGATTCTTGATGCTCAAGGAATTATTCAGCACTTGGTGAGCTATGACAAGGAGAGATCATAGATTGTTTATCAAAGGAGCAAATAGCCTAGCTATTCAAGTTAAGTCTCGATGACATTACTGTTGAGCCTACAATTTTTCACTTAATAATTAATGATATTTCAGAATCCAGAATAATTCCGGATATACAGGGATATTTGAATATATTAATTTACCAATACTGATGACTTATTTGATGGATGATAATTATAAGTATTGATTAATATTTATATTATCGACATGTGCTCTTAGTTTTTGAATAAAGTCAACACGTAAAAGAGTGTTGGAAAATAAGGATTGATGAGCAAAACCATTCAAGCCAAACAATTGAATAAACTGCAGAATGACAAGCCGTGGATGCTACTCTTCCGATTGAAGAACTTCTTCAGCATCGGAAGGTCAACAGCGGGAAGATTCGTCAAAAAGAACTGTCGCTGAACTTATCTACCTCAGAAGACACTAGCTGATCATGACACCTTCAGAAGACATCCATTGCATCGGAAGACATTAAATGACTCAGAAGACAATCTCCTATTCTGAAATAACTGACTGTTTAATTAGCTTCCGATGATCATCTTCTGAAAGAATAACCACTAAACATCAGCACAACTACTTCAACCTCGGAAGACCTGAAGACTCCTGAAGACTCTTGTTTCCGTTGTTGTTGACTTTGTATTTGTACTAGTCAGTTGATTTAGTGTCTGTAATAGAGTCAGCTATTTGTCTTATTATTTCTTGTCTTGTATCTCAGAATGTTTGGGTATTTAAGTCCCAACATTCTCTGAGTAAAATGAATTACTTCCCCCGAAATTCCTTGTGCTTTCTATATGTTCTTTTCCCTCTTTCTTAGCAAGAAAACTAAACAACGAAAATAACATTGTGCAAAACTTTAGAGGAGGCTAAAACCAAAGCTTTGACTAAGAGTCTAAAGTCTTGTTCCTGGTAAAACAGCTACTCCTCGAGGTTTCTTTAGTTCAACAATTGGTATAAGAGCCTTGTCCTTAGTCTTGGTTTAACCATCAAGACTAAAACTCAAAGCTCTCACTGATATCTTGTTGTTTAGTTTTCTGTGTTCTGTTTCTTCTATCTTTCTATTTTCTTTAAATATGTAGGAGTTTGGTTTTTGAACTAAACTGTGTTCAAAAATCATTCTAACAAATCACTTTGAGAACTCATCACTTGTTGATTTGCTCATAACTGTTCGTGAACCCATGGCAGAGAAATTCACCTTAGCCCCCATAACACCGGTTCTGCCACAAAGCCACCAATCTTGGTTAGGCACCAATATAACATTTGGAAAAGACGGATGTTACATTTCCTGTCCAATAATCATACAGGATGTTGGAAGTCTGTCATGTTTGGACCGCATAAACCAATGGTCCTGGACACGGAGACTGGAGACCATGTCCCGAAGGATCCTCAGAATTACACCGAGGAAGACTACCAGAAGTTAGAGATTGATGCAAAGGCACATGCTCAACTGGCTATGGCCCTTCCTAATGAAATATACTCTGGTCTTCTTCACCACGAGTCTGCTAAAGACTGGTGGGATGCTCTAAAAGAGCAATTTGGTGGTACTAAAGATGTTGTGTCTAATACCAGGGAGATATTAGCTCAACAATATGAGACATTCTCCCAACTAAATAATGAGTCACTGACTCAGCGGTTTGAGCAGTTCACTTCTCTCTTAAGTGAACTAAAACTAGTTGGTCAAGTGTACCCCCTAGTCTCTGTTCTAAACCGCTTTTTGAGATCTCTGCCTGAAAAATGCGAAACTTATTCCATTGTCATGAGATCGTCTCCAGACTTTGGCAAACTCTCACTTACCCAATTCCATGGTAAGTTGCTCAACTTTGAGCGAGAGATTGACAAGAAGCGAAAGCTAATAAAGTCTGGTAAATCAACTGAAGAGTAAGTTCAAGGGAACATAGCTCTTCTTAGTCATAACTCTGAGACAAATGATCAGGGTTATGATGAATACATAAACATAACTACTAGCATCACTTCTTCTTCTGCTTGTGATGACCACTCTCCTATTTCTGATCATCTGTGCTTTATCATGGTTGATCTCCATCAAGTTCCAAGTGATGACTTGGAAGAGATGGACATTCTTCACCAACTGGCCCTCTTGAACATTGGAACGAATAAGTTTTACAAGAGGACCGGAAGGAAATTTCCTGGTATTCATGGGAAAACCAGGTTTAGCCTACATAGGGCAAAGGTCCAATGCTATAGATGTCATGGCACTGGACACTTTGCCAGGGAATGCAAAAATGCTCCCATTATTAATTCTTCACCGTATGTGACTTTCCCGAACTCACAATCACATACTTCTTCAGCACCTTTTTCTTATTCTTCTTCCTCATCTTTCAGAAGGCACAACAATTCTCAGGAGTCAACACACATTGTACAGACCCCTTCTCTTACCAATGTACAATTTGTACAGGCTGCCAATGGTAGCATGTATCAACTCACTCCTGTCTCTCTTCAAATTGTTGCACCATCCCCTTCACAAATAAATGTACCAGGCCCTGCTGTCCAGTTCCCTTCTTCTAGTCAACCGGCTCTTTTCACCCAAGAGTACGTAGACTGAAGCAGCCTGCCCGAAGATGTAGGCTATGCCCTCATCACCTCTGAACCAACAGATTTTTCTCTCATGGCTGTTGGTGACGATTCTACTCCTTCTGAACAACCTGTAGCCGACACTCCTGATGCGCAGGTATCTTCTTCTACTCTAGAAAAACTATGTACCGACGCGTGCATAGAGTCTTTTGCAAAAATAAAGAAAGCCAACATGTTGCTTCAACAACAAAATCAGGAATTGGAGCAACTGCTAGATAATAAAAATTCTAAAGTAGAAAAATTAATAAAAAATAAAGACAGTCAAATCTCTATCCTAAAGACTGAAAAATCCAACCTACAAGCTCTATTTGATTTGCAAAATGAAAAATATGCAGCTTGTAGAGATGAACTGTCTCAGACCAAAGTCAGCTATGACAAGTGGGTTGAATCATGCAAAGGATTCAAAATGCTTCTAAGTAAGCAAGTTCACAGCAAGGCCAAATTTGGAATCAGGTATAATCACACTAGTCCTCCAGAGGACTATACCCCGATTGACAATGAAATAAATGAGACTGATTTTGAACCCATCTCCCCTACTTTTCTACCTGATGAAAATCCAGCCATAAAAATCACACCTCCAAGAGTGTAACAACCTAGACAGTTTCCTACGTTTGTTTACCCCACTGAAACTAACGTTGAAAATATGGAGGAAATGCACTTGGAAAGTGATCACAACAATAATTCTTCTGAACAAACTGAGATTGCTTCAACCATGAGCTCTACTCGAAGTTCAGAAGGTACAATTCTTCTTGAAACCTTTGATAATCATGTTACCCGCCTTCACAAAGGAAAGAGGCCCATGGTTGACATCAGATTCCTTCCTTCTCATCCTCATCCACCTTATCCAATAATGAAGGCAAATAAGCCTTTCATCCCTAACTATTCCTCTTTATCTCCTGCTTGTCTAAAGTGTTTCAAGTATAATCACACTGCTGAAAACTGTTGGACAAAACTCCTTTGGAGAAAGCTAGAGATAAACTGAATGCTGAAAGATGGAAAGCTGAACAAGCTTCTTCATCTAAAGGGAATCTCTCTAATAAGATGAAGAAATCAAAGAAGGCAAATAGATCTTCAGCTAACAGTTCAATAACATCTAACTCTCATCCATCTCTGTGCTTGTCTTCACCTCTATCTGCTTCTCCTGGACCATCCATTCTTGGAACACCACCTTCTTATCCCTTGGTGACTCCTGCTACCCATTCTCATGATGATGTGAACCCTTCTTTCGTGGATTCACAAATCAATATCTTGCATCAAAATCAGCAACAACTGATACTTATGATGCAGAAATTGATGAATAACACTCAGCAAAACAAATAAGCATCTCCTCTTTCTTATAAAAATAAAATAAGACCCATATCTAACCTATTGCATTTAATCCTCATGTGCAGAGATCTTCTTCAAACCAAAATCATCTATGGTATGTGGACAGTGGAGGCTATAGGCACATGACAGGATGTAGATCCATCTTCAATAACTTCAATCCAAAGAATGGAGGGACTGTTTCCTTCGGAAATAATGCAAAGGGTTGGATAGTAGGGTCTGCTTCTGTCCTGAGTGGAAAAATGCACTTCAAAGATGCAAGCTTAGATGAAAACCTCAAGTCTAATCTCTTGAGCGTTTTTCAACTAGCTGACAAGAACTTTAGTTCATTTTTCACCAAGGACAGTTGCAAAATTCTTTCTCCTGAAATAAATTCAAAAATAAAGATCTTAATTGATCAACACACCTTGCTAACGGCAAAAAGAAGTGGAAATGTCTACGTTGTAGACATAACCACTGATTCTCAAACATCTTCTCCTACTTGTTTGATAGCCAAAGCATCATCTTCTGAAACTGCCCTCTGGCACAGAAGATTCGGTCATCTTAACCACCAATCTCTTCGTAAGCTTTCCACTCTTTCTTTAGTAAGAGGATTGCCTTCCAAAGAATTTCACTTTGAAGGTCAATGTGAATCTTGTTTAAAGGGAAAGCAACATAAAACATCACATAAGTCTATTGAGGAATCCAAACTAACTAACTGTCTCTATCTGCTTCACATGGATCTGTTTGGTCCAGTGAAGGAAGCCAATTTGGCAAGAAAGAGATATTGTTTAGTTGTTGTGGATGACTACTCAAGATTTTGCTGGACCTTCTTCCTCTTCAGCTAAGATGAGACTTCTGATAAAATAATTGACCTTATCACCCAACTTGAAAGACAATTTGGTCTTCCTGTCAAGACAATAAGGAGTGATAATGGCGCTTAATTCAAGAATCAGGTTCTTGACAAGTTCTGCATCTCTAAAGGAATCCTCAGACAATATAGTGTTCCTAGAACTCCTGCTCAAAATGGAGTTGTGGAAAGAAAGAATATGACACTTATTGAAGCTGCAAGAACTATGCTTGCAGACTCAGGATTGCCTTTATCCTTCTGGGCTGAGGCAGTAAACACTGCTTGCTATGTATTAAACAGAGTTCACATTGTGAAGAGACGTAACAAGACTGCCTATTAATTCCTTCATAACATAAAGCCTCTCATTTCTTTCTTTAAAGTCTTTGGATGTCCGTGTTTCATTCTGTATCTAAATTCTTTACCTCCATTCCTTCCTATCAAATAAATTCTCAAGTCCAAGAAGAACAAATATCTACTCCTTTATCCCCAGCCTTGGATAATGTACCTGTACATGTTCCTGAACACGTTCATACTTCCCTACCAGAAAACCCTCCTGGCCTTACTGAAAACTCACTTTCTTCCGATGCTGCCTCCACAAATAACTGTTTGGACATTATTCTTTTCAGCAGAATCATCCTATAGAACATATCTTAGGTGATTTAAATAAAGGTGTTCAAACTAGGAGCTAGATTTCAAACTTCTGCCTTCATGCAGCCTTTTTGTCCGAAGTTGAGCCTTCAAAATATCAGGAAGCTCTGAAAGATAATAACTGGGTTGAGGCTAAGCAAGATGAACTATTACAGTTCAAAAGGTAAAATGTTTGGACTCTCTGACCCTTGCCAGCAGGAAAATACCCTATCAGAACTAGACGGGTATTCAGAAATAAAACAGATGACAGAGGCATCGTGATCAAAAATAAAGCCAGATTGGTAGTGCAAGGGTACTGCCAAGAGGAAGGCATCGATTATGAAGAAACCTTTGCTCCCGTGGCCAGACTATAAGCCATCAGACTCTTCCTAGCATTTGTTATATCCCATAATATAAATGTATATCAAATGGATATAAAAAGTGCATTCATGTATGGGACAATAAAAGAGGAAGTCTATGTGTGTCAACCTCCAGGATTTGATGATGTTCATCATCCTAATTGGGTGAACAGACTAGACAAAGCACTTTATGGTCTGAAGCAGGCACCCAGAGCACGGTATGACACTCTTTCCTAATTTCTTCTTTCTAATAAATTTTTATCAGGGAACCATTGATAAGACTTTGTTCATCAAGAGGGTAGACAAGGAACTTTTGCTGGTCCAAATTTATGTCGATGACATCATTTTTGGATCAACAAAACCTTCCTTGTGTGAACAATTTTCTAAATTAATGTCTTCTAAGTTTGAAATGAGTGCTTTAAGTGTACTAAAAACATTTTTATGACTCCAAGTCAAACAAACCCCAATGGGACTTTATTTTATCAATCTAAATATGTAAAGGATCTTCCAAATAAATTTGATATGAATGATTGCGAAACAATCTCTACCCCCATGGATACAAGTCCAGGAATAAGTCCAGATGAAAATAGTGAACGTGTAGATCAAACCCTATATAGGTGCATGATTGATCTTTGATGTATCTTACTGCATCAAGGCCAGACATCATGTATGAAACATGTGTCTGTGCAAGATACCAGTCTGCCCCTAAACAATCCCATTTGTCATTTGTGAAGAGGATGCTCAGATATCTTAAAGGCACTCCTGTGTTAGGTATCAGGTATCCTGCTAATCAAACTTGTAAGCTTGTTGGTTTTTCAGACAGTGATTACGTTGGATGCTCGCTCACCAGAAAGTCTACTTCGGGAGGATGTCAGTTCTTTGCAAATTTCTTAGTGTCATGGCAAAGCAAGAAGCAAACGTTGGTGTCAAATTCAACTGCTGAAGCTGAGTACATTGGAGCAGCCCATTGCACCGCCCAAATCCTTTGGTTACAATACCAACTGCTGGATTTTGGAATAACTGAACTAAAAACATCTCTCCTAATAGACAGCGAAGCCGCCAAAAACCTAATAAAGAATCATGTATACCACTCAAAAACCAAACACATAGAAATAAGGCATCACTTCATTAGAGACTGTTTTGAAAAGGGACTAATTGTCCCTGAACATGTCTCTACAAGTGACCAAATAGTGGACATATATACCAAACCCTTTGACTCTTCAACCTTTTCTAAGTTTGTGGCCAAATTGGGAATGCTAAATATGAGCTAATAAACATGGTTAAGAACGTGTTTCTTAAACCTTTAAATAAATATATAAAAGGATAATCTTCAATGATTATCCTAACAACGGATATTTGATAAACCACTAATGAACCAACCTTGGTCTCTCAGTGGTTATCCCATAACACGGATAGGTTCAGTGGTTACGATAACCACTGTTTTATATCTATCAGTGGTTTAAACTTCCGTTGTTAAATTTTAAACCTTCCGTGGTGTATTTCACTTCCGTTGTCTCTTTTCCTTCCGAGACTTTTAACCTCATCACTTATCCATGGTTACTTTGCTTCCGAGGATAAGTTTATTTCGATGTTAAAAATCTCTTCCGTGGTTAACTTCTTTTCTCTATAGTTAAATAATTCTTGAGACTTACGTTTGATTTGATGGTCACTAATCGCTCTGCAAGATTAGACCTCCTACAATTAATTCAATTGACTCTCATTAATTGTTCTCACGACTCGATTATATCTTTTCATTTTACCTTTTTACCCTTCTCTTCTCTGATGACCACTGATATTATTTATATCAGTGGTTACCCTCTCAAGTTCCTCAGTTCTTTCACAATAACTTAACGAAGTTTCTTGTTCTTCTTTTGATCAAGAAAACCCTTCGTTCAAATTTGAATCTTTTGAATGCTGCTCATGGCAAAGGACAACTACTTGTCAAGCATGTCGCCTGGCACGACGCACTTACACTGATTTCGTCTGAGCTTGATGCTCATGATGATGGTGTAACGGCATCGGACCAGGCTTAATTCCTTACAAAGATTTTTCTGTATTTTAGGGTGTTCATGAACCTACTCCTTTGTCATTTGTTCTTCTCTCTCTTGCTTACAGGTTTGTCCAATGGGTAAAAACCCTAAAGTAAAGCTTTCAGTAAGTTATAAGTAGTGGCAGTTTTTTATTTTTTTAAAACTGCCCTTATGTGCGAACGGTTAAACTTCCTTCTCTCTTTTTCTCAAACTTTAAAGCAAAGATTTGTACTCACACTTTGTGCTCATAACTGCTCGGTGTTCGTCATCGCAAAAATGGCATCTGAAGCCTTGAAAATCAAACCAATCCACAACCTTGGAGCTTACCTTGGCAAATCTTCTGAGTACCCTCATTACAAAGAAGCAATCGACATTATGGTAAACTCCTTCGTTCATACTGCTCTCACTCTAAATCCTCCTATCTCGGAAGTTGCCCTAAACCAGTTTTGGGCAAACTCATCCATGGTGACAAAGGATGACTCTGTTGAAAGCATCGCTTCGATGGTCGCTGGTCAAGAAGTCACTCTCACCCCCTCCAAAATAAGTGTTGCCCTAAAATTGAATGACACCGAGGCTCCCACAAATGTTTCTCTAAAACTTCTCCATAATGCTTTTGTTCAATGTGATTATCAGGGTGACCTGAAAAATAGGACCTTGTACAAAGCTTTCTTCTACCGTAAGTACAATTTTCTGTATCACACCATTTTACAGTGTTTGTCTCTCAAAAGTTGACGAGTTGGGGAGAAATGCCATATGACATGCAATATGTCATGTTTGTTGTTCTGTCCAATGAAAATGTCACCTTGTGTGACACCCCGTAAATTCCAGGTCAGCATTTTATTTTAATTAAATATTTATTTAATTGATAATTGCATACGTGGCACTAGAATTAGTTTAATTTGGTGTGACACATGGCATGACAGTACAAACACTGACACAGACACGATAATTCGGTGAATAATCGCAACGCGCCACACGTGTCTAACAAAATACGAACATTGGTGAACGTTTAACACATCGTGTAACCAAACACTAGAAACCTCACGAAACGCTCGAACATTGAACTTGAAAGTTCAAACAATGCCGAACAATAGTTCGTAAGCGTGAAAACGGCGAAAAACGAGCTAAACCGTTGAAATTGGGCCTATTGGGCTCTTCCGGGACTCGTTACGGTACGCTAAGGACCCTGGAGAGACCCATAGCGATACGTGACGAGGGGCAAGGATTTTGAATTCCCAAAATCCATCATGGTACGCGAAGCACCTTTTTGAAGGCCATGGCAGTACGCGAAGGCTGTCAGACAGCAAATCTTTACAAAACCAAGATGCAATCATTCTTAACCACCCTATAATCCTCATTTCGAGTTCCAGACCTCTTCTACTCGTCATAATCACCTATTGCATCCATCTTCAACCTCTAGAAAGCTGGTTTTACACATAGGAAGCCATTGTTGAAGGGTTTGAAGGCTTGAAGCAAAGAAAGAGCACACCAAGACCACCACCAAGCTTGAACCAGCCGAGTTGCTAGATTCCAGCCCTCCTCAACCTCCATAAGCTGCTGATTTCTCTTCATCTTAGTGTTCTTCAAGCTTTGGAAGGTAGCCACATGACTCTTGTAGCATAAAAACAGACACAAACACACCTGCAAGGCATAAAGCCCACATGCAAGCACATATATTGCACATACACGAATTTTGAATCTGGGTTTGATGTATTTGCAACTGATTTTGATGATCTATAATGATTAGATGATGTATTATGATGATCCATGATGTTGAAGATGTGTCATTTTGCATAAATCGATCATAAATGGTGAAATACCTACATGCATGCATGATCTAAGGTTGTTAGATGAATGTATGATGATTATTGATGATATTGGTAATGTGTTGCATGATGAGATCTTGTTAAAATGGTCAAGAATGTGATATTTGATAGACTTGCTATTTTTATAACTTTGGTGTTACCATATGATGAAATGGATGAAGATATGAGCATGCATATGTATAGATTTGTCACCAGAATGATAAATAATGATTATGATGCTAAGGAATTGATTTGGGATTGATTTGTGGTCATTTTAGACCAAGTTACTATTTTTAGTAACTCTTGTAACCCAACATTTGCTATTTAATAATTTTGACTAAATGAATATGTTTATATGATGATTCATGATATTATACGATGTTATTTGGTATAAAAATGGATTAGGAACGCTTAGGATGATCACTTGATGAATAATGGTCATAGATACTATTTATAGTAACTTTATTTTTAGAATACTCTATTTTGATGTATGATACATGATTTGTACGTACTAAATGACCTAACATGATGAAATATGATTAATGTATGTTAAGTTAGGTGGTTTCCGATATAAATCATGCTAGATACGGAAACTTTTCTTTTTAGGAAACTTTAATGTGTAAAAATGACTTGTATGTTTATTCGATCGCTTAAGACAATGTGTTATGTGTTAGCATGATCACGTAGGACTCACGAGTATGCTAGAACCATTAAAACGTTATGTGTTATAGAACTTGCCAAAAATGGGAACTTACTATAAATAGTAAGTTGTCCATGAACGCGATTTGTGCGTTTTACACACAACGAGCACGATCACGAGTGTTACTCGAATCACAACCGAGACACGGTTCACCAACGGGTCGTTGACTTGACACGGTCAAACACGAGCAAACACGGTCAATGTGGACCGACATTAGCAAACATAACAACTGAGGCTTGTTGAGCACAAACACGAGCACGAACACGGTCACTTACACGAACTCACGTAAGCCATACGATATAGGTAGCCGGTGACTGATTCGCTGCCGAGACCCGGAGCTTACGCATTCATTTTTCAATCATTTCTAAGGTGAGTTTACGGCCCCTCTTTACTCTTTTACAAATTTTCAAAATAGGGGGAGAATACTTGTTGAATCGAGTCAAACATTATTACTGTATAAACATATTTGTGTATGCTGGTTTATTAGACAAACATAAGTGTTGTAATCGTAACAAGCCCTCACATAGTCTTACCATTAATGTACAAACAACGAGGTGAGTTTGAATAGATCTATTTGGGAGTGACGAACCCCACGTGGCACAATACTGACTGGAGGTCGGGACACGTGAAATCTCGACCTATCATGCTATGTTATTACGAGACATAGCGGAGGCAAGGACTAACAAGTCTAGATCGGTAGTGACGCACTGACACTTGGAGCCTAGGGCTCGGGACTAACATTTTAATAAACAACATGACACATGTTTTCTTATTATTATGTATATCAAAACCTGTGAACTCACCAACATGTTGACACTTTCTTTTTAAACATGTATTCTCATGTAATTAGCTGCGTATGGAACAAGAGTGCACATCAGGATTGAGCATAGGAATTCTTGTATGCATTATCGTGTCTTTTGAACAATATTTATTTATTTTGTATTTTAAACAATGTAGTGTCTAACATCTTATTTTCCGCTGCAATAGCAAACATATTATATTTCCGCTGCAATATTTTTAAAACTATTTGGTTGTGTTATGACAAATGTTGTATTTTCAAATACATATAGAGTTGTTCTATACGACCATGAGCTGTGATTCTGGCCACGTCACACCCATGTGGACTGACACCACACGTGGGAATTTGGGGGTGTGACAACTTGTCCAAAATAATTATTGACCATATGGTACATCACCAGAAAAGTCCCAAGTTTCTGTTGTATCCTAGGTTTGTGATGGCCTATCTCTTTACTGACCTTAATAATGGTTGTCATATTGCTCCTCTTACTACTATCAAGAGCATTGACAAACAGGTGTTCACTAGATTCAACACTGATGCTCGACAAATGGATGACACTGCGGAAACACCCATCCTTGGTGAACCCACGTCCACCTCTTCTTCCACACCTGTACAGGTACCGGCCAAAAGAAAAGCCTCTTCCAAAGCCTCTAAACCTAAAAATCCCAAAAAGACTGTTAAGGAAGACGAGATCCCTGAACATGTCTCTGCCCCCACTGGGCAATTGGATACAACTGTTCCATCCTCACAGATGAATCAAGCATCTCCACCCCATCTAGCTCCTTATCAATCCTCTCAACAGGATGATGTTGTACTCCAAAGGGAACCCTCTCTAACCACTGAAATGTCACTTGAAACTCAGATGGCAGTCCAATCTCCCAAGGACATCTCTGTTTCTTCTCCACATATAGCCCTTAACTCTCCTACCCATGTTCTCCATGAGATTGATTCTGTGTTTGAGCAACTTGGTTCTCCTCCCCCTTCTCCAATAGAGGAACAGCCACATCAAACCTTTGCTCAATCTCATCAATCTCCTACCCATGGAGAAGAGGATGAGATGAGGATGTCCAGTCCATCTAGACCTCTTGATCATATATCTGGAGTATCCATCTCACATGAGACTCCAATGGGATCTCATTTGAATGGATCTGGAAATAAGACTCCCGATATGGCAACAGCCCATGAAGTTCTTGAAACTGAGGCTGGAAATCCCCAGAACCAAGAAAAAGGGGTCCATGACATTCCAGAGATGGACTCAGGTCATGATAAAACTAACTCATTAGTCAGGGATTTGGATGACATCCGTAAAAGGATGGACGAATCAGATCTTACAATAAAGGAATTGACAGATTCTGTTGCTCACATTCTGGCTGATGTGACTAAGCTCACTGAGCTAGTAACAACAGTCTTGAGTAACCAAGCCCTGCAACCCAAATCCATCCCCACGCAGGCACCTTCACTTGAAGGTCCTTCACACACCCACCTACTTCCACTGCCCCCACCTTCTCACCTCATGCTTTTCAAGAAGTGTTAAACCCACTTCTTACTGCCCATCTTACTACCCTGCTTCAAACCTTTACCCACCAAATCCTCACCACTCAAAAGATCCAACTGGATCTACTGAAAATTTCAGTAGATACCAAAGTCTCCTCCTTACAATATGAAGTTTCTAACCATACCCGATTTCTTGAGTCCCTTACTGGGATTGCTCCTCCTTCTCCCTGGTTCAAGGAACAGGCTGATGAAGCCAAACAGAGGGAGAATGAAAGGATCTTGTCTGCTGCCCAAGTTGCCAAAAGGGCAGAAGACAAGACTGAGCAAAGGAGGATGAAGCAAATAAGATTGAAAAATTAAGAGGCACTCCTCAAAGCAGCACTGGATCAACAGTTCCAACTGAAGCTGCTAAGGCTAGCTCAAAGCAGAAGCAAAGGGAAGCTTAAGCTCAAATAAACACTGGAACATCTGGAGTATCCAGAAAACACAAACATTCTAAATCAGCTCCCACTGAGCAAATAAAGCCCACAATCGTTGCCCCATCTTCTTTTGCCTCAACCACTTAGGACATACCAATTCCAACTGGTTCTGTCCAATCTGAGCACAACCCCATCCTTCCTCAACATGTCTTTCTCCAAATTCTGCCTCTCAAACCCTCCTAGAACTATCCTCACAAACTTCCCTTCCTACCACTCTCAATGCCTCCAAAATTGGCAAAAAACCAGCACCAATAATCACTCAGTCTTTCTCAAGAAGACAAAAGAGTGTGGTCAGAAAAACCAAAACATCCAATAACATACCTCCGAAACCCCTAACCCCTCCTCAAGAACCCAACTCAGACTTAAATGATGATCAGCCCATTGCCTCTCTTATTTCAAGAAAGAGAAGGCTCCTATTGGCAGATGATGATGAGTCTGATCTTCCCAACACCACCACAGCTCCCTCACCAATAAGGTTAGCAGAAGCTGCACATACTTCTCCAATAAATGTGACACCTCGCAAATTCCAGGTCAACATTCATTTTATTTTAATAATAATGTGTATTATTATTTCATACGTGGCACTAGAATAATTACATTTAGTGTGACACGTGGCACAACGGACCAAACACACCGATAATTCGAGGAATTATCGCACGAAACTCGCACGTGTCTTGAATGACGAACGTTGGTGAACGGATCAAACCACAGTACACTTACACTGCACAATTAGGTTCCGGAGAACCTAAGTTAGTAGCACAACGCTTATGCATCGAGAAACGATGATCGTATTCGAGAAATACGAGAAATTCGGCTCAAAACCATGAAATTGGGCTTATTGGGCTCAACCGAGACCCATCGCGGTACGCGATGGGCACCCAATTGGGCCTTCGCGATACGCGAAGCCTGGGCGGGGGAATTTGAATTCTCCGAAAACCATAGCGGTACGCGACGACCGATCATCCTTCACCATCGCGGTACGCGGCGTGTTTCGGGAACAGAATGATTAATTTAATCGCCGCGGTACGCGGGGTTGCTTTTTGGGCAGTCTCCGCGGTACGCGACAACTCCAACACACACATAATCTTTATAAACCCAATGTTAATCATTTCTGCCGCCCTACCTCACTTCTCTCGACTGAAACTCGTCTTCTCCGACCTCTATCACCCTGTAAACACCATTGGAGCCACCTAAGACCATTGAGAAGCCATTTCGAAGACATTCTTGAGGAGCATTGAAGGTTTGGAGCTCAAGAACACCATATCTACCTATTTCTCGTGATTAGCATCATTCCAGCAACGTTTGAGGCTTCTACAGATCTACTCAAGTCCTTTCTAGACGTTCTATAGCCTTGTGAGGTAGCCTTCTTGCACTATTTGTGTTTCTAGCACTTAGAATCGCACATGCAAGCCTTGTAGGCTACATGCATCACCACCATCACTTTAATCACGAAGTTTTGATGTTAATAACCTGTTATTGAATGTGTTTATCACTGATTTGATGATTCTATAACAATCCGTGATGATTTTGAATGGTTGAAATGTTGATTTGTTGATTACATTATGAAATAGGCACTTTAGTCAACATGCATGTATGATCTACAATGTTTTAGGTGATTTTCGGTATTGAAATGTTATTGAAAGTATTATTGATGATGTTCCATGTGATTAGAATGTTCGGTTATGGTCAAGAAATGTCAAAGATGGGGTTATTACTAAAAATAGTAACTTTTATATTACATAGTGGTGATTTTTGATGAAATAACCACATGCATGTGTTTAGATCTATATGTTATGCTTAAAATGATGCTTAGAAGTTAATATGATGATTATTGATGCATGGTGATTATTGGAATCCCCAAGATATGATTTTTGTGGTTGTTACTATAAATAGAAACTTTTTGTTTCAATATTGCTAGAAATGTTGGATTCGAAAGATGTTATAGGTTGGGAATGCTTATCTAAACTTGTTAGAATGTTAGTAAATGAATTTATGTGTTAATGTGATTAAAATTGTGTTTTATCACAAGTTACTATAAATAGTAACTTTGTGATTATACATTCGAGAATAAGAGAATGATAGACATAACGGTTATGATTAAGTGGCTAATTATGACTAGGATAGCAATGTTAAATGATATTAGTTGTTAAATTTGGTGAAATATGCTTATTTTAGCAACTTTCCATATTTAGAAACTTTTACGCGCAAATTACGCGAAAACCGGCTATGTGCAACTATGTGCTATGTGATAACATGCTCATTTAGGATAAGTATGCATGTTAGAATGATCGAAAATGTGATTTAATGCATGACCAGCCTAATGTGGAAACTTTCCTAAAATAGGAACTTACCATAAATAGTAAGTTTCCTCATAGGAATGATTTTTGGTATCCGTACACTTCGCACGACACTAAACTGCACAATACACGAGCACTTGATCCAAACCGTCACCAACGAGTCGTTAGGTCAAACACGGTCAACACAGTCAAACACGGTCAACTCGACCCACCAACAACTTGGAGTTGTTGAACGCTAAACACGGTCCGTGAGACCCGCATTTGTGAACACAAACTCATAGTACCTATATGATATAGGTGACTACTAGTCGGCGAGCTACGCTAACTCTGTTGAGCAAACGCATTATCAAACTCAGGTGAGTTTACGGCCCCACTTTTACTCTTTAACTGTTTTTACTCAACTTTGGGGTGAGAATACAATGCAACCGTTTTAGATATATGACTGGTATGTTGTGAAACCGTCTCTTTTTTTTGAGTGTAACTTTTATCGCATAAAGCCCTCACTTATCCTTACCGTTAGTTGTTACGAACGAGTCGTTATTACGTAGTACTACTGGGTTTGACTAGCCCCACTCGGCAACAACGTTGACTGGAGGTCATAAGGAGTGTAATATCGATGTTGATGTCGGGTTCAGCGATGACCCGCGGAGGCAAATGGAAACAGTCGAGTTTTGGTAAGATGACATGACACACTCACGGATCGTAGATCCAACAACTAAACTTAAACATGCCCAGTATATATCTGTTTACTATTTGTGTCTGTCTAAACCTGTGAACTCACCAACTTTTTAGTTGACACTTTTTCGCATGTATTCTCAGGTAACTAATGGAGCACACGCTAGGACGCTCACCAGGACACACTAAGGAGTCAAGCTTACATATAGACTCATGTCCTAGGCTTGTGTGCATTTGTTATGTTTTGGAAACAATTTGAACTATGTAGTGTCTTAAACAATTACTTTCCGCTGCAAACTTATGTATTCTGTTGTTTAAACACTTCCGCTGCCTAATTATGAAAACTTGTATTGTTTTACAATTTGTGTGACTGTGTAACTCATATAGAGTCATTCTATATGACCATGATCTGTGATCCTGGCCACGTCACACCCACGTGGACTGACACTACGAGTGGGAATTTTGGGGGTGTGACAGACTGGTATCAGAGCCTTGGTTATAGGGAACTAGGTTTGCACTTAGTAAACTTAGACTATAATCACTGCTCTACACTAGACACTACACTTACAATTTGCACACTGATATTACTATTATTACTGAACTGTTTTTTACTAATCTGAGAACTTACAGGATGGCCGATAACAACAGAGATGCTAACCGGAACCCGGGCAAACGCCCAGCGGTCGACGACTTGACCGAAGAGAGTCGACGCATGATTGATAGCATAGTGGCCCAGGTAGACGCTGAGATGGAGAGGCGAGCCCAGATGCTGGCATGGGAGCGATACTGGGGATGGTTGCCTAACCTCCTACGAGATTGGGTAGTGGGAGAGCGGGTGCCTATGCCACGATACAAGGGCGATACCTCTGAAGGCCCGCGACTACCGGCACTTGGGATGCCGATGGAGAGAGCCTTCGCGGCTCATGTCGCCGTAACACGGCGGGAGCTTCGGAGACACGCCGAGCTGGCCGATGAGTTTCGCGTTCTTCGCGAGAAGAACGATCGCCTGGAAAGGCGAAGCGACCGGTTGGAGGAGCAGAACGATCGCTTGGAGGAGCAGGTGGAGACCTTACGTCTCCAGGTGTCCCAGCTTATGTCGCAGCACGGCCAGATAGTCGATGTCATGCAGGAGCATGACGGGCGCATCACTGAGAACCGGACGGACATAACCGAGACTCAGGCGATGGTACAGGCCAGCGACGCCATGCTCAACGTATGGGCGGCGCAGTTTATTGAGGAACCGCCAGCTGAGGACGATGGACCACAGTTCGAGGCCGAGGACCCCGAAGAAGGAGATTTTGACGAGGATCCCGACGAGGATCCAGAGGAGGATGATGATGATGGAGACGCAGCTAGTGACATCTCCCATGTCTCCATGGACTCAGATTGGCGGATTTTTTTTTATTTTGTATCGTTTTTTCCTTTTATTTCATTTTGGCCTAGACGAGCGGGACGTGCTTGGAGAACTTGCAATGTACTTTCCTTTAAAATCATTGTACTTCAAAATTTGGTATTAATGAGAATTATGCTTTATTATTATCTGTTGTATTGTTATGACTATTGCTAACACAATCTCTAATAGGATATCTAACTTGACCTCTGACATGACATCTTATCTAACTACTGACTAACACTTTGACATATGTTGGCTAACACTCTAACCCCTCCATATAGAAACATGTCCGGAAGAGGAACCAATGCCCTCAGACTCAAACGTAAGGCCGAGAAGGCCAGAATCGACATGATGGTTGAACGCAAGTTCAACAAGGTGCTTGCAGAATACGAAGCAAACCGACACGCTAGCGAGACTAGCGGTACTAACAACGGTACTAACATCTACCTAACCTGACTAACTTAGCATAGGCAACACCGACACTAACACGTTACACTGAACTCCGATGCACAGGATCCCAAGGGAGCGCAGCAAAAGGATGCTCGTTTAAAGCCTTTCTGAGCTGCCACCCTCACAAGTTCCAGGGTACCGAGGGAGCAGTGGGATTGCTTCGCTGGATTGAGAAATTGGAGTCGGTATTCGCCATGTCTGAATGCTCGGAGGAAAACCGAGTAAAGTATGCCACCGGGACTCTGGAGGGACCAGCCCTCACCTGGTGGAATACCCATGTCCAGACCCTTGGACTGGAGACTGCAAACTCCATCCCATGGGAGAACTTCACCAGGATGCTGCATGAGGAATATTGTCCTCGTGACGAGATCAGGAAACTTGAGGAAGAATTCTGGGTACACAAGATGGTAGGGTCAGAAATAGAGAAGTACTGCACTCGGTTTCATGAACTGTGCAAGCTCTGCTTGGCAATGGTGACACCGGAGTATAAAAAGATCGAGCAATTCATCAGTGGATTGCCGGAGCAGATACAGAGCATGGTAACTGCTTCCGATCACACCACAATCCAACCATTGATCCGACTTGCCCACAAACTAACTGATCAGGCAGTAGCACAGGGAAAGCTGCCAAAGAGGGGTGAACATCTGAAACCCCAAGAACCCAAGAAGAAGTGGGAGCCCAACAACAACCGAACCTTTTCACCCCAACAGCCAACTCAACACCGACCTACACCTGCCAAGGTCTTCACTGCCACCCAACCAAACAATCAGGACAAAGGGGGGTATCGGGGCAACAACCCCAAATGCCACAACTGCTCATACCACCATCACGGCCCATGCCGAAGAGTTCGGTGCACCAACTGTGGCAGGAACGGACACCTGGCCAAGGAATGCCGATCAAACCCCAACCCTAACCCCAACAAGGATAATACATTGAAGGGATGCTTCACTTGCGGGAAGCCGGGGCATATGCGCAGAGATTGCCCGCAAAACAAGAACGCAGGCGGCAACCCAGCAAGGGGGAGGGCATTCGTGATCGGATCCGGGGAAGCTAAAGATGATCCAAACGTCGTCACCGGTACGTTCCTTTTAAATAATGTCTACGCTAGCATATTATTTGATACCGGTGCCGATAGGAGTTTTATCTCTAGTGAATTTAGTAAATTGCTTGATATGACACCAACACCACTAGATTATAAGTATACCGTAGAGTTAGCTGATGGCAAACTTATCGAAACACAACATATCATCAAAGGGTGTGTTCTAACACTAGCAGACCATCAACTGGTGATTGAACTAATGCCGGTAACTCTCGGGAGTTTCGACGTGGTGATTGGAATGGATTGGCTATCTGCAAACCACACTGAGATCGTGTGCAAGGAGAAGATTGTACGAGTTACGTTGCCAAGTGGAGAGCAGATCTCAATCCAAGGAGAACGGCGTGGGATACCGTTAAACATCATGACTTGCATGAAGGCTAACAAATATCTACAGAAAGGATACACGGCTATCCTAGCCCTTATCACCGAACAACCAAAGAAGGAACGGAAGATCGAGGACATCGATGTTGTTCGCGATTTTCCGGAAGTTTTTCCTGACGATCTGCCGGGACTACCACCAGCACGACAAGTGGAGTTCCAGATAGACTTAACACCAGGAGCTACACCAATAGCCAAGGCACCATACCGATTGGCTCCTACTGAAATGCAAGAGTTATCTAATCAACTGCAAGAGTTGTTAGATAAAGGATTTATCCGACCAAGTTTCTCACCTTGGGGAGCTCCGGTCATATTCGTGAAAAAGAAAGACGGTTCATTCCGTATGTGTATAGACTACCGGGAACTAAACAAGGTAACAATCAAGAATCGATACCCTCTACCTCGAATAGATGACCTGTTTGACCAACTACAAGGATCCAGCTACTATTCGAAGATCGATTTAAGATCTGGTTACCATCAACTTAGAATACAGGAGGAAGACATACCGAAGACGGCATTCAGAACACGGTACGGACATTACGAGTTCCTAGTCATGCCTTTTGGATTGACTAACGCACCGGCAGTATTCATGGATCTAATGAATCGGGTGTGTAAACCATATCTCGATAAGTTCGTAATCGTATTCATTGATGACATCTTGATCTACTCTAAGACTCAGGAAGAACATGCCGATCACTTGAGACGTGTCTTAGAACTGCTGAAGAAGGAACAACTATACGCGAAGTTCTCTAAATGTGATTTCTGGATTCGCGAAGTTCAGTTCCTTGGACACGTAGTAAACGAGAAAGGAATACACGTAGACCCAGCCAAGATCGAGGCAATCAAGAACTGGACTGCACCTAAGACTCCGACTGAAGTGCGACAGTTTCTGGGATTGGCCGGGTACTACAGGCGATTTATCGAAGGGTTCTCAAAGATCGCACAATCATTGACTATCCTTACACACAAAGACAAGAAATTTGAATGGGGAGAAAAACAAGAAGCTGCTTTCGATCTGTTGAAGCAGAAGTTGTGCAGTGCACCAATCTTATCGCTACCGGACGGGTGCGAAGACTTTGTAGTTTATTGCGACGCATCAAAACAAGGACTCGGTTGTGTATTGATGCAACACGAGAAGGTTATAGCTTATGCGTCACGACAATTGAAAGTGCACGAAAAGAACTACACGACTCATGACTTGGAATTGGGAGCCGTAGTGTTCGCATTGAAGATTTGGCGACACTATCTGTACGGCACTAAGTGCACGATATTCACTGATCATAAGAGCCTACAGCACATTTTCGACCAAAAGGAACTAAACATGAGACAACGCAGATGGGTCGAGCTAATAGGCGATTATGACTGCGCAATCAAGTATCACCCTGGGAAAGCTAACGTAGTAGCCGACGCGCTGAGAAGGAAACAACTAAACGCGTACGTGCTCTACAGCTTACCATTCACTCTGAACTACCTAATCAAATCCGTATTGCACAACAGGAAGCTCTGAAAAAGGAAAACCTTACCCTCGAAGCTATGCGGGGTATGGATAAACAGATGAAACAGAAGGATGACGGAGCTTACTATCTGATGAATCGGATTTGGATTCCACACTACGGGGGATTGAGAGAAGTAGTGATGGATGAAGCTCACAAGAGTAGATACTCAGTACATCCAGGTTCCGACAAGATGTACCAAGACTTAAAGACAACTTACTGGTGGCCTAACATGAAATCAGAAATTGCAACCTATGTGAGTAAGTGCCTGACTTGCTCCAAGGTTAAGGTCGAATATCAGAAACCATCAGGGTTACTCCAACAACCGGAAATTCCAGTATGGAAATGGGAACAGATTTCCATGGATTTTATTACCAAGCTGCCGAAGACAGCAAGTGGTTGCGATACCATCTGGGTCATCGTAGACCGACTCACGAAATCGGCACACTTCTTACCGATTAAGGAAACTGACAAACTGGAGGAGTTAACCCGAGTCTACTTAAAATCCAGACACGGAGTCCCAATCTCTATTATATCTGACCGAGACAGCCGTTTCACGGCACATTTTTGGAAGTCCTTACACAAGGCGCTTGGGACAAGATTAGATATGAGCACTACCTATCACCCACAAACGGATGGTCAGAATGAACGAACCATCCAGACCTTGGAAGACATGCTTCGAGCATGTGTGATTGACTTCGGTAACAGCTGGGAGACTCACTTACCTTTGGTAGAGTTTTCCTATAATAACAGCTATCACACCAGTATTGGAGCTGCACCGTTTGAAGCACTTTACGGACGTAAGTGCAGATAACCACTCTGTTGGGCGGAAATTGGTGAAAGCCAATTGACCGGACCCGAACTCGTGCACGAAACAACTGAAAAGATCGTGCAGATACGCAACAGAATGGCAGCAGCTCGGGATCGACAGAAGAGCTATGCTGACAAGAGGCGCAAACCTTTGGAATTCCAAGTGGGAAACCGAGTACTCCTTAAAGTCTCACCTTGGAAGGGAGTGATTCGATTTGGGAAGCGGGGAAAGTTAAATCCTCGTTATATCGGACCATTCGAGATCACTAAACGAATAGGCCCCGTGGCCTACGAACTACAACTACCGCAAGAATTGAGTAGTGTACACAACGTGTTTCACGTCTCAAATCTCAAGAAATGTCTATCAGACGAAACGCTCGCGATTCCTTTGGAGGAAATCCAGATTGACGAACAACTTCACTTCGTTGAGGAACCGGTGGAAATCATGGACCGGGAACTCAAGAAGTTGAAACTCAGTAAGATACCAATAGTGAAAGTCCGATGGAACTCGCGGCGAGGACCGGAATACACCTGGGAAAGAGAGGATCAGATGAAAAAGAAATACCCTCACTTATTCTCCGACCAAACTGGCACGAGCAACACGAACTGAATTTCGGGACGAAATTCCTATTAACTTGGGGATGATGTGACACCTCGCAAATTCCAGGTCAGCATTCATTTTATTTTAATAATAATGTGTATTATTATTTCATACGTGGCACTAGAATAATTACATTTAGTGTGACACGTGGCACAACGGACCAAACACACCGATAATTCGAGGAATTATCGCACGAAACTCGCACGTGTCTTGAATGACGAACGTTGGTGAACGGATCAAACCACAGTACACTTACACTGCACAATTAGGTTCCGGAGAACCTAAGTTAGTAGCACAACGCTTATGCATCGAGAAACGATGATCGTATTCGAGAAATACGAGAAATTCGGCTCAAAACCATGAAATTGGGCTTATTGGGCTCAACCGAGACCCATCGCGGTACGCGATGGGCACCCAATTGGGCCTTCGCGATACGCGAAGCCTGGGCGGGGGAATTTGAATTCTCCGAAAACCATAGCGGTACGCGACGACCGATCATCCTTCACCATCGCGGTACGCGGCGTGTTTCGGGAACAGAATGATTAATTTAATCGCCGCGGTACGCGGGGTTGCTTTTTGGGCAGTCTCCGCGGTACGCGACAACTCCAACACACACATAATCTTTATAAACCCAATGTTAATCATTTCTGCCACCCTACCTCACTTCTCTCGACTGAAACTCGTCTTCTCCGACCTCTATCACCCTGTAAACACCATTGGAGCCACCTAAGACCATTGAGAAGCCATTTCGAAGACATTCTTGAGGAGCATTGAAGGTTTGGAGCTCAAGAACACCATATCTACCTATTTCTCGTGATTAGCATCATTCCAGCAATGTTTGAGGCTTCTACAGATCTACTCAAGTCCTTTCTAGACGTTCTATAGCCTTGTGAGGTAGCCTTCTTGCACTATTTGTGTTTCTAGCACTTAGAATCGCACATGCAAGCCTTGTAGGCTACATGCATCACCACCATCACTTTAATCACGAAGTTTTGATGTTAATAACCTGTTATTGAATGTGTTTATCACTGATTTGATGATTCTATAACAATCCGTGATGATTTTGAATGGTTGAAATGTTGATTTGTTGATTACATTATGAAATAGGCACTTTAGTCAACATGCATGTATGATCTACAATGTTTTAGGTGATTTTCGGTATTGAAATGTTATTGAAAGTATTATTGATGATGTTCCATGTGATTAGAATGTTCGGTTATGGTCAAGAAATGTCAAAGATGGGGTTATTACTAAAAATAGTAACTTTTATATTACATAGTGGTGATTTTTGATGAAATAACCACATGCATGTGTTTAGATCTATATGTTATGCTTAAAATGATGCTTAGAAGTTAATATGATGATTATTGATGCATGGTGATTATTGGAATCCCCAAGATATGATTTTTGTGGTTGTTACTATAAATAGAAACTTTTTGTTTCAATATTGCTAGAAATGTTGGATTCGAAAGATGTTATAGGTTGGGAATGCTTATCTAAACTTGTTAGAATGTTAGTAAATGAATTTATGTGTTAATGTGATTAAAATTGTGTTTTATCACAAGTTACTATAAATAGTAACTTTGTGATTATACATTCGAGAATAAGAGCATGATAGACATAACGGTTATGATTAAGTGGCTAATTATGACTAGGATAGCAATGTTAAATGATATTAGTTGTTAAATTTGGTGAAATATGCTTATTTTAGCAACTTTCCATATTTAGAAACTTTTACGCGCAAATTACGCGAAAACCGGCTATGTGCAACTATGTGCTATGTGATAACATGCTCATTTAGGATAAGTATGCATGTTAGAATGATCGGAAATGTGATTTAATGCATGACCAGCCTAATGTGGAAACTTTCCTAAAATAGGAACTTACCATAAATAGTAAGTTTCCTCATAGGAATGATTTTTGGTATCCGTACACTTCGCACGACACTAAACTGCACAATACACGAGCACTTGATCCAAACCGTCACCAACGAGTCGTTAGGTCAAACACGGTCAACACAGTCAAACACGGTCAACTCGACCCACCAACAACTTGGAGTTGTTGAACACTAAACACGGTCCGTGAGACCCGCATTTGTGAACACAAACTCATAGTACCTATATGATATAGGTGACTACTAGTCGGCGAGCTACGCTAACTCTGTTGAGCAAACGCATTATCAAACTCAGGTGAGTTTACGGCCCCACTTTTACTCTTTAACTGTTTTTACTCAACTTTGGGGTGAGAATACAATGCAACCGTTTTAGATATATGACTGGTATGTTGTGAAACCGTTTCTTTTTTTTGAGTGTAACTTTTATCGCATAAAGCCCTCACTTATCCTTACCGTTAGTTGTTACGAACGAGTCGTTATTACGTAGTACTACTGGGTTTGACTAGCCCCACTCGGCAACAACGTTGACTGGAGGTCAGAAGGAGTGTAATATCGATGTTGATGTCGGGTTCAGCGATGACCCGCGGAGGCAAATAGAAACAGTCGAGTTTCGGTAAGATGACATAGCACACTCACGGATCGTAGATCCAACAACTAAACTTAAACATGCCCAGTATATATCTGTTTACTATTTGTGTCTGTCTAAACCTGTGAACTCACCAACTTTTTAGTTGACACTTTTTCGCATGTATTCTCAGGTAACTAATGGAGCACACGCTAGGACGCTCACCAGGACACACTAAGGAGTCAAGCTTACATATAGACTCATGTCCTAGGCTTGTGTGCATTTGTTATGTTTTGGAAACAATCTGAACTATGTAGTGTCTTAAACAATTACTTTCCGCTGCAAACTTATGTATTCTGTTGTTTAAACACTTCTGCTGCCTAATTATGAAAACTTGTATTGTTTTACAATTTGTGTGACTGTGTAACTCATATAGAGTCATTCTATATGACCATGAGCTGTGATCCTGGCCACGTCACACCCATGTGGACTGACACCACGAGTGGGAATTTTGGGTGTGTGACAATAAAGGAATCCTACTCACCTATTAGGACTTTCCCTTCCGATAAAGACCTTCGGAAGATAAAGAATAAAGATACAGAGAAGGAAAACATGATCCTAGCTGGTATAGAAGCCACTGGTCTCTCAGGAGACGAACTGGTAAAGACCTATCAGGAAAAAATTGCCAAATTGGATCAGCAGCAAGATAAAGCCTATCAGGCTGAGATGGAGCAGCTAATTAAGTTTTTGCTGGATGAAGGGAAGTACAATGTTGAAAACTTCAGCAACTGGGATATTACTAGCCTCCAAAATGAAGTTGAAGTCTTATCCAAAAGAATAAAGGATGAAGTTAAGAAGAAAAAGACCATTGAGCAGGGGAAAAGAATAAAGCACATCCTCATACAAAATCAACGGGGACCAAAGAACGCAATAACAAGATGGAGAGATGATGTTCTGTTTGATGAATGGTCAAAGTTCAAAAGAGAGAACAGAGATCACCCTGAGCTTTGGAAAGAAGTCACTTCTCCTTCTCCCTCTATAGAGACTCAGCTCAAGGATGCCAACCCAAGCACAATGCTTGATCATTTGCTAAATGCACCTATGGGAAATCTAGGTGTTGGGTCTGCAGAATCTCCATCTGCTATCAAATTCAGACCCTGGGTTGATGTTAATAAGGAAATCCTTCCTGATCTTCTGATGAACTATGAGCCACATCAGCATGCTGTAGTAAAGAAGGTACTTGATTCAAATGAATAAGGAGAGAAATAATACATTGGCTAGCTGGAGCTCCTCTTCCTTTGGTTCTACCTTCAAAATCCCAGCCTCCTCAGATCAAAAACTCCAGAATAAGAATAAAAAGATGGTTCTATGACTCTGTCTCCAAGAGTATGGCCATTGAAAGATATAATGACTCAAGAACTTTCTTTTCAAATTGGGATGAGATTCTCACCCTACCAATTGATGATCTGAAGGAACTACAGCACAAGACTCTGGACAATGCTGATACAGAGTATGAAGTTCTGAACTATGTTCGAACACTTAGGAATAAAATTGGTCTGGCTTTAAAACAAAAATAAATGGTTTTGACTTCATCAGTTCAGAGGGAGATTGTTGAAAAATAAGGACTGATGAGCAAAACCACTGAATCCAGACAATTGAATAAACCACAGAATGACAAGCCGCGGATGCTACTCTTCCGATTGAAGAACTGTTTCAGCATCAGAAGGTCAACAGTGGAATATTCGCCAAAAAGAACTGTCGCTGAACTTATCTACCTCAGAAGACACTAGCTGATCATGACACCTTCGGAAGGCATCCATTGCATCGGAAGACAATCTCCAATTCTGAAATAACTGATTGTTTAGTTAGCTCCCGATGATCATCTTCCGAAAGAATAACCACTGAACATCAGCACAACTACTTCAACCTCGGAAGACCTGAAGACTCCTGAAGACTCCTGAAGACTCTTGTTTCCGTTGTTGTTGACTTTGTATTTGTACTAGTCTGTTGATTCAGTGTCTGTAATAGTGTCAGCTATTTGTCTTATTATTTCTTGTCTTGTATCTCAGAATGTTTGGGTATTTAAGTCCAAACATTCTCTGAGTAAAATTATTTACTTCCCCCAAAATCCTTGTGCTTTCTATCTGTTCTTTTCCCTCTTTCTTAGCAAGAAAACTAAACAACGAAAATAACATTGTGCAAAGCTTTAGAGGGAGCTAAAACCAAAGCTTTGACTAATAGTCTAAAGCCTTGTTCCAGGTAAAACAGCTACTCCTCGAGGCTTCTGTAGTTCAACAAAGAGAACTATATTCCCTATTTTGTCGGATATATGAGAAAAAACTGGACCAGGTGAAATAGACTACAACAGCTGGGTAGAAAAGGTCTGCGTATAACCGGAAATGGAGCAAGAAATGTGGAACCACTCTTTTAACCATTGTAATTTGTTGTACTATAAAATGAGGCATTTGATCAATCTAGGGACATGTGTTTTGACACACCTCTCATTACTTTTCATCATTCACCATCACATTCGCATTGTTTGAAGTTCTGCAACACTTAGAAATCGATCTTTTGTGCTCTTTCTTTGTACTTTTACTTTGTTATTTTAATATAAACAAGGCACAGTGACGATTGTCACCGCCCAAGGTTTTATGCCGACAAACCTAAGGGAGGATTAAGGGTTTTTCCTCGTATAAATCCCGTGTGTTGATCTGTTTATTTCATTCGCTATTCATAATAGCCCTAGGGATCCTTAGGGATAATTTTGTCGCAATTTACTTATAAACTGTTATTTTGATTATAAAACACAAAACCTTATTTAACTAATTCGGTTTTGCTAAAAATTAGTCTTGTTAATTTTTACCCGAAACAATTTGGCACCCACCGTAGGGCAATATTGTGTTTTTCATAATAAAAACTCTGTTTAAAGACGTTTTCTTCCTAACTATAGTGAAAAAATGGCTTCACATCCAAGATCAAGCTCTTCATTACCTATAGTTTATGCTACTACTACTAACATATCCTCGCAGATTCATGTTTTCTCCTAGAAGAAGCCTGAAAGTTTTGGAAAAAATGCCACATTTGTAGCCAAGAGTGTTCCATCGACAAGGATGACCACTACTGCTCCCGTACTTGTTTCTAACAATGATATTTTGAGTATGTTTCAACAGGTTCAGCAAAAAATGATGGATCAGCAAAGGATGAATCAAAGGCTTCTCAAGGAAATGGAGACATTGAGGACTGAAACGAATAAGCAGATTGAAGCCTCTACTCCGTTGGCGCCAAGGATCCTAGATTTCGGGACATCGGGGATGTCTTGGAATCATTCCGGAGACTTTATTCCCATGCAAACAAGTCTCGGGAATTCTTCAGGATCCAAATCCTGAGGATATCTCAGGATAATATCAATATCCTGGGAACTTCTTGTCTAACTCCTGTTACTGGTAACACCTACAATTATTCTTTTACCGATACTACTAACTTTGGTTCTTTGCAAGAAACAGGACAAACTCCCCAAGTGGCTAAGGAAATAGAGAAACTCAGAGATATGATCTCAAGTGTCCCAGGAGTGGTAAAGCCTATCCTGGAAGTTCTTGTGACTACTCACAGGATCTCTAGATTTGCTCCACCCATATGTGATGCTAAGATCCCGAAGAGATTCCAAACTCCTACCGTGAAGCTGTATGATGGAACCACGGATCCTGGAGAACATGTGGCACAGTATAGGGAAAAGATGGAGACTAATCCTATGCCTTCACATTTACAGGAAGCTTGCTTATGCAAGGGATTCGGTTCAGCATTGAAAGGGGTAGCCCTGAAATGGCTGCTCAACGTTCCTCCTTACTCAATTACATCATTTGCTCACTTGATTAACTTGTTTAACAATCAATTTTTTGCAGCAGAACATTTGAGATGCTGACTAGTGATCTTTACAGGATAACCCAAGGACCAAAGGACCTGATGAATCCCTCAGGAGCTATGTCAAAAAGTTTGGCAGAGAATCCCTGGATATCCCTAATATTGATATCACTACAACTGTTTAAGAATTTAAGATGGGATTACAAAGAAATTCACCATTTTATGATGACTTGGTTATGAATCCTTGCAGGAATATCATTGAAGTACGGAACCGTGCTTTAAGGTTCATTAGGTTGGAGGATGATAAAGAAATCCAGAAGAGGATTACTACAACACCTCCTAATGACCAAGGCAAAAGGAAGCTGGACTTACCTGCCAACAAATCGTTCAAATCCAAGCCATACTACAAGTCTGATAATCACAAGATCAATTCTATGGACGACGATGAGGATGATGAAAAATATCCTAGGATATCTGATTATTGTTTTTCTGTTGATATTCTCGAACTAATGTGTGCTATGCAGGATCTAGGTGAAAAAGCTAGATGGCCTCCGAAGGAAAAGAAGTTTGCTACAAAAGATAAATCCAAATGGTGTGCCTTTCATGAAGACTTTGGCCATATAACAGATGACTGCATTGCCCTGAGAAAGGAGATAAGTTATCTACTCAGCAAAGTCCATCTCAAAGAGTTGATTGGAAAAAAGAAAGAAAGGAGACAGGATTCCAACAGATTCCCGAAAAGAGCTGCATCCCCACCAAAGGATGCCAAGGTAATAAGTTTTATTTCTGGAGGATTTGACATATGTGGTACCTCTTACTTTGCGGCTAGGAAACATGTTAAAGAAGCTAAGATGGATAATGGAGAGAGACCCACAAGGACATCAACACTTACCACCGAGACAGTAGTATCCTTCAAAGAACAAGACCGGTAGAACATTCTAGATCCTCACCATGATGGGTTAGTCACTACCTTATATGAAGCTAACCATTATGTCCGCAGGATACTCATACATGGAGGAAGCTCAGTGAATATCATCCAATTAGAAACACTCAAAGGATGAATATTCCTGAATCAGAGATAACGACCAAATGCCTGATCCTAGTTGGATTTCGTAGGGAAGCTAAAGCTACTGTTGGAGAAATCAAATTGCCGGTATACATCGAGGAGGTAAACTCTATGCAACGTTTTTGTATTATAAATTCCCTATTTTGTTATAATATTATATTAGGTAGACCATGGATACATGATATGAAAGTTGTCCCCTCAACTTATCATCAATGCGTCAAACTGCCCACACCATGGAGAGTGGTGACGATAAGTAGTGATCAGCAAGAAGCCAAGGAATGTTATTCGTCTTCGATGAAGGCAACAACGAAAACTTCATCAACTTAGCAATCAAAGTGAGACCTTAGGGATACTAAGGAATATAAGGAGAAGGAAGTAAAAGAAGTACTCCTAAATCCTGATGATCCAGAAATCAAAGTTCTTATAGGAACTGATATCCCTGAGGCTATTGAAGGAAAACTGATTTCTTTCCTGAAATCAAGAATTTCCACATTCACATGGAAACATAAGGATATGATAGGAATATCGCCAGACGTAATTACACATAAGTTAGGAATAGATAGGAATATAAAGCATTTTCACCTAAAAAGAAGGAAATTCGCACCCGAAAGAAATATAATCATCCAAGAGAAAGTAGAGACGCTCCTCAAAGCAAAGATGATTAGGGAAGTGAAATTTCCAAGATGGTTAGCCAATGTAGTTGTGGTTCAAAAGAATAATGGAAAGTGGAGAGTTTGGGTGGATTACACAAATCTTAACAAAGTTTGTCCTAAGGAACCCTTTCCATTACCACATATAGACTCCATGGTGGATGCAACAACAGGACATGAAATGTTAACTTTTATTGATGCATCAGTAGGCTTTCAACAAATTCAAATGGAACCCTTGGACCAAGAGGATACAGCCTTTATGACACCAACAGGGATATATTGATATACATCAATGCCATTTGGCCTGAAGAACGCTGGAGCTACATACCAAAGGCTTGTCGACATGATGTTCAAAGAGAAACTGGGGGACACTATGGAGGTATATATTGATGGTATGGTAGTCAAATCAAATACTACTGAAAATCATCTTAAGGATTTTCAGGAATCCTTCGATATCTTGGACCATTACAATATGAAACTTTATCCCTTTAAGTGTCATTTTGGGGTAAGATCAGGAAAGTTCTTGGGATAAATGGTCACTAAAAGAGGAATAGACGCCAGCCCAAAACAGATTCAAGCTATCTTAAACCTTAAATCCCCGAAGAACATAAAAGAAGTGCAGAGATTGACTGGAAGAATAACTGCACTCAATAGATTCATCTCAAGGTATTCTGAAAAATTTAAAAGATTTTACGATATCCTTAAAAAGAATTAGAAGTTCCAATGGGATGAAGAGCATGAGAATGCGCTATAGGATTTGAAAGAATACTTATCCTCACTGTCGTTGCTCATGAGACCAGAGGATGGTGAACCACTATCATTGTACTTAGCAGTATCTTGAACTACTGTAAGTTCTGTGTTAGTCAAGGATCATCAAGGATCACAACATCCGGTATACTATGTGAGTAAGAGCCTACTAGATGCTGAGACCAGATATTCTCATCTTGAAAAGCTAATTTTAGCTCTAATAATGGTTTCAACAAAGCTTAGGCACTACTTTGAGACACATAAAATACACATTAAGACAAATTATCCTATTAAATCTGTGCTGAGAAAACCTGAGCTATCAGGAAGGATGGCAAAACGGTTAGTGAAGCTTAGCACTTATGATTTAATTTATGAACCAAGGACAACAATTAAGTCACAAGCATTAGAGAAATTTGTGGATGATTTTAGTAGTGATCTATAACCAGAAGTAGATTTAGAAATCAAACTTTTGGATGAAGATACTAGTGAATGGACTATGTTCACACATGGAGCCTCAAATGTGAGAGGAACAGGACTAGGGATCATACTAAAATAGCCACAAGGAGACATAATACCCCAATTGATTAGTTGTGAATTTCAAGTGACTAATAATGAAACAGAATATGAAGCCCTAATAGCAGGACTTCAATTAGCTAGGGATATGAACATCAGAAATCTCCATGTATTTGTCGATTCATTACTGATAGCCAGTCAATTTAATGGCTCATATACAACTAAAGGAGATAAATTGGCAAAGTATTTGGAGATTGTTAAAGATATAGCAGGATATTTTTATATCTTTGATATCACTCAAGTACCAAGGGAAGAGAATGCTGAAGCAGACGCATTAGCAAATCTTGCTTCATCCCTAAAGATCCCTAAGGATATCAATATTCCTATCCTACATATTTTAACTCCGGCAATAGACACGCAGTATACAAATCAGATTATTGAACCCAAGGATATTGAGGTTCGAGATTCAGAAGCGCATGAAATATCCTGGACTATCCCTATTATGAACTACCTCCAAACAGGAAAAATACCTGATGAAAAAACAAATCCTAGAGCTTTTAAAACTAAAGTATCCAGATACACAATCATACGAAATATCTTATATAGAAATTCAGTAGGTAGTCCATGCTTAAGGTATTTGGAGAAACCTGAAAATTTAGAAGTAATGAAGGATATTCATGAAGGAGATTGTGGAAAGCACACTGGGGGTAGAGTATTATTCTCAAAGATCCTAAGAACGGGATATTTTTGGCCAGCCATGAGAAGAGATGCAATGTCTTATTCCCAGAAATGTGATGCTTGTCAAAGACATACTAATATTCTTCATCAACCAGCTGAACCTTTATATCCAATAGTCTCATCATAGCCATTCATGAAATGGGGAATAGATATAGTAGGTAAGTTACCCAAAGCACCCGGAGGAAAGGTGTTTATGCTTGCTATGACATATTACTTCTCAAAATAGATTTAGGCTGAAGCCTTTGTAAAAGTTAGAGAAAAAGAAGTAATCTCTTTCATAAAGAGAGATATCCTGACCAGATTCGGGATACCCGTAGAAATCACTTGTGATAATGGATCTCAGTTCATTAGCAAAAGGACTACAAACTTTGTGAAAGCTGGGGCATAAAGATGATAACCTCTACACCTGTCCATCCTCAAGCCAATGGTCAGGCATAATCAAGCAATAAGATTAACATTAATAATCTTAAGAAAAAGTTGAGATCCAAGAAAGGAAAGTGGGCTGAAGAACTTCCATTTGTTCTATGGGCATATAGAACAACTACAAAAAAATGCGACTGGTCAAACACCATTCTCATTAGTGTTTGGTTCTAAAGACGTGCCCCCAACTGAGATGGTTATCCCTACTACGAGATCAAATTTGCAAACTCTAGAATCCTATAATGAAACACTATCTCAAGACCTAGATACTATTGATGAACTTAGGGATATCGCAAGGATAAGGATGGCAACATATCAACAAAAGATAGCCAAATCCTATAATAAGAATATTAGAGTTCGAAGATTCCAAGTTGGAGATTTGGTTTTAAGAAAAGCATTCCAGAATACTACCAATCCCGCTGATGGAAAACTTGCTCCAAAATGGGAAGGACCATATAAGATTGAATCCGAAGCTGGAAAAGGGGCATATAAAGTTCTTTTAAAGTTGCTGCCTCCAAAAGTGATGAAGAAGATTCTATTACTGAAGATGATTCAAAACTTTTCATGTATATTCAGATGGTGGTATTATGGCAGTAGAATTGCTAAAGCTATGATTGTTCTTTTTCAAGATAACCTATGGGATTTGATTCGTATTTTTGATCCCATGTGGTTGACAAATCTGTCAAAAGAGGACTTGAAGATGTTGTACAAGTGCCAAATACTTTTTGGTATTGAGGACATGGAGCAAGCTCTAAAGTAAATTAGATTCATTAGGCTATGGTTTGCATTTGACATCAATGTCGGCTCTGACTGGAATGCACAGGCGGAGAAGTTTTTGAAGATTGAAGCTACAAAAGTATAGAACTAGGTCCAAAGGGGAGTATGTATATGCACGTTTTGTCCCTAGTTCATTGTGACATTTTATTTTGATGTACAAAATCTATATTATCAATGAATATAATGATTTATCCATCGTTTGATTGATATTGAATGTTTAACTTTGATTAATATTGAATGTTTAAGTTTGAATTGAATTCAATTGAATGTTTAACCATTCGTACGAATAAGCCATAAGAATGAGTCATTCATACGAATGAATGCCTTAAGAATGAATCAATCGCACAAATGAGTCTTAAGCATGACGAATTGTGACTCATTCATACGAATGGTCTCACTAACAAGATAGAATCATTCTCACGAATGAGCCACTAGCATGACTTATTTGTAGATATGGCCTCAGACTATATAAACCAGACGAACATAATTTTCAGCAGCATTCACATGATACCTACAAATCAGTATGTCGCCCAACCCTAATTTCCTCCTCCAACTTCGATTTTTCACATTGTGATTGATCGTTTCAGGCCTAGTCATTGATTTTATCGCATCGGCCGATCACGATTGGTGTTCTCTTCGATTTAATCACCTCTAAATAATATTTCACAATATTTGGAGGCAGCTCGGGTAGCTTCTTAATGAACAAGCGAGCTCCTAGGTCATTGATATAACTTATTTTGGCCTATAGGTTGAAATACTCTCACCAGAATTTCCCATAAAATCTAGACTGGCCAGTAAAAGTATCCACCCTTTCAGCTAACAAATGTTCGTCTCACAAACCTAACTCTAACAAGTCTATAAAATCAAACTTAGGTACATAAATCTCTATATATATTGAGTTAAGTTTTGAATAGTCACGTTAGCCTAATGATTTGACTTCCTATCTTCAAAATATTGTTTGCGTGTACATGAGTATTCGAGTAAAGTTTCCTAAGGCATTTTCAAGCTATATAAAGGCAATTGTTTTAAGGCTATTATAGTCTAAGGTATTTCTCTATGGTAACAATATATATCAGATAGTATAGCATGTAGAAAATCAACACATAATGAACATGCATAGATTATATGGGATAACTCATATTTGGGTTAGCTTAGTTATAGTGTAGGCCACCATTTATAATAACCTAAATCTTTATAAACATTGCTCTCATAATAATCTGTCAACCTACAGCGGAATATGTCTTGGCATGATTTGTGATTGTTCAGAAGCTTATGGTGCTACTTTAAAGTGTAAGTAATTAAAGCATTTATATTTAAAATTAATTCAACCAAAAAATAATTCATTACAAAAGTCAAAACCAAACAAAAATAAAAGGAAATTACATAATTTGTTCAATTGAATTACCAAGTCTACTAAAATTACTAATATATGTCTTCACCGATCTTCATCTTAACTTGTTACATGTGTAAAATAAATTTGATCAACTATGCAATGCATAGTTAGTGAGAATCTCAAATAGTTTATATAAAATACTTTAAAATGATGCAACTAATTAGTCTACATATAATTTGAATTTTTAGCATGCATACACTACAAATTAGCCAAATGAGTGTAACTTTATATCATCTTCAAAAAAGTGACATTACATAGCTTTTAATAAAGAGTAGCTAGGTCTTAATTTAAAGCGTGTAGTTCAACAAGTCTACAATAGATATATAGCCTCTAAACAAGTTTCAATACTTAACTTAAAAGAAAGTTTATCCTTAAGTTTGCCAATGTATACTTTTCATCTTTCTTACACAATGTCCTAAATCAATATGAGGAAGGTAAATAATCATTCCTAGGCTACTAATGTACTAGCATGTTTATCTATGAAACGACTTCTATACTAAGCATAGTTTTCAAACAATAATAAGTCACAAACAAGCAAGATTACACATTGCATTAAATTGAAACTATTAAGCATTAACGTTTTGTATCTTATAATTCTGACTTTAGAATAAACATGAATTAGAATATATAACATATGTAACATCCTTAAAGATTTTAAAATATGTAAAAGAAGGGAGTATGAGAATTAAGTCATCGTTTTTTCCTAGCTTGTCCAAACGTATTCTTGAATAAGTTTATGAGTTTGAGAAATCATATTTCTGACGTACATAGTCTTAGCATTCGAATCTAAAAATTCTAATGATAACCTGTTTGGTTTTGAACTAGTAAAGTCTTGATTCTTGATTAAAAACATGGAAATATTTATTTACTAATTAATTTAAATGAATATTTTAAATAATTCTTGAAAATAAATAATACTAGAATATAAAATATTCTATCTATTTGTTTTCAATTAGTATCTTTATTGTTTTAAAACTAGAAATAATAATGTTTGTGTGAGAAATATGAATTGGTAGTATTTTGTAGAATATATTAAGATATTTATAAATAATTATTTAGAATAATTATCTAAATATTTAAAATAATTAGATAAAATTATTCTACTTTCTATTTATAAATAAAAAAAACTCAATTTATTTAAGTATTTAAAACTAATTCTTGTGTATAATGTGGTTTTTCGGGTCAATAATTGGTACGGCTATAGATGTGACCCACGGTGCATGTTCAGGATTGAACCAAGTGGATGATCAAGTTAACATTTTATAAACACAAACTCTTGAAAATCATTTTAGATTTAATGTAACTAGTGATCACATATAAGAATCTTAAAAGGTTTTAGATGTTCATATTTGAACTAAATAGGCATTGTAACTACAAAAACTCAACATTTTTCGTGACCAATTTTTAAAATATGTTAAATAAGTTAAAACGAATCGGGAAGTTCACAAAATATCATCATATGAACTTGTAATTATTTGTACTTTGGATAATAAGAAGAAAACCTAGTTGCAGCAAGTGAATGTAAGTCATCTCAATCAAACCGTGATATATTGTTGTGTGCTCTTATTTATGTTTTGTGTGATTGATCATTTGGGCATTGTGTGTTGTCTTCCTTCATTGTACCGCTCTGTTTATAAGAAATATATGGATCAACAACTTGTAACATGACTAGCACCAAGTTACCATCCTACCATAGGTTCTTTATAACAAAAGAGGGTTTGAATCCAACGGTAAAATAAATAATAGAAAAATGGTTCTAAATATAATTTAAGGTAGAATTTAAAATTCTATAATAGTATTTAAAGCATATTCACAGTTTTGGTTGTTAGAAGCATAAGTACTAGAAATCTATTAAATTGAGTTGTGTGTGAAGATACCATGTTTCTTAAAATATAATGGAAAATTATCAATAATGCCATCATGGAACCAGGAATATTACCCCAAGAATCCAACTAGAGATGCGATGATAAGTCTCTTATAACTCCTCTTTTAATTGCATTGTGGAATACAAGTGTTTTTCAACAAGCATAGTGTTAAAATAATGTTGACATTCCATGCATCCTTGATGACAATATTAATGGTCTACACTCCTCAAGCTCTTAGTGCAAAATGATTCTTTGGGGTTAGTTATATCTAATCGCAACTTATCTTTTAATTCTTTGTCTAGAACCCTGAAGTTAGAGTGATCATTAAGAGGATGGGTTCAAAGTTTTATGTATGTGGTAGTCTTTTCAATCAATTCATGTGCTTTTTTGGTTTTAATGTTAGTGCTCGTTTGAAAAGGTTCTTTGTCTTAGACAAAGAATAATGAAGCTAGGTTAAATAAGAGGGTTAATACTTAGAACCATATACATCATGGAACATGACACAACATGTACCATTTGGTCCTTTATACAACCAATTATTGTTTGTTTTATCCGATAAATAATCACAGTCTTGTTTTATATTGTTCGAGTGAAAACTTCCTAAGGTAATCATTTATCCATGCATTGCTCTCACTTGAGTGTGCAGTTCTCCTCTCTACAATAGTTAATATATATACTCTCACTCGAACATGTTTAACTTTGCATTTCTCCTCTCAGTTACAGACAATACACCTAAATTAAAACATTGATGGCATTTGAGGTGGAGTTTATCATGCTCGAGTGAGAGTAATCCAGTGACGGTATTTGAGGCCGACAATATACCTAAAGCACGTTGATGGTATTTAAGGCGCATCATTTCCTGTGAATCTATCATCCATCATGTCAACCATGGATGTGGAATTTACCTAGGTGTTGCACATAAACTCAAATGTGATTTTTAGTTAGGTTTTGATAATATTCCGTATTACTGGAGATAAAACTATTTTACCCTAGTAAACAGACATGAAATAATTACAATTTTTACTTTTAGGATATATTTTAGTTAAACCATCTGAAGATGCCGGTCAGATCTACAAGTTGAAGTTGTGAGGTATGTATAATCATAGGCGTAGCTGGCTTAAGTTCATAAAATTATACATAAATCTTAAGGCAGTGGGTGTATAAAAAGCTCAAAGATTCTACACAAGCACTAGGGCTTAGATTGATCTAGAGTTGTTCATCGGTTCGGTCAACGGATTGTTCGGTTTAATCGATTTCCAAAAAAAAAAAAATTACTTAACCAAAAACCAAACCGAACCGAATTCGGGAAGTGGTTATCCGTACCGAATTCAATTATGTTCGGTTTTGGTTAGAACCGAACAAACCGAATTCAACCAAACAAACCAGTTAAAAACCAAATAAACCGATCCAATAAACCGAATAAACTGAACTCAATCATATATATCATTAATAAATATAATAAACTCAAATATGAATTCAATTTAGTCGATTAACCGAGCAAACCTAACAAACCGAATCCAAAAGAAAAATTGGAACCGATATCCGAATTCATAATTCAATTCAGTTTTTCGGTTACGTATACGGTTCGGTTTTCGGTTTTAAACGGATTTAGATTTTTTTGAATAGCCCTAGATTGAGGTGCACAAACCGGTATTTTTTTGGGGACCGGAATTGTTTCTAACTAGTTCCGGTTTTGGTCAACATAGTAAAAAACCGGGTAAAGATGAAGCTAGTTTCAGTTTTGGGTAGGATTTATAACCGGATTTTGACTTTTGTGAGAAACCGAAACTACCTGTACCTATCGGTTCAGAAATTAAAGCCCTAAATTTAATAAAGTTTGGCCCAAAAAGTAATTTATTTAAAAAATCAATTAGTATTTTCCCATGAATTGGTAGTTACACAATTATGCTAGCGGGATGGATCGCAACAAATACAAAGCGTCAAGGACTCAAGGAGTATTCGTGAATTCCTTGCAACCTGCATGGGTTGACAACATTATGCAGAATGGATGTTATGCTTCCCCTAAACCTCCAAGGAAGAAAACTCTTGTAAATTTATACTAAAAAGTTGATATGCTTCTCTTCTTTTCGTGGCGGACCCAGAAATTTTTTTAATAGGGGCTGGAAATTTATTGGAGCTATTGTATGCAGTGGCGTATCCATGTGTTGGGGTGGGGGGGCCGCCGCCCCCCTTGAATTTTTTTTTTGCAGTAGTATATATATGTTAAAATCTTGATCGACCTCCTTAATATTTTGAAATCGCCCCCTTTAAATTTGCAAAATTAGACTTGTGTTGAAAATTTAAGTGACACTTATACTTGTTTTCTGGAGAAAGAGTTACTTAAAAAAGTGTTCGTGATGTTTTTGATAGGTTTTAAAAAATAAAACCCCCTAGAGAACAACTAGGCTGACAATCCTGACATATAACAAGATAGGTAACTTAAAAATTTTGTGTATAATAGATTCAAACGGGTAATAATGATAAATAATATGTTTAATTAGAAAATTACTAAAAATTATTCAATTAAACTATTTGTTTAATTACAATTTATTTTAACTTGAACGAAATTGATGTTTTAAAAATTGACTCATTTAAACTCAAACTAATTTTGCTTAAACCTCATCCTGTCCTGTACTCATCCGAATCTACATTCATCATAACCCACAACCATTCTAACATGTTACTCAACCCAACCCAGTAACCCATCCATTTTGTCAGACATAAGAAAAACTTTAGATGTATTGTATTTTTATAATAATATTATATATGAAATTTAGTTTGATTGTTTTTTTTAGCATGATCCGACTCGATTCGACCTAACCCGATATAAATAGAATAGAAAAAATTATTATATGTCGATCCTTAAACAATTTTAAAAAATTTTCGCCCCCCATGAAAAAAATTTATGGGTCCGCCACTGATTGTATGTCGTTAAATATTTCATTTTTTGGACCGGTTCGAATCGGGTCGGGTCAGGTTACCAAAGAAATGATAAAATTAAACTAAATCACAAAACATTAGAGTTGTTGTTCCTCTTTAAGCCTAAGATTGGACCCCTTTTGGTAATACTCTTATTACTAGTAATGACTTAGTTATCAAAACCAAACTATGAGTCGTTCATTAGTAAGAAATCCACTTAAATATATCTTCTCTTCATTATTTTAGAGGTGCTCAAAACGGACAACCGATTAATTGTGGTACGAGTTCCTGGTAGCAACTCTTTTTTTGGCAATCGGGCACACATGAACTGGTTGTTTGTGGGAAACAGATTCTAGGTTTGGACTGCCCTACAAGTTGACACAACTTGGTTAGAGTTGGCTCTAGTTCGCGTTCAAGAACTAGTTCCAACCGGGTTTTTAATCAATTATAATAACATAAAATAAGAATAAACATCTATACATTTTTATTTATTTTAGTTGTTTCCCAAACAAACAAAATACCTTTTTAAAAATATAACACAAAATTATTCGTTAAGTTGTCAAAATTCCTATTGCTGTGAATGGCTCTTCACAACATAGGCAAGTTTTCTTTATTAGATATGTTAAAAATAGTCCTTCCCCTACCTCCCTGCTATAATATTTTAACTGCGTGGCTTCTTACGCTTTGAATACGATCAAATGCATACAAATGATTATTTAAACAGATGCATATCTCTACTGACTCTAAAGTAAGTTTTGTTCTTTATAACGATAGGCTTTGCCACTAAAATAAAATACAGATTTCGAAGCTATTATAGAAAATTGTACGATTCGAATATTAAACGACAGTCATGACGTCGTGAATCGGATAGTTGGAACCCTCTCATTTCCACCAAACTAAAAGATCTAAATTGTTGTAATCTGATAGTAAAGTGGACATTAAGTTCATTCTACTATATATCTCAAGCTCGCTTGATAGATGTTACCCATTTGTTGTCTCACCGTCTCATTTCAAATGGTATTTAATAAAGCCACAAATGGGTATCGTGTTTACTATCACTTAAACTCGATGTATTCGGGCTCATACGTATTTTTATATTGGGCCCATATTTATTTAAACCATATATGAATTTTAAATCAAATTGAAAATTATTTTTTACTTCAATTGAAAATTTTTTGAATTTTTTTCATGTATATCCAATTATCATTTATTTCGTTCATCAAATGTTCAACCTTTCATAAAATTCAAAATCGGATTTATAGTGGCGACACAAATAAAAACAGATGATAATCCTTTGAGATTATTTAATAAATTTGTGTTTTATTGGTTCTATCATTTGCTCTAACATTAGGTTTGTATTTCTAAATTTTATATTTGTTGTCATTAAATACAATTCATGAAAGCAGTAATTTATATGTACGATACTAAACGCTCGATAATTTTCTGTTGGTTGTTTTATAAACGTCAAAAAAATGGTTAGATATTGAATATTATCCTAACACTTGTCCAAATAAAAACTCATCAAACATACCATTTCTAAAAAGACTTCTAAAAAGACTAGTATGAAAGGATCATAAAATTACTCTATCTAAAATACTATGGTCTTAATTAATAAAGCACTTTCAAAATCTATTGTACATCACCTTCTTTTCATTAGATATCCACGTGTCTTTTGAAAAGGATGTGGCAACTTATTCTTTATCATCATACATCATTACATTGTTAGAACAAGATCAGTGTTTTCAACTCAATAATTTTAAGGAAACAGTATTTAAATAAATTATATATATGGATGTGATGAACTCAATCGACTCCAAATGAATTTTATTCGTTGAAAATCATCAAGATTAAATCATGACCCTTTAAAATAGATATTACATCAATTTTGTAACAGGTTTTGAGTTGTTTATGATGGTTTTTCGGTTACCTACGAATCCAGTGACGGAGCTTGAAAAAAAGCTCGAAGGGAGTCGAAGGATTTTTAAGATGAAAATGGAGGGGGCTGAAGGATTTTTAAGATGAAAACGGAGGGGGCGAAGGATTTTTAGGAAGAAAACGAAGGGAACCAAAGGATTTTCCGACAAAATACTATTATATCGACTCTTCTGAACGAAAAAAAGGAGGCCGAGGCACCCCGGGCCCCTTCTATCATCCGTCCCTGTACGAATCATTGACACGTCCGTCATTATTGTATCATTGTTTTATTTGTAAACATTTTAAGATATATAATTTGAATTTAATATACTATGCTACCCGGCCACCGGACGGGTATAAATCTAGTTTAAGTTGGTGACAACTGACAAACAACAAACCAACTTTATGTCCTCTCTTCAATTCTTCTCTAGTCCACTTATCATTTCCCTAAATCTGGTATGGATGACCATTATAAGACATTGTTCCTTTAAAATCTTCAAAAATTCACTGTACCAAGATAATAAATCCTAACTCCGCTATATCAAGATTGTGTTGCAATCCAACATTTATCAAGATTGTGTTCCTTACAAACAAAAGTATAGAATTAACAATATTAGTAAACTCCTCACAATATCACAAACATAGAATGATGGAAGTTGTAGAATGCTTTCTTCTTTTTCCTTAACTTTTTTTTTTTATATATTTCTTCAAATTGGTTCTTAAAGTATTAAGGAATCAAGAGAAATATGATTTAAATATGTATTTTTAAGTGAAAAATAGGTGAAGAAAAATGTTACCAAGCACTTCCTTATATACGTCAAAACATGAAATAGCGAAGGAGGAAATAGCGAACGAGCAATCTATGTATGCAAACTGTGTCAATTTGATTTTTGACTTTGAACGTTTTATTAAGTTTTGTACGATTTGTTTATCACTTTTCAGATATTTTAATCATCTTAACAACTTTTCAAAAGCTTTGTTTGATATAATCACTTCATACAAGAGTGAAAGAAATTTTGAAAAAATTATTCAAATAGGCGTGATTATAGCAAGGCGTATTTGAAGTATAAAACAATTTTGATTATTTCTTAAGTTTAATAACACTTGTTAGATTTTACATAATTGTATACTTTGTGGCAAACAATATAAACTGATAAGTTTTTACTAATTTTTTTTTTTGAAAATAACTCTGTTTTTAATAAAAATATAGTAAGATGTTTAAAAAAAAAGTAAACAAGATTGTGTGATTAAAATTTTAAAATGAATAAAATTATATAAGTTAGTAAATAAATATTAAATTAGATGCAAAATTATTTAAAAGAAAGTTAGGTTGTGACTTGAGTTGGTGGAGCGACTTATGTTGTGGAATTAGGTTGGAATTTTTTTTTTCTTTTACGAATACAACCGTACGACCCAAGTTTGGGTAACCATTGTGGATCATCTTAAAGAAGAACTTTTTTTTTAAACTTAATTAGATCAAAAGTAGATCTAATTATTATAACTAAACCTTAAAAAGTTTTAATACCCATGGTAAAAAACATCATCACCAAGGGATGTTTTCATGTTAATTAACACGCTTTGCTTTCAATGGTTTATAACCTCTGAATATCTAACATAGTTAAGATGTAACCTTATGTCTAAGGATAGAGCTTCTTAGGAGCTCGCGGGTGCCCCGACTCTTGCCGTTTATCTGCTCACAAGGGTCGATTTAATATTATTTCGTTATAAATTTTATATATATTGAGCATGTCCTTCTCTGTTCTTCTTAAAAATCATTGGGCCCCTTGATTATAAAAAATACTAAAGTTAAACTAGTCTTTTAATAATACGTTTAACGATTTACGGCTTACGGTTTAAAGTTATTCAGAATATTCAAATAAGTATACTAGTGGAACGATAAAGCTTAATTTATAAACATGTGTAAGTTGTAAGGAATAATATGTATTATTCTAATTAAAAAAATGAATTGGAGACTTGGAGGCTTACGGCCTTACCTAATTTCATCGTCGGCTTAGTTGTAATTTTTCTTTCAAATACTCACCTTTTAATCTTAAACATGTTATGACTTGTTTGTTACATGTTTAGTTTTTTGATTGCAAGTAAAATTAGATATTTAAAGTTTTTAAATGTTGACCCGACCCAAATCACCAACCGCCAGACTCGAATATCTAATCCGAAACATAGAGATATAAAAAAGCTTTTGAGTCCATGACTTTTGGCCCCCTACGGTTTTTTCTTAAACTCCGTCAATGTTTAAGTCTGAATAGTTAAGATATCACCTCTTAATGTTATTTTTTAATCATTTCAGACTTAAAGTTAGATTTTAATCATTAATATGCAGTATCTTAATGACCATTAAGAGGTTATCAAACATGCAAAAGATGGAAGACAATCTACAATTTTTTTTCTTAAAATAGCTACTTCAAGACTCGAAATGATTTGAACCCTTAATTCAAGCAGAAGAAAATGGACACATGCCTTTATTCAAAAAATAATAATAAAAAATAAATAAAAAAGTCAGCCGCCACTAATAAACCAACATCCTCTTCATCTTGATCCACAAAGTTGAATTATTAATCAGCTTGAAAAATGTTTTTTAAAAAGGTTGAAAAGATACCTGTCCCAAAGAGAGAAATAAACCAAAAAAATATATATATATTTGTTGGATTTGTTATTCAATAGTATGGTTCTAAAAATGGCCTTTTTTTTTCTTATGGCCATGAAAACCCGATTTTGGGGAAAACCCGATTTTGAGGAAAACTCTTGGGTCTCTCCAATCTACCTCATCTAATAAAAGAGTATTTTTAAGAGACACATGTCATTTTCTAATTAAATTTTAAAAAAATTCCGGTCTCTCTCTTTCTTAAAAATTTTAATAAGTTTTATTAATTAAATAATACAATTTAATATTAATAATTCTAAATCTTCTTATTATAAAAATTTACTAATTTACTAAAAATTAATAAAATATAATAAAATTTCAATTATCTTATATGATTATATGATTTTAAAATTATTAAATAATTATTATTATTTGTTATCTATAATTTTTAAATATTCATATTTCTTATTTAACCAACAATTGATAAATGTAATATATAAATATTTATATAAATCATTATTTATAACAATATTATATTCGTCCAACCTATGTAATACATGAGTGTCTAGGCTAGTAACAAAAAAAAGTTAAAAAAATGAATTTTTATTTTATATTAAAATGGCTTTTTTCTTGATGCACTCTATCAATAAAAATGATAAAAAAGGAAAACATTCTAATCTATTTTAAAGATATTAAAAATTGCTTGGATGCCATTAGCGTTTCTGTCTAAAAATATTTTAAAGAGAACTTAGAATCTTCTACTACTAATAAACAAGTAACTCTTATGTCATATGTTAATAAATCAAGATTTTTTTGTCACGTGTCATACAATGGAGCATGTTTCATTTTTTTTCCCTCCTAAGACTTGGAGCATTAAATCATTTATTGACAGTCCTTTATTAATAGTGATAATTAATAAATTTGATAAATTAATAATTTAACTTATTTTCTTATATTTAATTAATTATGTATACAAATAAATAATTATGTCATTAATATCTTACACTTTCAATGTAGAAATTTATTAATATGTTTAGAGTATATTGAAAAAAGCAAATAACTAAACAAAATAAAATAAAATAGATACATTATAAAACAAATTGTGAACTATACAAATAATGATTTTATTAAAAATAAGAATATTAAAAACCCGAATAATTTCATGTATATTCATATATTTTTATAACAAAATAAAATAAAATAGATATATTATAAAACAAATCGTAAAGTATACAAATAATGATTTTATTAATAATAAGAATATTAAAAACCTAAAAATTTCATGTATATTCATATATTTTTATATTTTAACTTACAATTTTCATTAAATAATATAAAACTTTTAAAACTTTTCATTTTTTAGGTAAGTTACAAAAACTAAGAACTTATTTATATATGTTACAAATTATGGTATAATTATAATTTATAAAAGTTAATTCTTTTACTTATAGTAATATTATTAAAATGTTATTATATAAATATTTTTACTTATTCAGCTAATTATATAATAAAATATGAAAATTAACATTAATATTCATATATTTTATTTATTTTTTGACAACAACTTATTTTAAATTGTTATTATATGTTTATACCTCTTAATTTAAAAAATTTTAAAAAATTGATAACATTTATTATCATTGTAGTCATTTAGTTTTTGTTTTCAATGTGTATCTATTATTTAATTATTGATATCCATTATTTAATCATGCATTGTAAATTATAGATATGAAAAATAATTAATATATTATTATGCAAATGAAGTTAATCTGCAGTTAGTTATAAAATTTTTAGTTAATCTTATTTTCTTATCTAAACTTTTATTTAGGTATTTTACTATCATTAACTTCAAATTATATTAATTAAAATATTCAATAGTAATAGTAAAAGTAATCATTTTCCATTAATTATTTTTAAATATTTTAAATATTTAATTTGATAGGATGATTTGAATGTTAAAATACAACATGTATAGTTATATAAAAAAAATTCAAGAGTAATTCTTATTTTTTTATAGACATAACTTTTTATTAAAAAGTATATAACATTTTGTAATAAACCCGTGTAACATAGGGAATTTAACCTATTACTTAATAAATCAAAATAATTGAGGGACACTTCTCACAAATCTAGGGAATACCTCACACTATTTTTCTCTCTTCTCTCTCCTAATAAATACAAAACTTTGATAAATACTAATTATATAATTATATATTCTTCATACCTTTTTTAATTAAAAGAAAATTCTTAATATTAAAAATATATTACATAATAGTATTAACTCATAATTTATGAAAATTTCCCAATAATTTATAACTCAAAATCTTTTTTATAATTTACAGGTCATTATTATTAACTATTTATTTATTTTTTTAGATAATATCCTATAATTTTGTAAAAGTGACATTTTTTAAAACAACTTTTTTCAATGAAATGTTTTAAAACCAAACTTTGAAAAGGAATTTTTTAAAATACAATATTATTATTTTAATTTCTATGTAATGTTTATCATATTTTAAATCAAAAAATCATTTACATTTTTAAAATTTATATTATTGAATACTTATTAATTTTTATTCAACCCGTGTAAATACACGGGATACAAACCTAGTATCCTTATAAATTAAAAAAAAAAATTCAATCCTTCTTTTATTTAGCGTATATATTTAATATGATTTGAAATTAAAGTTTACTTGACATTGATTTAGAGATGGAAACGATTAATTATGTCTAATATTAATTTAATGTTTTAATAAATTTTTTGCTCATCACGACAAATAGGTTTATGTTTTTTTTTGCATCTCGCATTAATATTTATATTCATATATAAGTTTTATTCTTGTATGATTATACGAATTCTCTTAATTTACTCATTACTTAAAATATAAAATTAAAATTTTATCATAAATTGGATTCTTTACAAATTTGATATGAAACAATTATTTTAACGTATGCATTATAATAAAATATTTTTTTAATGCCTGATCAATAACAGATGTGATATTAAATGAGCTTGGTATTTCAATAAATAACTATATTTAAAGGTTCAGATATAAAGAAGGTTGCGTCAACTGGATTACAAAATACCTATTGAGAAATTCTCAATTGAAATGATTCTAATATAATGACGGTTTTTTATGATTTTTTTTACTCTGACTGTATTTTTTTTTGTTTTACAAGAAGAAAATTACATTAATTTAATGTTTTGTGATGACAATATTTAAAAGTCTAAGTGCAATTGCTTTCAAAAGTTGGGTTTCATTTAAGAAATACACTTTTTCCACATGATCATTTGTATATTTCATTATGTAAAGTGAAAAAGCAAGAATGGACTTAAGCTTCTAATTATGGATAAAGATAGAAAACTTATAAATACAACAACAAACATGATATACAAGAAAATATTTGAAAGTTGTAAACACTTTATGTAACTTTTTATTTTATATTAGGGTCAATCACATACATCTCTCCTTCTAAACATTTATTACATATTTACCCAATCATAAAACTAAATTACATATTTCCCCTTTCTAAACCAAATATTGCATATTTATCCATTTCATTAAATAACAAATTATGTATTTTCTATTTTACCCTTAATGAACTAATTAAAAATAATTTACATATTTCTCCTTACTAAGGGACAGTTTTGGAATACGAGGATATTTGTGATTTTAGTTTAATATTGGGGATATATGTAATTTTGATGTTTAATAAGGTATATATGATATCATCCCTTTATTTTATTATATTTCGTGTGACATATAAGTTGATATGTTAATTAAAAGTAGTTAGAAATTATTGAATTCTTTATAATTTTCATTT